>CAUDMG010003841.1:610000-1142500 GCA_958450375.1 Homarus gammarus
GGGGCGAAAATGTTATAGTAATAATAATTATAATAATAATTATTCATAGTAAATAAAAATTTTAATAAAAATACACCAAAATAAAATAATAATGATGGTAATAATAATAATAATACTACAGTGGGGTATGCTATAACGAATCTAATTGGTTCTAGAACCTTGTTCGTTATAGCATTCGTTCGTTATAAGATTAATCCGTTCCAGGCCCCCAAATACAACCACTTAACACTGAAAAATATAATATAAAATTGTAAAAATTGTAAAAAAGTGCATAAATATGCATCTAAACCCCTGAAATAATGAGTATCATTAATACTTGTAATAAAAAAACAATAAATTAGTAAAAAAAAATAAATAAATAAATAAATAATGTTCGTTGTAGGAGTTTCGTTCGTTATAGCATTCTCAATTTTATAGGTAAAACCGTTCGTTATAGGAATATTCGTAGTAGGATCCGTTCGTTATAGCATACCCCACTGTAATAATAATAAAAATAATAATAACAATAAAATTAATAATAATAACAATAATACTGTAATAATAAAACAATAATAAGAAGAAATACATGAATGAAAAAAATATCAAAAGTTGGAAACACGACCTAGACCTATGAATTATTATTATTATTATTATAATTTTTATTATATTTACGTCTCCCAGGCCCTGATGTGGGTCAGTGAAGTATGTAAATAAATAAATAAATAAATAAATAAATAAATAAAAATAATAACCATTCTGAAAACCAAAAAATTCCAAAATCCAAAATGCCTCTGGCCCCAAGGATTTTGGATAAGGGATTGTCAACCTGTACAATATATTACTTGTAATATAAACACAATACACTTGTAAAACATTCACAACAAATGTATTCATAACATATATGTAGGAATAAAACATAAATTACAGGTACTTTTGTAATTTTGTCAGTTTTGTTCAGGACAGTGTTACCAGATATTTTGTCTCAAACACGAACCGTAGGTGTATACTTATTCTTGTGGCCGACTGTACATTAGCTGGCTGGTGCATTATTCAGCGCATTTTGGACAATGAAGCAGCAGCCGTTGACATTTTTATGGCTCACGGTGTTCTTGTCCAAGATGTAATTCAGTGTCAGTACTGTGTAGAAAGCCATGTATGGTACTGTAGTAAGAGATTGACACTGACGAAGACACCACTTCCTCATTCAAATCGCATCACTCTATCCTCCTGTATCTCTTACTTAAAGTAAGTTTCTTTAGGGGTTAGGTTAGGTTTTCTCTATTTTTTTTTTTTTAGGTTTTACATTTGACCTTCCACTTTTTTTTTCAATATCTCGACTACTGCTCATTTCCGAAGGCAATGAAGGTCAATTTGTATTACCCACTTTCAAAAGTAAATTCGGTGTTAGCAACTATACTAGATATTTACCATTGTGTAAATGAGACAGTCAGATCAGCAACCTGGAACTTGGTCACAATTTTGTGATACTGTACCATATGACAGCAGGGTCTACCATTAGACAACACATTACGCTTCCAATATCTTCCAAGGCAGTAGTCCCTCCAGGTCTGATAGCTGCCTACCTCCTCTCAAATATATATACAGCGAGTTCTGCTACAACGCGTGTTTTGACAACGCGAATTGGCTCTAAAGCGATTGATGAATAGAGGAACAATATTCGTAAAACGCGAACGCGTTTGCTCTAACGCGATTCCACTCGAACGGTTGTTGTGGCTTGGTGCGGGGTTATGCAGTGTTTACAGTTCACGTTCGGCATCACATGTTCAATTGAGTTATGTGTTTTGCTTGTGAAGAATTGCAGAAATAAATATGTAATATTTATGTGTGTGTGATGTAAACAGAGCGCTTGGCCTCTCTCTCTCTCTCTCTGTATGGATGGAATTCGTGGTTTAGAGTGAGTGATACGAATGTCGTAACATTACTAGGCTGAAGGCGCCTGAATACTACTGAAACACATCAAAACTATGTTAATTGATCACTGTATAATAAATTCATTCACTCATAATTTCAAATTCCCTTTTCATCCTGTGTTATATACAGAAATACTTGAGTCCCTGAGCGAGTACACAAAAAGAAAACGGAGGACTTAAGACATCCTGAAGTGGGTAGAGAACGGACATCTCTACTGGGGGACTCAAACGTTTCTCATGTTTTGTGGGCGCTGTAGCATAATATGAATAATATGAAAATTACAATTTACATATATACTGTATAGGTAAATTGTAAAAATTTAAATAAAAGAGAAAAACTAAATACGTAGCGTTTAAAGTGTACTGTACAGTGTTGTGGCTTGGCGCGGGGTTATGCAATGTCTACAGTTCACATTCGACATCACATGTTCAATTGATTTGTGTGTTTTGTTTGTGAAGAATTGAAAAAATAATTTATGTAATATTTATGTATACAGTATACCTATACAGTATATGTAAATTGTAAAATTTTAATTAAGAGAGAAAAACAAAATACGTAGCGTTTTAGACCCGCGCGCTCTGTTTACACCACACGTTCAGTCTGAAACACGTGGGAAGTTTTTAAGCGTCCTCAGTGATTTCTGATTTACTGTTTCTCCAATTTTGTGACTATGGAAAAGAAGAATATCTCCGGGAAGCGTTCTGGTGATCGCATTTCCGGTGGTGATCATAAAAGAAAGGCTATAACACTTGAAGAAAAGCTTGATGTTGTCAAGCGTTTTGAAAATAAGGAAAGAACATGTGATATTGTGCGTGCAACGGGAATAAAGGAGTCTACTTTACGCACCATTAGAGACAATGCAGCAAAGATTAAAGCACGCTGTATTGCTGGAAAAACTTTGAGTGCTAGCAAAAGTGTGAGATCACGGCCAAAGGAACTTGAGGAGATGGAATGGCTTCTAAGTGTTTGGATAGAAGATCAAACAAAAAAGCGATCTGGAACCAGCTTCCTCACCATTAAAGAGAAAGCCTTATCAATATATGAGGACCTAAAGAAAAAAGCTGAAAATCCTGCTCATGTGGTTGCCTTTAGTGCTAGTAGTGGATGGTTTTCTGGTTTTAAGAACCGCTATGCTTTTCATAATGTAAAGTTATGTGGTGATGCAGCAAGTGCCGACAAAGCAAGTGCCCAGGCATTTCCTCCCACTGTAAAGAAATTGATTCAGGAAGAAGGCTACACCTTACACCAAATTTTTAATTTGGATGAAACAGGTTTATACTGGAAGCGCATGCCAACAAGAACTTACATTTCCAAGAATGAAGCACATGCTCCAGGCTTTAGGGCTGCAAAGGACCGTGTGACAGTGTTGTTGGGTGCAAATGCTAGTGGAGACTTAAAAGCTTAAGCCTGTGTTGGTGTATCACTCTGTCAACCGGCGAGCTTTAAAGGGTTACATAAAGTCTACTCTAGGTATTCACTTTAAGTCAAGCAAAACAGGTTGGATGACGGGACAAATTTTTTCTGACCTTCTTGTGGATGTTTTTGAAAATGTTTTTATAAAATATTGCAAGAAGAATGTAGATTTTAAGATTCTCCTCATTTTAGATAATGCGCCAAGCCACCCTCCCACCATTGCTGAGCTTTCTGACAATATCAAAGTGCTCTTTCTACCTCCAAATACAACATCTCTCCTTCAACCAATGGACCAAGGAGTAATAGCAGCCTTCAAAGCCTATTATTTGAGGCGTACATTTAAGAAACTTATTGCAGCTACTGAGGAAGGAAATGATAAGGCCAGTGTTCTTCAGTTTTGGAAAAATTTCAACATCAAGCATGCAATTGACATCATTGTGGAGGCCTGGGGTGAAGTAAGTAAGGACTGCTTGAGTGTAGTTTGGCAGAAGCTTCTACCCAGATTTAATTCATGATTTTACAGGCTTTGATGCATCAGAGGAGCTCCCAAAAATTAAAGAAAATTGTGTTTCTCTTGCAAAGCAAGTTGGCTTTGCTGAAGTGGAAGGCGCTGATGTTGAGGAACTGCTCGAGTCCCACTGTGAAGACCTCTCTACAGAAGATCTACAACAACTTGTTGCTGCTGGGGAAATAGAAGATGCCGAAGATGAAGAAGTCCAGGATGCAAAACCATGAGAGCTTCCCACTTCTGTTTTGTCTTCTATCCTGAGGGAAGTCGATAAGCAGTTGCAGGTCTTGGAAGACAATGACTACAATGCAGAAAGGAGCAGGATTGCAGTTCGTGGTGTTAAATCTTTTTTGGCACCTTATGAACAGCTTCTTTGTGAAAGAAGAAAGACGGCAAAGCAGCAAACATTAGACGTCTTTTTTAAGTCAACCCCCAAGAAGCAGTCTTAAGACACTGAACCACAGCCATCCACTTCTGGAATTAGACGTTTTTTCTTCCCTCCCATGCAACCAAAACTGCACCTGATGATGATGATACTGATGATGATGATGACAACTGTCAAATCCTGTCTGCATGACTCCTCAACATCAACCTTCTCCCCCATCAAGTTACATTCATATTTTTTCAAGGTAAAGTGTAACATTTACTGTATGATTTCATTATTAGATATGAATGTAACATTAATTTAGACTGTACTATCCTTTGTGTTAGGCTAACTACGAAATTTTTTTCGATTTCGAGTAATCTGCACCTAACCCTATTTTCTCCATAAGCCGTTATTTCTATTACGCGAATTTCTATGACACGATGTTTTATAAAAACACAACTATCGCGTTATAGCATAACTGACTGTACAGGGGGTCCCCGACTTACGAACGTCTGACTTACGAAGGCCTGCTTATAAGAACGGGATAAAACGTTAAAATTACAGTACCAGGTACTTTATTTACCTGATGACTTTATTTTTTATTTTCCTTTACTATACTTTGTCATTCTATTTCTTCTTTCTCTTCAATTAAGTAATCTAAGATGTATACAGTATAAGGACTGAGGCTATGATATAGTGGGAGTTTAACATTGCTCTGTAAGTACAGTATGCACACAGGATGTGTTCCGACTTACATAATTTCCGACATAAGAACATCCTCAGGAGCGTAACCAGTTCGTAACCAGGGTACCACACTGTGGTTATTAAATAAACATAAAAACAAATAATGAGTGTGGATTAGTCATTAATACAGCATTAACCTTTTTAACATACAATTTATCATTATGAATTAACCTTGCCCACATTGTGCAATCAAACTCGTTGGCATAGGAGGTAGGTCGGCATCGTTTCACTTGTTGCCACTAAACGAATCTCGTGAATTTTATAGCTGCAATCAGTAATTTTGACAATTCTAAGACACTTCTTCAATGACATTTATAATGCAAATTGTGTATGAGAGACAATTAGCATTTTATTATGTATGTTCGTATGTAGCGGTACACACCTAGAACACTAAATGACTGCAGAGCCCCCCCCCCCCAGCTAGGTTAGGTTAATGATTTTAAGTATTTTTTTTTTTATTTACTCTATCTCGCTTCACAATTCTCCTCCCGGCGCTATTTTTATTGTTTACCTCGATGAATCCCTCCTCAAGAGACATTTCCTATAGTATATGATGGTGAACGCTTCCACAAATTCCTCCTCGCCATTGCTGATGTATATCAACCTCAATATTAAAGTAAGTTGTTTAACACCTAAATTAACACGATAATGCATAGAACCTAATAGAACCTGACCTAACATGCTAAACCAATGGATGTGGTAATTGTGCAGTTTACAACAAACACAGAATTCAAGAATTCACTACACTCAATCAATAGAACTAGTTTTTCTAGGATCGTTTTCTTATATTACACTTTCATCACAAATTGATAATAAGGAAGTTATTGAATTTTAAAAAAATTAAAATCAGATCACCCGTTAGCCCTACGTTGTTGCTCAAATTGTGTGTACGTACTTTCACTTACCTCCCAGGCATGTGCCGGGGGCTGGCCGCCAATCAAATCTAGGGCGGGGCGGCAGCCAATCAAATCCAATAACAAATCTCAACTTTTGATTCAACCAATTAGGGCTGAAAATTTCGAGTGGGTGCTAGGACGAGACATTTTTAATCAGTTGCTACATGGGAGCCATAACGTGCCGGGTGCGATTTCGATTATTGGAAGTTTGTTGTATGATTTCATTCTAAAAATAAGGAAACTTTAGAGAACAGAGGAACCCACGACATATTGTGGTCCCTGACTCAGAGTAAGGTAAGAAATACTCTTAACAGCTATTTATATTTTTGTGGAGGCTGACCACGCAACTCTAGGGTTATTACATAGCGCTTTGGGGTCCGGGGACAAAGCCCCCAGCTAGGGATCACTGGGGTCAGGGGGCTCCGTTGTTAGGTAAGGTTTAGTTTGGTTATATGGTATAAGTTAGCAAGCACAGAGTACCGGGAATTCAAAAAACGCAATCGATAAAACAATTATGAGAGGGGGAGGGGGGAGCTAAATCACAAACAAGTAATTTCCGACAAAAACGAATGTTAAATTTGAACTAATCATATCAAAGTCCATCAGATAACCACTTTTTTTCTTCAAATTTCATGGTTGGTGTAATATGCACATTTACGATTGTTAGGTCGGATTTGTGTTAATATCATATTAGTATAAAAAAATTGCAACTAATTCGGACAATTCCTTCTGGTGGTAGCCGTTATCTACACCTTTACCTTTGTTGGTGATTCCTGTGTATCTAGTCAACCGAATCTTTATCGACAGTACTATTAAAAAATAAGGTATTATTGTGTTTACACACCGTTCATTCCTACCACTAATCTATTATCATATTCGAATAAGACGTCTAAATTTAAGATAATTTTCATCTATTACATTACTGGCGGAAATGTATAATAACGGAGATTGCTTTTAAAAAAAAAAGTTATATTTTCTTCCATTAACCTCCCACCATTATCGTCTGCCTCTCTCCCAACACGCGTGTCTCCTTCATAAATCATCAAGCGCATGCATTCCTGTACACGTCACGCGGCCAATCAAGAGCATTTTTGCCTTTGGAACCAATTAAAATGATTTGGGGTTTAATTAGGAGTATATTGGGCCCAATCAAATTCGAGTTTTATTTTGGGTCTCATATTTTGAAATTCCAGTTCAGTTCCGACCATGGAAGTCTGCGATGGATGTCACTTGAAGTATATAGAGCTGATTGCGAGCAAGACAATGTAAATATCGCAAAGACCAACGTATGTGGCGTTGGGTAAGAATCCCATAATGCAACGACGAACAAGAACCAGGCCGATAAGGTAAGAAATAGGTGATTTCATCATCTGGTGAGAGTCAGTTAAGTTAGGTTAGGTTAGGTTAGGTTAGGTTATTGGTTTGGTTTGGTTTTTGTTTTACTAGTTTTTTTTTTTTTTTTTTTTTTTTGGGGGGGGGGGGGGGTATTTTTTAGTCGCTAAGCCACCTTTTTTTTCAGGAAAACGTCAAACGAAAAAAAATCGCTAAAAAAAACCCGGCTAATTTCCGCCAAAAATGAAAGTCATATTCAGTCTAAACACACAAATGCACTAGAAAAATATATTTTTTACTTGCTAAAAGTGAACGATGTGACAATGCAAATTTACCAAAAGTAAGGTTTACACCAAAATTACTAGTACGTGTTTTAGCGGAATAACTGCCCATGTTGGTCATGAACACGTTAGGCCGCAATCCCCAGTTACATGATCGTCTCGCTTGGGGGTTTTACAAACATTTTTCGTTACTACTCTTCAAAACTAATTAATTGCGTGAATACAATAAGGTCATTAATTACATTAATCATTTGTGTTTTTAATGACAATTCGCTCAATGAAAATACCGGCGATGCAACAAACGTTAGCAGCAGGAGGATCGGCCAAGGTAATGAATCCCAATTATGTCTCGTATGTTCATCGTTACAGCTGGAATAATAGTCTGCATAATCACAAATACAATTGTGTTAACCTAAATATATAAATGTGTCTTTAATTATGATTCACCTTCGCCACAGTGGAAATTCGGCTCAACACTGATGTCTGCATATTCTTGCCTCAATGGACGTCGTCAGCTGGTGATGCAAGTTATGCTGCGATGCAACTTAAACCTTGAACCTGCTAGTTAGGTCTTATAAAATAAATAAATTCTTAGAAAATACAAAGAATTTCAAATAAATTGAATTTGAAATAAAAAAATCCACATTTTAATATCTTCTCAACGTACTTAATTTATATACCATGACGCATACATCTATTATTATTTATTATTGGAACGCCAGTCGCCAGCCAATTTTGTAATTTTTGTTATTGTTATCATTTGTCAGTTTGATCGCTGTTCTAAAGTACTTCCTCTATGAAATTGTTTTATATAATTTTTAAAACTGTTACAATGATTTAAGTAGAATAAATGGTAAACATACCGTATTAATTGGTAATTATCCTGTCTTATTTGTATTATTAAAAAAAAAGTATTGGTGGCACAGAGGTAAAGAGTGTATGATGTATCTCTCACCAGCAATTCAAGGGTTCGATTCCTGCTAGGCCAGACACGCGTGAGATGTGTGTAATGCAGTGCGACCCTACCAAACATCACAGGTTCCCCGATCTCCCTTTACCTCCTGACTAACACTGAATACATCAACCGCCTAGTGATGGAAATTATAAAAGTTAATAGGAACTGCTGCACCAAGCAGTTGCGAATACAGGGGTCTTGTTAGGGGTCACGGATCCTGTGTAGATATTGTAGTGGATTCCTCCCCTACAAACGCTGTTTGTCGCTGAGTAGCCGACCCCGCGAATTCCCCAGTGTATGCCTCGTGGTCTCGGTCAACCAGCGCCGCCTTACATGACGGAGGTCAACTATTAAGCTGCGCCTACCTCCACCATATAAGACCTGACCTCTTTTTTTTTTTTTTTTTTTTGTAGGGAAAGGAGGAATGAAGGAAGATTAGAGGTGGGGGGAAGGAAGTTATAGTTCGGAATTTGAAGAAATTCAGGAGGAGGTAAGAGAGGGCGGGCTGACCGCCTAGCTAAGCTTATAGTGTGTTTGGGTTGTGTCATGGGTTAGTTATTGTCTGCCGGTACAGGCACTAGACAGCCTACCCTGTCCCATTTATGGGTGTTTTAAGGGCCTTATTTCATATTCCGCCGACCCTACTGGCGGATGCTGGTCTGGGGAGGTTGTCTATTGCCTGGCCGTGTAGATCTGGGGTGGTAATGGACCTTTTGAGATTTCGTAGCTTTTTGGGAACCATGTATGGTTGTTGTCGTTATCTGGTGGGAGTCTTTGAAGGAGTTCTTGCTCTGATCGTTCTATCTTTTGCCAGATTCTGCTGGCCAGGGTGTGCAGCTGCTGGTTGATGGGTTTCATTCTCAGGTCTCTGTATCTCGGCTGTGGTTCTGGTGAAGGGGTATCTTTCGCCTGTGACGAATCTTAGGACTTCATTTTGGACCACCTGTAATTTTAATATTTGAGTGGTGCTCTAGCATGAAGAAGAATTGCTGGGTAAGATAATATCGGTGTGATAAATGATGTCACCAGTCAGAGTTTTATTTTCTCAGGAAGCGCTTTAAAGCAGTATAGTTTTCTCAGCTCTCTTCTTGCTTTTTCCTTCCTGCTGTGGACATGATGGGAGTAACCTGTCGTGGATATATGTAGGCCCAGGAGGGTACCTCTGCTTTTGTATTCTATCTGGGCATTATTGGTTATTAATGGATGGGTTTTCTTTCTGCATAAGGGTATCACTGTGAATTTCGGGAGACTGGTTTGGATTTTCCATTGTTTTTCGTAATTATTTACCCTTTCTAATTCCCGCCTGGTGTTGTCGACCTGTAACGCTCGCGATTTTCCTTGATGTGTTGTTATTTGAGTGATGTCGTCTGCATACAAAATATCTTCGTTACCTATTCTAGTGGGAGGCGGGGTGTCACTTGTGTAGATAATATATTGGGTGGAGGAGAGGACGCTTCCCTGAGGGACTCCACTCATGAGTGGGAAGGTCTCTCCTGTGTGTTGTCCTACCCTCAGTCTAGCATTTCTGCCGTCCAGAAAGTTGCAAAGCAACTTTTCAATTTTGGTGGGAAGTCCGAGTTGGAGGATCTTATATTTTAGACCGTCATGCCAGACTTTGTCAAATGCCTTCGCTACATCCCGGAGAGTTAGATTACATTGTCTACCACTCGCCGCGGCTCTGGCTATGTTTTCGCATGCCAGGGCTATCGCTGTTGTGGTGGACTTCCCTTTCCTGAACTCGAATTGTCTGCAGTTGACTGTGTTTGTTGTTTCCAGGTGATTTCTCAGACGGTTATTGATGATTTTTTCTAGGATTTTTTCAGGTACTTCGAGGAGGGAGATCGGTCTGTAGTTTAGTGGGACGGCGGGGTTCTTTCCTTGTTTTGGTGTTAGGGTAATAATGGCCTCTTTGAATTTAGTTGGGAAGTAGCCCGAGGCCAGGCAAGCGTTCATTGTGGTTCTCAGTCTCTCCATGGCCGGGTTGTTTATGTGGCTGAGAATCTCCTTGGTGATGCCTGAATAACCAGGGGCTATATTTTTGGTATTGGAGATGGCTCTGTTGAGTTCTTCCGAGGTGATTGGTTTGGACAATGGGCTGTCCGCTCTCAGATCCTCCCATATGATTTCAGGGGAAGGCTGAGTGCGGTGTGTCTGGCCCCGGAGTTCATCAAGGACGAGCTCCTCGTGGGGACCATCGAATCCCCTATTCTCTTCATTTGTGATTCGGAAGATG
Organism: Homarus gammarus; assembly: GCA_958450375.1. Lineage (NCBI taxonomy): Eukaryota > Metazoa > Arthropoda > Malacostraca > Decapoda > Nephropidae > Homarus > Homarus gammarus. Next base: position 620,641 of record CAUDMG010003841.1, read on the forward strand.
TTCCTCCATATGTCCCTGAATATGGGTTCTTTGTCTTGGTCGTCATATATTTTACTTCCTGCGTGGTCAGTTATATATGATGACTCGTTATGGCTGCAACCTTTCAATCTCTTAACTCGACGCCAGAACTCTCCTGGATCGTTGTATGTATGTGAGAGTTGTTCAATTATTTCGGCCCATTTAAGGTTGCTTTGTTCCAGAGATCTTGTTTTTATTTCCTCCCGGATTCTTCTGTATGTATTGTAGCTTACGATGTCCCAACCATGGGTCTAGGCTCTCTGTTGTAGCAGTTGGAACTGGTTTATGAGGGCTATGAATTCTGGAGTCTGTTGTGGGTGTGGGAGAGTTCTGTTGCGTTTGAGAGGCGTGGCCTCCTGGTAGGCTGTTCCTATGGCTTCACACCATGTGTTGATTTCTTCGTCTATTATGTTCACCGGCTGTCTGTCTATGGTCTGTAGGATTGTCATGCCCTTGACCCTCAAGTTCGGCTGTAGCTTTTTCGTTGAATAAGTCCCAGTCGGTCTGCTTGGCGATTCTCCGTGGTGGAGCTGGTATAGTTATTGGTGTTGCTGAGATGGTCATGATTATAGGTGGGTGGTCGCTAGAGGTTACAGGGCCTTGTTCAAAGAGATAGTTGTGGAAGCATCTGCCGTTTGTTATTGCTATTTCTGGAATAGTGGCTGAGTTCCTTCTGTAGAACGTGGGGAAGTCTGGGCCTATTAGTTGGGCTTTTTTGTTTGTTATGAAGCCAGCGAGGCCTCTTCCAACATTGTTAGTTGTCCTCTTGCCATCTAGTAGAGGATGTCTGGCGTTCATGTCTCCAATGATGTAGGTTGGGTGGTGGTATGATAGGAGTCTGTGGAAGTGCCCGTAAGATAGGTAGTCCCTGCGTGGTGGGAGGTAGGTTGTGGCTATTATGATTGGCCCTGTGGTCAAGTTGATTTGAACAGCGAGAGTTTCAGAGGTGAAGTCGTCTATGATTCTGTGGTGGACATCTCATTTTACGGCGATGGCCACCCCGTCATTTGGCTCCTCTGATAGATTGGATTTATGGATCATGTAACCAAATATTTTCAGTTCCTCAGCCGCCTTTTGGCCGTGTGAGTTTATGAGTATAATATCTGCGTTGACTTGGTTGTATTGGCTGGACATACTGAATTTATTAGTTCTCCAGTGGAGGACGTTATGTTGCATTATTTTCACTGCCTTACGAAGCGAGCCTATTATATCTTGTATTTGGTTTTGGGGGGATACCTCGGGTTCGTGGTTTGTTCACTGTGCGTCCATTCCTCATTTTTTTTATCACCCCATCAGATGTCTTGTGGATGCAGTATGTTAAATCGACCCGTTTTTGTTTAATTGCTTCGTGGATGTACTCCTCGGAACTGGGGTGGTCGTACTTCCATTTCATCTTGCCCTCCAATACTCCTTTAGCGACTTTATCACGTGTACAGTCCTCGTTTATGTGGTCTGGTACGTAGATGCTTAGATTCAGGACTTTTCCTGATAGATCGTTTGGAGTCCGAGAGACAGGTGTCATCTCCTGTGTAGGTACGTGTGCAGCCACACCAGGGGCCACTGTTGTCTCGTCTGTGAATGTTGGAGATTGGGGGACAAGTGTTATCTCCGATGTGGGTACTTGTGCACCCCCACCAAAGGCTACTGTTGTCTCTTTCGAGGCTGAGGATGTTGCCCTGAACAGTTTTGGGATGGGTAGATTGTGGTGGCGTAAGCATTTTTCGAGTATTGTTTGAAAGCAGCCTGGGTGCCGAACATCCTCCTCATGGGCGTGTTTGACAATCATGTTGGCTAGTATGTCGCGGTCATGGAGGTATCTGTCTCTGGTATTCAACAAGACTGTAGAGTCTGTAGTGGCTGCAGGGACCATAGTGACAACAGAAGTCGGGGTCCCTACCATCATTGCACCTCTGTATGACCGTGCAGTGACTGCAGGAGTTGGGGTCCCTATCGGCAGCACAGCCTTGTATGGTGATACTGATGTATTTGTGGCTATTTGCTGTGCTTCCTTGATTTTTTCCTTTCTTTTGGGACAGTGCATGTGTCATGGTCACGTTGACTGCTGATCTATTTAACTAATGATTCTTATTAAACTCCACGCCCGCAAAACATGAGTGAGTTAGCGACCCCTGAGAAGACGTGTTTTTTCCCCATACACGCTACACTTGTGTTCCCTCCCAGAGTCCCGCCTTTGTGAAGACAGTTATCAATGTGTGGTTTATTCCACTTTCTCCTGGGAAGCTCAATCATGAATTAGTCTGTGTAAATCAACTCAAGTAATTCGCCAGACCTTTGTCAACTGAGGGTCATCTTTGAATGAGTAACAGTTAGTTTGTTTGTAATTATTGTCATTGCGTGAGTAGCAATCACTGGCAACTCAGGGGTATATATACCCTAAGACGAGCCAGGGAGCGTGCTCCTTGACGCTGCTTCCATGTTTCTCCAGATCCCATTGTGATTCTTGAATCGCTCTACCATTCAACAATGGCCTCGGATGTAGTAGATGACCAACAGGGATCATATAGGAAACGATGACACCGATGCGGCCTGATTAATGTGCCCCACGGCTTCGTTGGGCCAGACCCCAGACTCGCCATGTGTCTGGCTACCCCACAATAACAACGGTCGTGAGCCCCAGTGCTCTACCCTGGGTTACTCCTTGGAAGTGTATGTCCACAGAGAGTGTTGCAACGTATGTTAGGGATAATTAGATGGAAATAATTATCCCATATTGGGTAGTGGACCCCTGTATATGCTAGTGTCAGTATTAACGTATATGTGGAGTAAAATAATCTACAATGAGTGCCATGTAATGTAACACCAATAATGTTGTGAGTAAGAGTAAGAATGTAGGAACGGAGTCTGCAATAAGACCAGGAGTTGAGCCTGGTAGTTATATGATTTATACAATATCTTTCCCTATTGATTGCATATTAATAAACTTGTTTTTAGAGTACTTTAGGTGTATTCCTTTCTCCCACAGTATTTTACCTTCATTTCCATCCAAGTGACTTGATACCAGAATTACCATACCCATGTGCCTAGACCCTCGACCATGCAACCAAAGGAATGTACATGCTACCAAAAGAATGTCCAGGCTACCAAAAGAATAGGTGACGGAACTGAGTAAGAGTCAGAATAAGAGAAGCAAGTAAGTATGAGGGTGGTGTAGACAGAGAGGGAACCTGCGCCCTCACACATGGACATAGTGCTGTGAGACCCATCACAGTTAAGGCATTTTAGTGGTGCCTTACATTCGGTCCAGGTATGTTCCATAGAGGTACATTTGGAACAGATCTTGCATTCCTTGGGTTTGGGGCAGTTCACACTATCATGATCCTCAATGGCATAGCACCTGAGGCAGGTACGTGTGTGGTGGTACTGTTCCTGTTGTATTTGGTGGTATGGTATGCTATAAGTGAATGCGAGGAGACCTGAATTGGTTGCCTTTTCAGCAACCTCGGTGCTTTTGAACTGAATTTTGATTATCCATTTGCCTTTTTTACTGGTGTATTTTTTGACATAGTCCACCTTGTTCTCCGCCCAAGCGTTTTCTTTTTCATTCTCTGCTTTTATTTCCACTTCAGACTGTTCGTGCACGAATTTATCCGTTTGGAAGCAGAGGACAGTTCTTTTAGCCTTCAATGCAGGAGGCAGGATTGGGTCATAGTGCTCTTTTCTAAGATTGTTTATGCAACTCTGGGACAAGAGGTTTTTCAGATCTTGGTCTTCAAGCATAAGCATGATAAAGCCATCTTTTGCTTCTATTACGTTCTGGTACCTGACATTGTGTTTTCGAACAATTTCTGTCAGTTTCCGCTTGGTAGACCTGTCTGATGACCTCTAGTCTGTGATTAATATTTTCGCTTTGACAGTCATTATTGCTTCTTTGAGCGAAGCACGATAGATCGGCGCAAGTTATGTGCGTAGCCTAGGACAGTATATAGCACTGTCAGTCCTACGTTCCCTATGCCGGCAAGAAAGAGGGCCGGGATATCAGTTGCCATACTGTCTTGGTTGAAGGTTTTAAAGACCACAAGGGCAGTTCACTCCCAAGAACAGCAGTTTGGTATGGCGAAGAGAAGAGGATGAGATTCAGATTTGAAATGGTGAACAAGTGTGTGATTGTGGTACTGTCGCAACGTTTGGCAGCATGGCGGTGGCTGTGATTGGTGGAGGCAGCACGGGATGGAGGGTGTCTGGGTTTGGCCCAGTGTGTGTGAGGGAAACTGGAAAGAATAATGCTATTTCCCTAAGTGATGCTTAGATCAGGGATTTTAGTGCGTAATTCTTGAGCCCCGATTGATCCCACGTAGGGAATGACAAGAATCCGGGCAGTACGACCCGATGGGGCCCAGGAATCTCCGAATTTCCAGGAGTTCTCCCTGAAAGTTACTAGTGTGCCCTGAAGAATGCAGTGATGGCTAGGGAAACACTGAGTAACACTGAGTCCGTTTATTGTGGATGAGAGAAATACAAGTGGTGACCAGCGTGTGCCATGCACGGCTCACACAGTCAGACTGAGGCGCCTTGCCATTTGGCAGCCTCGGGGCAATGTTGCCACATAACAAGTGCAGTGTTGCCACGTGATAATATATATAAATGCTACTCGGCACAGTAGCTTATGTACAGGGTTGCTACTTGGCACAGTAGCTTATGTACAGGGTTGCTACTCGGCACAGTAGCTTATATACATAACCTACATCTCCCTCCCCCCTCACGCTCATAGTCTTTGTCTTGAGCGGACTTCTTAGTCCTAAGTCGCTCCGAGCGTCGAGGTGCACTGTGGGGCGGATCCTCGTGAGGTGTAGGTGACTCGTCCTCGGTCAGGGGGCCAGCAGCAGGGGGTGGGACTGGCCGGAGGAAGCTGCGGTTCCTCCACCAGACACGGCCGCTCGGCATCCTGACCTTGTAGTCCCGCGACCGGCCGACGCCCATCACTATGCCCACCTTGTCCCAACGTGTCGTCGTCGGGTCCTGGACGCGGGCAAGGGCACCAATCTCCAGTGGCTGAAGAGGGCGGGCACGGTCGTCATACCGAGCCTTGGCGTCCTGGGCACGTGAAGCGGCGCGGCGGTCGCAGCTCTTGGCTCTGGTCTGCCACTCCTTCGCAAAGGCCTTGGCGTGTGCAGGAACGCAAGAGCGGAGAGGGTGACCATACAGGATCTGGGCAGGGGAGCGTCCTGTGTGGGTGGGAGTATTACGTAACTCCAGGAGTCCTTTGTCAAACGCCTCACAGTCTATGTTGCCTGAAGGGGCCACCTTGAGGATGAGGTGCTTGACTGTCTTGACTGCAGCCTCAGCATGGCCGTTTGACTGTGGGTAGTGGGGTGTTGACACGATGTGGCGGACTCCCCAACGCTCCAGGAATCCTGTGAAGTCCCGGCTGGTGAACTGTGGCCCACTTTCCGTCCGCAGACGTACGGGGACGCCCAGGTCACGAAAGAGGTGCCGGAAGTGGCGAATGGTGGCCGCGGACGTCGTGTCCGAGCCACAGGTTACCACTACAGGCCAGCCGGAGAGTCGGTCGGCGACAACTAGGAAATGTTTCCCAGCTGTGCTGAAGAAATCAGCCGACACGGACTCGAAGGGCCTGGTGGGTTCGTCGTCGCACAAGAGCGGCTTTTGCTGTTGACTGGGCTGCATGATCTGGCACGGCTCACAGGCACGGACCGTATTGACGATATCCGCGTCAATGCCAGGCCAGTACACAGCCTGCCTTGCGCGGCGCTTGGTGGCCTCTGCTCCACGATGGCTGTCGTGTAAGCGGGTCAGAACGCGACGACGGAGAGCTGCAGGGACGACCACACAGGCACCGTACAGGACGAGGTCCCCATCTGCGTAGAGGTCCTCACGTATCTTCCAATACGGGCGTAGGGCGTTGTGGAGGTCAAAACGGTTGTGAGAGAACCCAGTCCTCACACTCTCCAAGAGCTGAGTGTAGGAGGGGTCGTCGCGTGCCGCGGTCCTTAGTTCCTCAAGGGCCAGATCGCTGTCGGGTGGCGACACTGAGGCCTGGGTGCTGGCGAGGGACTGTACGGCCTGCAAGGTGACGATGTTGCTGACGGAGAAACCGGCCTCGGTGCTGAGCATCTCGTCTTCAGGTGTAGGGCGGCTGACTGGGGAGCGGGAGAGGGCATCCGGGATGCACAACTCCTTACCTGTGCGCCAAGCCGCGGTGAAGACGAAGGCCAAAATCTTCTCCTTCAGGTGCTGGAGGCGGGGATTCTCGATGGCGTCCAGCGAATAGTGGTTAAGAATGGGGACCAAGGGCCTGTGGTCTGTGATGAGGTCGAAGTGCTGTAGACCAATCAAGTAGAACTTGCACTTCGATAAGGCCCATACCACTGCCAGCAGCTCCAGCTCGATGGTAGCGTAGCGAGACTCAGCATCGGTGAGGAAGCGAGAGCCACACTGTACGAGCCGGTACTTTCCTCCATCGTGATCCTGGAGAAGGGCGTAACCAACCCCGTACAGGCGCAAGGCGTCTGTCTGGAGGACGGTGGGGAGCGCTGGGTCGAAAGTAGCGAGGATAGGTGGACTTGACAGGGCCTCCTTCACCTTATGAAAGGCGAGGTCGTGGTCAGGGGTCCACGTGAACGTCCTCTTGGGGCTCATCAGGGGGCGGAGAGGCCCGGCAGCGGCGGAGACGTCAGGGGAAAATTCTGCCAGCTGGTTCACCAGGCCCATGAAAGACCTGAGATCCGTAAGGTTGGCAGGTTTCGCAAAGTCCGCTATGGCGCGAACTTTCTCCGGGTCCGCAGCAATGCCATCCCTTGAGAGTCGGTAGCCGCAGAAAGACACTGCAGGTGCGGCCAAGACGAACTTCTCGGCATTCAGAGTGATGCTGTGCGTCCTACACCTGGTCAGTACCTCGCCGATGCGGCGAAGATGCGTCAGGTAGTCCTCATCGTAAAGGAGGAAGTCGTCCACTACCTTCACGCAGTTGGTCACGCCTTGAAGTGCCATGTCACCACGGAGACAGAAGGCGTTCCCCGTAGCAGCGAATCCCATAGGGCCACGGCAGTAGCGGAAGCGTGCGGAAGCGTCCGTAAGGCGTGATGAAAGTGGTCAGTGGCTGATCCTCCTTCTTCAGTGGGATCTGCCAGTAACCACAGAGGGCATCCATCGTCGAGAAGTGCCGTACCTTCGGATCCACACTCTGTATAGCTGCAAAAGGTGTGGGTGAAGGGTTGGCGGGACGGGACACCTGGCTGTTAAGCTTAGACAAGTCGGTAGTAATCCACACTCCACCGTTAGTCTTAGCCACAGCGACTAGAGGGTGGCACCAAGAGGATGGGTCGTCACCAACGGGTATGATGACACCCTGGGCCACCATGGAATCCAGTTCCTTCTTGACTGAAGGCGAGAGGAATCAACCGGGGAGTGTGTGTGGCAAACGGCAGTGCATCTTCCCGCAGGTGTATCCTCATAGGCAGACCCGCCATAGCCTTCAGTGGCGCGGTCTGTAGGGCCTCCTTCGTCACCAGCACATCCGAGTACTCCTTCAGGAAGTAGGCCCTTGCGGCTGAAGGAGACGTCTCGCTGTGAAGAGGAAGCAGCCATGACTTGGGTGGAGGCGGGGAGGGAGTGGACGCAGGTTCTGGGCAGCTCTGTGTGGCAGCGCCAGGTGCGTCGCTCGTCGACTCACGCACCCTGCTGGCGGTGTAACGAGCAGCTGGGATCTGCTCGGGAAAGTCTCTGGGCACCACGCCTAACTCCTTGCAGTGCTCCCACGACAACAAGGGTGTAGCGAGAGTAGGCTGCACGTCGATCCATCCGTGACACGACCTGTCGCCGTAGGTGATCTCTGCTTGAAAGGAGCCCACAGCATCCGGCATCTGGGAACCGTCTGCATTGTAGTACTGCAGCTGCGGCGGTGGTCCCAGGCTGCGTTTGGTGAGGCCCAGTTTCTGGAGGTGCTTCAACCCAATCACCGTAATATCGGCACCGGTGTCCGGTATCACCTCGATGTGACCCGACACATCACCGTGTGTGACGGCGACGCGGATAGTAGGGGAAGGGGTAGCCCTGGGGCGTGTGGTCGATTCCACCCTCCTGATGTGATTCCGCTGCTGCTTGGGGCTACGTGGGCCATCTGGAGGGGGCTGTGTGCGAACCACCCCGAGGGAAGTGCGCTGCTGTCCTCCTCGTCTCGGGCTTTTGGGCTTGGGTTGGCGGCAGCACTTGTCGTAGTGTCCATAGCGACCGCAGGCCTGACACTTGTGGCCTCGTGCAGGGCACCTGTCTGTGTTAGACCAGTGGCCCTTCTGGTCACATCCACGACACAGTGCATCGGCGGCCGGGCAAGTCTTGGGGCTGTGCTGCTTTCCACAGCTGCCACAGGAAGCACTAGGCGGAGGCGTGGAAGAACGTGTGGCAGCCTTCGCGTTGTTGGCCGCCTTCTTATCCTTCTTGTATTGTGAGATAGCTCTCACAGCAGGTGGGGCCCGTAAGGCAGAGGTGGCGGACTTGGTGGCCTCGTATGACCGACATTCAGTCACTACCACCTGGAGTGTGGAGGAAGCGTCCAGGGGGATGAGTCGCTGCATCAACTCTTCGTGCCTGACACCTGTCAAGATCCCGTGCTTGATCCAGGCTTCCTCACATTCCCGGCTGTGCGCCTTGCAGACGTCGATTTCCTCAGACAAACTCTTCAAACGTACAAAAAAGTCGTCAAAGGATTCGTTCTCCGCCTGCTTGCAGCTGGTAAAGGCACGGCGACGCAAAGCCTCGTTGTTCCGACCCTTAACATGCTCCTGTAAAAGGTCGAGCACATCCGTCACTGAAGAGGTAGAATCGGGAGGCACTCGCAACGTGTGCTCCAAAATTTTCTGGGTCTCCAGCGACAAACACATCCGCAGTTGGATGAGCTGTTTGTTTGGAGGCATGCTGTCCAGGTCCACCATCGTGGAGTAATCTGTCCAACGCCGCCTCCACTCACGAAAAAGCTGAAACGTGACGTCTGGTGAGAGGGCGTGTGGGGGTTGAACAGATGCCTTGGGAGCTGTTGGGGTAGCAAGAGTACCTGGAGGACGCTGGTGTGGTGGAGGAGGGAGTGTACTGGCGCCTTGAAGCGCGCTACCTGCAAGTGAGGGAGGGTGGGTTAGCGCCAGGGTCGCCAATAGCGCCTCAAAACGCAACTTTTCCTCCTCTCTTCGTGTCTCTTCCCTCTGAAGTTCCATCTCTCTGCGTCTCTCGTCCCGGTCGTCCATCCACTTCAGAATTGTGGCGATGTCCGTCACTGGAGGTGGAGGATGAGAGTCTGCGCGTTGGAGGGGAAGGTGGTGGGGAGTCGTGTCTCCCATCTTGACGTCCCTTCTTACCTCCCATCTTTGTGTGTGCGTGGACTGCACTGTTTAATATATAAAGTGGCGCCTCAACAGCTCGAACCACATATATATGACATAAACAGCGCAAAAATCACGCATATGGTCCAGGTCCACTGTCCTGTCCGTGAGTGAGTGCGTGCGTGCGTGCGTGCGTGCGTGTGTGTGTGTGTCTCAGAGAGCGGAGCGTGGTGGACGGCGGACTCGGGCGGAGGCAGAGGCAAGACCAGTGTCCCACCGGATGTCGCACGAGAAGGGTGTGCGCCTGCGTGCTCCGTGGGTACCGCAAAAACACAGGCCAATGCTCAACTCAGCTCTAGACACACACTAATACACTGACACTAACACTGGCACCGTCACTAAAACGCACTGTGACGGAGCAACACTGCACATCGCGGCGAAACACAGCGCGACACAACACAACACACTGAGTCGAAGCGCATCACCGGCAGACGTAACTGTCGGCATTGTTCACACACTTTGTAAGTCCACAGATCCTAGACACTGCGCCATGAAAGTTACTAGTGTGCCCTGAAGAATGCAGTGATGGCTAGGGAAACACTGAGTAACACTGAGTCCATTTATTGTGGATGAGAGAAATACAAGTGGTGACCAGCGTGTGCCATGCACGGCTCACACAGTCAGACTGAGGCGCCTTGCCATAGGGCAGCCTCGGGGCAATTTTGCCACATAACACGTGCAGTGTTGCCACGTGATAATATATGTAAATGCTACTCGGCACAGTAGCTTATGTACAGGGTTGCTACTTGGCACAGTAGCTTATGTACAGGGTTGCTACTCGGCACAGTAGCTTATATACATAACCTACACTCCCCTACACGTCTGTCTACGCTGCCTGCCTCCTTACGTCTCCCCCTGACCTCGTGGTGACCTATCTCCTTCTACCTACAGCCAGTCTTCAAGTAACACCTCCTCCTCTCCTGCCAGGCGGCTCCCGCTCCCGCCGGCGAGCATGGCGACCCACAAGCTGGTCCTCCTCTGAGCATCCTCACCAACCAGCTCTCTCTACATCACGCTTGTAACCACACTGCCACTTCCCAGCACCAAGCTGCACTGTACATCCAATACAATATGTATACAGAGAGCAAATTGTGAGTTTTCTTTCTTCATCCCATCCTGAGTATGAACCCAACATCACGTACCCCACAATATAATCATCCGACCATAAAATTAACGAAATCCATGAACAAAATCGAGAATCCCTCGCTTTTTAATATTTACAATCCAGGGATTAAATATACAAAAATATTTAAGCATCCCTGACTCCTATCATCCAGAGTTCCGACCCTGATATGGTGCATCCTAGGGTGCTGAGAGAGTTGTGCAACGTGCTTGCCGAGCCCCTGAAGATCCTGTTTTGTAATTGCCTGGATGAACAAAAGGTCCCCAGTGAATGGAAAGTGGCTTATGTGAGTCCTATCTTTAAGAAGGGCGATCGTCACTCCACGAACAACTATAGACCGGTGAGCCTAAACAGCATAAGTCGAGTGTACTTACCTGGAGCTGGCGGACGGTCGCCCCACAAGGGGTCACAGCTCAAGATTGAAGAAGCCGCAGGTCCAGAATACTGTGAGGGCAAACTTTTTCGGAGTGAGGGTTGTGAACTCTTGGAACAATCTGCCAGAAAGTGTCGTGACGGCACCGAGAGAGAGCTCTTTCAAGACAAGACTTGACCAACACTGGAGCGGGTTCAGGTACATTCAGAAGCCGGTGGATGCCCAGCACTTGCCAACAGTGCGTAACAGAGACGTGACCGATCGCCCAAGCGGCTAACGAGCCGATCAGTGGTGAAGAGGATAAAATAATATGTAAAGTACTTAAGAGTATTATCAGAGATGCCGCGATGGAACATCTGCTACGAAACAACCTTGTAAAGGATTGCCAACACGGTTTTATGCTGGGGCGCTCCTGCTTAGCACAATTGCTCAAGGTATTGGATATTTGAACCCATATTCTGGAACGGGGTGGTAATATCGACAATATATCCTTAGATTTTGCCAAGGCTTTCGACAGTGTACCCAACGAAAGGCTGAAAATCAAACTGGAAGGGTACGGAATTTGGGGAAATGTATTAGCGTGGATAGAAGACTTTCTACATGACTTCAAGCAGTGTGTGGTGATTAATTGCACGAAATCATCATCCGTACCTGTCACAAGAGGGGTAGCACAAGGCAGTGTATTGGGCCCACTGTTGTTTGTTTGTTTCATAAATGTCATGCCTGACTTTTACTTTTACTTACTTTTATCCTCTTCACCACTGATCGCCTCGTTAGCCGCTTGGGCGATCGGTCACTTTTCCTTTTTTCCTTTTATCCTTTTCACCACTGATCGGCTCGTTAGTTGCTTGGGCGATCGGTCACTTTTCCGTTTTTCATTTTATCCTTTTCACCACTGATCGGCTCGTTAGCCGCTTGGGCGATCGGTCACGTCTCTGATTACCTTTCCTTTTCGTTTATCCTCTTTACCAAAAGATCGGCTCGCTAGCTGCAAGTACTGGGCATGCACGTCTCTGTTACGCACTGTTGGAAAGTACTGGGCATGCACCGGCTCCTTAATGTACCTGAACCCGCTCCAGTGTTGGTAAGTCTTGTCTTGAAAGAGCTCACATTCGGTGCCGTCACAAAACTTTCTGTCAGATTGTTCCAAGAGTCCACAACTCTCACTCCGAAAAAGATTTCCCTCACAGTTTTCTGGACTTGCGGGTTCTTCAATCTTGAGCTGTAGCCCCTTGTGGGGCGAGCATCCGCCAGCTCCAAGTAAAGACACTCGACTGAGTAGTGCCCCTTGAGATGCTTATACACCTGAATTAGGTCAGCCCTTGCCCGTCTGTAATATAAGTTAAGCAAGTTCAGGCGCTCCAATTTCTTAGGGTAGCTGAGGTGCCGAAGTGCAGGCACCAGCCTGGTGGCCCTTCTTTGAACATTTTCAACCAACTGACAGTCCCTAGCATATCTCGGGAACCAGACGGGGTGACAGTACTCCAGATGGGGAAGCACTTCACTCTTGAAGATTGTTAAGAGGGACGGACCGTCTAGATATCTGAACGACCTTCTTATAAGACCCAATAATTTATTTGCCTGATTTACCTTCTTCTCGCAATAACCCGAGAACTTCAGCTCATTGTCAACATACACACCGAGGTCCTTCTCACATTCAATCTGAAATAGTGCAGTTTCTTCATCCTACTGGGACATATGATACGCCTCCACACTGTTGGTAAGCCCCAGGTGCATCCTCTTACACTTCGTGACATTGAATCTCAGCAGCCATTTCTTCGACCATTCTTGGAGCTCACAGAGGTCCTTCTGCAGCTCTTCACAGTCCGCTTGGTTCTTGGTTTCCCGAAATAACTTGGCGCCATCGACAAACATTTATATGGAGGAATGTACAACGTCAGGCATGTCATTTATGAAACAAACAAACAACAGTGGGCCCAATACACTGTCCTGTAGTACCCCTCTTGTGACAGGTACTGATGATGATTTCGTGCTATTAATCACCACACACTGCTTGCGGTCATGTAGAAAGTCTTCTATCCACTCTAGGACATTTCCCCGAATTCCGTCCCCTTCCAGTTTGATTTTCAGCCTTTCGTGGGGTACACTTTCGAAAGCCTTGCAAAATCTACGTAAATACTGTCGATATTACCACACCGTTCCAGAATATGGCTCCAAATATCCAATACCTTATGCAATTGTGTTAAGCAGGAGCGCCCTGCCATAAAACCGTGTTGGCAATCCTTTACAAGGTTGTTTCGTGGTAGATGTTCTATCGCGGCATCGTTGATAATACTCTCAAGTACTTTACATATTATGATGGTCAGGCTTACCGGTCTATAGTTGTTCGTGGAGTGACGATCACCCTTCTTGAAGATAGGACTCACATAAGCCACGTTCCATTCACTGTGGACCTTTCGTTCATCAAAGCATTTACATAATAGGATCTTCAGGGGCTCGGCAAGCTCGTTGCTCAACTCTTTTAGCACTCTAGGAAGCACCATGTTGTACTGCGCACATCATTGTCATCCCTAAAAATCCCATTTAATTCATATTACGCTACATAACATTCCTATGCACCGCGCTTGTAGAACCTCAGAAAACGGGTAACATTGATAAAGGACAACTCACCTACTTAATGCTCCTAGACCATGTGTTGTATTGTACCCAGGTACAGTTATATCACATTAAGTGTATGTATTCATAGCATTAAGGATCACTCAGGGTAGGCATAAGATGAATGTTAAAGTCCAGTTGAGCCGGACTAGTGTACTGTAAGACTAAGTGTGGATCAGGGTTTGAAGGTCTTACTATTTACGTCTGTGAGCGTGTAGCGAACATAACTCCAACAGATATCATATGAAAATACATGAGAACAATGATCTGGAAAAAGGATAAAGGTATCAGAACTATGTGAGGTGTTGGCAGTGATCCAGAAATTAAACTTGTAAGGAAATATCGTGTTTGCGTCGGTATGAATTTCATACACCTCGTATCCTCACGTGACATATACCCACGACAGGTACAGTGATCAGAGAACCTTATGTCTGTGTTCAAATTGTGCAATGTGTGAGAGGAGGATCCATCATTACAGTTTTAAGTGAAGGTGATACACCCCCGCCATGAACATTCAGCCTTTGTTTCAAGGCGCGTCATGTACCCGCCTCAGTTGCCATGTTGATATAATAACCCCATGAATTTACCCCAAGAACTAGCAAACCAAGACCTTACCTTAGTGCGTAATTTAGGATTAAAATATGGGTTTATAAGGCATGAGTGACAATATAGCGAAAAGTGTTAAGGTGAGAACCCTACAATTAAGGTTGATAAATAGAAGTTACTACAGTTTAAAGCTTTGCCGGATATATAAGTGTGATAGGAATGTGTTAAGGGGTGGGATAACCGCCCGTCAGGCATTATTTCTCAGTCTTTCCCGTTCTGCCATCACCTCAGGTACCATGTGGTCGGAGTACCTTGCCGCCCGGCCGCCATTGTCCCCTTGAGCGTCACAACAGGTGGGGGTTACTCCCCGCTATGCCAGTCCACTGTGAACCTGTGGATTCCCAGCGCACCACTCCACATGAATAGTCCCAACTAAGGAGACCGTGAGAAACTGCGGTCGTCACTGGGAGCGACCTATAATACCAGGCGTAGAAATAGTGCTGGTATGTCTCTAGGTGAAGCCCTCGTCTTTACCCACCTCGGGCGGTGTGAGAACGAGGTGCCCGTTGTGTATACCTAAAAGTCACAAGGAGTCACATACTTGCAGGTATGGAGTGTAACAGATGTGTTGAGATGGTGCTACTATGTATGATAACCGACGGTGCTATAGTCCACACAGGTGGAGGAGTCTGATGTGTTAAGGGATATTGTAAGAAGGAACGACAGAGGTACGGTGTTCACCGATTGTTATGCAATAAGTAGGTGGATGACCCGCCAGCAATGTAAGAGTCTGGGGCCCAGCTGGGTAACCACATTTCCGTTGTTCTTCTGAGGAAGGCCAATTCATGTATATGTTTTTTACCAGTATGTTTTATAAGGAATACATCAATTAAGACATGTCATGGTTTCACCCTTCTTTACCCTTATCGATCTGGTCAATGGAAAACCTAACCCAATGCCGAGTCCGCTCTGCCCGCTACCTAACGAGCTACATGCTGTCCAGAGGGGGTCTGGTGGCAGCGACCCTTAGAAATTAAGATTAGAGTTAAGTTATCCCCTTAGATTTAGTGACCCCAGATCTGGCAGTATAAATTGGTGGCTATAGCGGTGGGATGGTTTTTAATCATTGATCAAATCCGAGGGAATTGAAGTTGTGATTTAAAGTTGCAAATATAGACAAGTATTTTAATGATGGATAATCTGATTTTTGAGTGATACTTGCAGGTGAATAACATTGATTTGAGTACAGAAATGTAAGAAGAATTTTTGAAAATTTATACAGTACTGAAGTCATGTGTGTCATTGATGTGTTTTGTGTTTGTGTTTTATCCAGCATTAATATGTATTAATAATTGCAGAAGTTGTGGATTAACCCTGTTGACGTTGAAGTAAGGGAGGCCACACTGTGTCTGAGAAGTGTCTCAAGTGGTTCACCTCTCATGTTGTTAAGTGGTTCACCTATGGAATACCATAGGACTTTCGGTCTCCAGTTGATGTGAGTTATAATTTTTGGTGCCATGTTAAGAGGTTGCATAGTGTTGTATTATACCATTGATCAATTAAGGTTGTAGTAGTACAGGAGAGTAGTTGCGTTAAGCGGTTCGTATTTGTCTTGGGTCGAGAGGTAGCACTTTCAGGTCAAAATGGCTGAGTCAGTAGAAGAGGGAAGTACCATAGGTGGGGGCACATTGGCAGAGAGATTGGAACGGGCGTTGCTGATCACTGAGAGACAATACTTGGAGTTAGAAGAATTACAAAAACAGATTAAGGAACTAAAACAAACACCCCAGCATGCACAAGGCCCAAACAATGAGCAAGAGTCAGTTGTAGGAGATGACACCACTCCACTACCAAACAGTAGGAACGCCGTCACCGTAAACATTCCATGCCACTTTAACCATACGGATAAGCTAACATTGGAAGAATTGCAGAGCTTACAGGTAGACGAGGTCCTAAGTAAGTTTTTTCGGAAAGTTGAAAGATGTGTGACAGAGGATGAGGGAAGAATATCAACTGCCCTGAGTTGGATGGAAAACAGCGTGGCCAAATTGGTACGGCCATTGTTAGTGGCAGTTAGTGAGGACTGGGACAGTTTCAGAAAGGTTATGTTAAGATTAAATTTAGGACCATCCACCGAAGATGAAGCATGGGAGGTGTTGAAACGAATCGTGTATGACGTGAATGATAACCCCTGATATTACCAATGCAGAGAGACTTGACCCCCTATATACAAGACGGTCGTACGTTGAATTCATTTGTAAGAATGTTAGAGCAAAGTAGGAGTGAATATCTGGGTGGGGATAGCCGGGACTTATATCACGTTAGACAATCCCGCCAAGAACAAGTACAACCCACGACAGACTTTGAAAATTATAGAGTTCAGGGAGACTACCATATGAACGAGACTGACGGAAGACGGGCTCAGAACACGAGGTGGAAGGAGACTAACACTCAAAATTGGACAGGGAATGAATGGTGTGGGTATTGTAGGAGGGATAGCCATAGCCCACATAATTGTCCCTCCAGGCCCAGGCCATGTTCTTGTTATGCGTGCAGGAGGATGAACTGTAGGAGTTTCTTTACCACTTGCCCAGGACGCCAAGCTAGGAATCACCCTTCGGGCCAATGACCACGACATCCGTCCACACCCAGTTCTCCATGTATTAAGTTACCTATATGTGGACATACTTGTATAGCGTTGATTGATGCGGGTAGTGAATCTACGCTCATTAAAGATAGTTTGGTGAGGGCCTTGAAGGTGGGGCCCATTAGGCCTTGTACCGAGAGATATGTAGCTCTTAACGGGGAAGAGTTTAAGGCCCAAGGCACTGTTGTCATCAGTGTACAGTTGTCCCGTAGGAAAAGAATCCGCCACCAAGCCGTAATAGTGGAAGATAGCATGTTGGATAATGATGTCTTATTGGGAGCAGACATTTTAGGCAGATGTGGAGTTTGGTGGCATCACGAAAGAAATCAGTTCACGTGGGGGGGTCATAAACAAGTTTATTGGAAACCAAATCAGGGAGGAAAGGTGCCAACGGTTGTCAAAGTCAAACAGCTCCCTAATGCTTCGATCTTGTCCTCCCCCAAGGAGCTAACTAACTTACACATTGATAGGAAGACTACAATAAGTGGGCACAGTTCTCAGATTAGGCCAGTTAAAGTGAAGGTAGGGGTAGGTCAGACCATAAGTATCAGATTTACGCATAAGGGGCTGAAACAACAACCGGATATGTGTGTGATAGTCCAAGATGATTCCTGTGTTTATGTTCCTATGAGTAATGTTTCAGAGCAGCCAGTTTGTTTGAGTCCTGGTGCGGTTTTGGGTGAATATGAAGTAGTTAATGATGAGGAATTCTGTTACTTTGATGATGAAGGGAATAATCTCGGAACTATCTCACACAGTTATGAAGAGTTAGGTGAGGTAGGCCGGTCTGTAGACATACCCCTGTGCTCACCACATCACCTGGCCATACAGAGAGAAGATGCTAAGAGGTCTAACAAAATCCCCTTAAGACTGACTCATGATGTGAAATTCCCAACTCAATGCATACTTTGTAGGGGTATGGAAAATTCCCCAGTCCACAAAATTAGACGAGCTCAAGAAGTACTAAATTCTATGGTACCAGACTGTGATGAAGTGAAACGTGGGGAAACTAGACAGGACAAATTGAAGGAGTTAATTAGGACCCAGCAATGGCCACACTTAGATAGGGACATGCGGACACACTTGCAACAGGTGGTAATGAATCATGATGCGTTGTTTGTCTTAGGTCCAAATGAAATAGGCACCATTAAGGGTTTACCAGCTAACATCCCATTGGTTAATGAACAACCTGTAAGAGGACCTCAATATAGGTATCCCGAGAAAGCCAAGGGTACTATTAAAGAAATGATGAGAGACATGAGAGATAGGGACATCATTGAACCATCAATCGCTGTCTGGCTATCACCTATCGTGTTAGTAACTAAACCTAATGGGTCGAAACGTATGTGCCTTGATTTCCGAGCAGTCAACAAACACTTGAAAGTAGATATACAACCTTTGCCAAGATTGGATGAATTAGTTGAGAAGGCTGCCGGAAATAAATATTATGCCACCTTAGATTTGAAAGATGCTTACTATCAAGTAATTCTTGACCCCCACAGTAGAGATATAACCACCTTCAGTGATGGGTATAATTTATGGCGGTTCAAACGCCTCCATTTTGGTTTGTCAGCCAGCCCAGCCGTTTTTACTAGGGAAGTAAACAGGGTCTTAGCTCCTTTAGCAGAAGAAGATTGGGTTAGGAACTATCTAGATGATGTCATAGTGTGGGCTCCTGATTTCAATACCCTCATGGGCAGATTGGCTAAAGTATTTGACAGGTTTGTAAATATGGGAATCAAATTAAACCTATCTAAATGTCAGTTTGGTCAGAGACAAGTAAAATTCTTGGGACATATTGTTTCAGAGAAAGGCATTGAGCCGGATCCAGAGAATGTAAAAGCAGTAACAGAGTTTAAACCACCCACTAATGTCAAACAAGTCCGACAATTTTTAGGGATGTGCGGGTTCTATCGTAAGCATGTTTCAAATTTTGCTAAGATTGCATATCCTATCACAGAACTCACTAAGAAACAAGCTGCCTTTGCCTGGACAGATGAATGCCAGACAGCTTTTGAAACGTTAAAGCGGACATTAGCTTCCTTTCCAGTACTAGTAAACGTGGACATGGATAAACCATTTGAGCTACACAGTGATGCTAGTAATTTCTGTGTAGGAGCATCCCTGAATCAATTACAGGATGACGGTTCTTTGCGTCCTGTTGGGTATTTATCTCGGAAGCTAAAGCCCGCGGAAACACGGTATTCCACCACCGACCAAGAAGCATTAGGGATAGTGTTAGCCTGTAGATTTTTCCATCATTTTCTGTGGGGTTCCCAATTCACCATCAAGACTGACCACCAGCCATTAATGTCTGTTTTTAACAAGAAAACTAAAAGTCAAAAAATGAATAGATGGATGTTGGAAATGAGGGATTACATATATCAGATAGAGTACAAACCTGGAAAGGCAAATCTAGTGGCGGACGCCTTGAGTAGGCCGGTAGGGGTCCTAAGGAAAGTAGCCAGGAGTAGGACGGTAGGTCAGCTCCCTCAGCTAGATGGGTTAACGCATCGGCAGTTAGGAATAGAACAAAGAAAAGAAGAGAGGTGGGAAACATTGGCTAGTTATTTAGAAGGAGGACAAATTTGAAGTAGCGGAAGGGGTATTGTATTTAGTAAAGGAACAAATTGACAAAGCATTGCTGTACTGCCTTGTAATACCTGATCATTTGCGTAAAGCAGCACTAGAGTGGGCACATAACAGAGAGGCATCAGGTCACTTAGGACAGTGGAAGACTATAGCCAGAGTAGAAGGCCTTTTCTATTGGCCAAATTATCGCAGAGACTGTGTGAAATTTGTAGAATCATGTGAAGTGTGTCAAAGATTCAAAGGGACGAAAGGGTTAGAACAGCAATGGCAGGGGATGTCGGAAGTTACTAAACCTTTGGAGAGAGTATCTGTGGACTTGACAGACTTACATAATAGTGCGAAGGGGTATCGCTATGTGTTGACCGTCATAGATCACTATTCTAGTTTTGTCAATTTCTACCCGTTGAGAACCAAATCCACTCAGGAAGTGACCAGGGAATTTAGTAAATTCATTCATGTCTTTGGTAGCCCTGGAGTAGTCATTGCAGATAATGGAGGTGAATTTACAGCAACACAATTTAGAGAACTATGTAAAGTAACTGGCATTAAGAACTATTTTACATTGCCTTACCACCCTAGAGGTAATAGTGTCACAGAGAGAATGCACAGGACCTTTAAAACAACACTTGCAATCATGTGTGAAGATAATCCACTTCAGTGGCCAAAATTTCTCAGTCCCGTGCAGTCGGCTCTGAACACGTCTGTCCATGCCACAACTGGGGTACAGCCTCATTTTGCTTTCTTTTCAAGGCATGTACAAAGACAAGTAGGGATTGACTTACCTATAATAGAGAGTGAGAGCAGTCAAGAGTTGAAAGAAGCCCATAGGTTGATAAAAGAGATGTCTGCCAGGATGTCACGAGAGACCAGAGAGAGAGCAAATAGATCAAGAACGAACCAAACTATGCAGTTAGGAGAAACAGTATGGGTGAGGAATGAATGGCCCAACCCTGGGACCAGTAGGAAGTTGAATACCAAGTGGAAGGGTCCGTACACTATAACAGAAATTATACGAGATGGTGCCGCATATGAGTTGACTAACCCATTGGATGAAAGTGAGGTGATAGAGAGAGCGGCTGAGAAAGTAAAGAGGTATGTAAGTAGAGACATGTTTGTTCAGCTGAATGAGCCCCTACTTCCACCCTTTGATTCTTCCTCGGACTCGGGGTCAGACGAGATAGATGAGGAAAGTGATGACGGAAATGTGGTAGGTCAACCTGCAAGTAGATTCCCTGTGAGGCAGAGGAGACCAGTAGTTAGAATGGATTTGTAGGAAATATAGTTCCAGAATGTTGCTTCAATTGAATATTATTGGCTTTCCAGTTGTTAGGTTGATTTGTTGAATTATAAAGTTTTGGGTGGGGGAGATAGTTGCTCAGATGGTTTGTCGGGATGCTTTTTGAAGATCAGCTATTAGTAGTGGTATCTATATTGTCTGAAAAGTTTGTGGGTTGTTGACTTCGTCAGTCGTACTGAAGTCACCCCAACATTATAAATCCCAGTTCTTATGAACTGAAGTCCGGAGATCCAGTTGCTGCCTATGTTGTCGAAAGGAAAAAATCTCAGTTTATGTGTGTCAAAAGTTTGTGGGTTGTTGACTTCGTCAGTACTGAAGTCACCCCAACATTATAAATCCCAGTTCTTATGAACTGAAGTCCGGAGATCCAGTTGCTGCCTATGTTGTCGAAAGGAAAAAATCTCAGTTTATGTGTGTCGGAAGTTTTGTTTGGGTTGTTGACTCGCTCCGGGTGAGGGAGTCACCCCGACTTTCAAATACCAGTTCTTCTGAACTGTGAGATAGAAAATACGGGTTTTGTGTTATGAGCCCCAATGTGCATGTCTAGAACCATGGTTTTGTGTTGAAAAGGTGAATTATTATTGAAATGAAGTAGCAATCTGAGGAAGTGTCTGATGTAACTAATTCCCCATTCATAGACAAGAATTTAAATTCCTTAGGTTATGTAATTTCATGCAGAGAACTTTTGTTGTAGATGTAATGTTAAAGAGTCACTGTTTATGTGCTGGTGCCAAAGGTAGGTTGAGGTATTACGCTGATGAACTGTTAAGGGAATGTTCCCTATACTATATTGTACTGAAATAAGAATTGATAAGTTGTTGTGTGTATAGGTAATGGAGACTCGAGTATGAAAAGTTTGTCTCCTTATAATTTTCTTTTTACTGATATATTGTATACAGAACTAGCAGGATTGTAAACGGTTGTCTGATGTATATGGTAGCGGAGACGCTCGTAGGAAACGTTTAAGTCTCCTTATGTTTTGTGTGATGTATTAAGGTACTCTAATCATGAACTGTTGGGATGTTGTAAAATGTATGTACACTACAGCGTTAGTGCTTTGCATATTATTTCGCATAATATGAATCCTTGGGAGGGGAAGGCTATGTACTGCGCACATCATTGTCATCCCTAAAAATCCCATTTAATTCATATTACGCTACATATCATTCAAATGCACCGCGCTTGTAGAACCTCAGAAAACGGGAAACATTGATAAAGGACAACTCACCTACTCAATGTTCCTAGACCATGTGTTGTATTGTACCCAGGTATAGTTATATCATATTAAGTGTATGTATTCATAGCATTAAGGATCACTCAGGGTAGGCATAAGATGAATGTTAAAGTCCAGTTGAGCCGGACTAGTGTACTGTAAGACTAAGTGTGGATCAGGGTTTGAAGGTCTTACTATTTATGTCTGTGAGCGTGTAGCGAACATAACTCCAACAGATATCATATGAAAATACATGAGAACAATGATCTGCAAAAAGGATAAAGGTATCAGAACTATGTGAGGTGTTGGCAGTGATCCAGAAACTAAACTTGTAAGGAAATATCGTGTATGCGTCGGTATGAATTTAATACACCTCGTATCCTCACGTGACATATGCGCACGACAGGTACAGTGATCAGAGAACCTTATGTCTGTGTTCAAATTGTGCAATGTGTGAGAGGAGGATCCCTCATTACAGTTTTAAGTGAAGGTGATACACCCCCTCCATGAACATTCAGCCTTTGTTTCAAGGCGCGTCATGTACCCGCCTCAGTTGCCACGTTGATATAATAACCCCATGAATTTACCCCAAGAACTAGCAAACCAAGACCTTACCTTAGTGTGTAATTTAGGATTAAAATATGGGTTTATAAGGCATGAGTGACAATATAGCGAAAAGTGTTAAGGTGAGAACCCTAAGAAACAAAAGGCAAACTTAAGGCTTGGAAACTGTAGGCCTATGTGACGGGGAGCGGCCGGGCACTGGCCTCAGTCTTTCCCGTTCTGCCGTCACCTCAGGTCAGTGTCCTAGCGGGCTATATCCCGCCCTACAATTAAGGTTGATAAATAGAAGTTGCTACAGTTTAAAGCTTTGCCGGATATATAAGTGTGATAGGAATGTGTTAAGGGGTGGGATAACCGCCCGTCAGGCATTATTTCTCAGTCTTTCCCGTTCTGCCGTCACCTCAGGTGCCATGTGGTCGGAGTACCTTGCCGCCCGGCCGCCATTGTCCCCTTGAGTGTCACAACAGGTGGGGGTTACTCCCAGCTATGCCAGTCCACTGTGAACCGGTGGATTCCCAGCGCACCACTCCACATGAATAGTCCCAACTAAGGAGACCGTGAGAAACTGGAAACTGTGGTCGTCACTGGGAGCGACCTATAATACCAGGCGTAGAAATAGTGCTGGTATGTCTCTAGGTGAAGCCCTCGTCTTTACCCACCGAGGGCGGTGTGCGAACGATGTGCCCGTTGTGTATACCTAAAAGTCACAAGGAGTCACATACTTGCAGGTATGGAGTGTAACAGGTGTGTTGAGATGGTGCTACTATGTATGATAACCGACGGTGCTATAGTCCACACAGGTGGAGCAGTCTGATGTGTTAAGGGATATTGTAAGAAGGAACGACCGAGGTACAGTGTTCACCGATTGTTATGCAATAAGTAGGTGGATGACCCACCAGCAATGTAAGAGTCTGGGGCCCAGCTGGGTAACCACATTTCCGTTGTTCTTCTGAGGAAGGCCAATTCATGTATATGTTTTTTACCAGTATGTTTTATAAGGAATAAATCAATTAAGACATGTTATGGTTTCACCCTTCTTTACCCTTATCGATCTGGTCAATGGAAAACCTAACCCAATGCCTAGTCCGCTCTGCCCGCTACCTAACGAGCTACATGCTGTCCAGAGGGGGTCTGGTGGCAGCGACCCTTAGAAATTAAGATTAGAGTTAAGTTATCCCCTTAGATTTAATGACCCCAGATCTGGCAGTATAATGTCAGGGCCGGGACTCTTATGGACCTTTAGCTTTGACAGTTTATTTCTAATACCCTCTTCTGTGAACACAATGTTTGTCAGTGCTGTGTCGAACCCGTGTGTCCTCAAACGCAGGAAGTTTAATCGCATCCTCTCTTGTGAACACCGAGGAAAAGAAGCAGTTCAATGCCTCAGCTTTATCGTGGTCAGAATCTGCGTAACTACCATCTTCAAGCCTCAGGTCTGATACTCCTACTCGTGTTTTTAACTTCGACTTTGCATAGCGGTAAAACGCCTTTGGGTTTGACTTGACCTCGCTTACAACCAGCCTCTGGAACTCCTTTTCAGCCCTTCTACATTCTATCTTTGCTTGGTTTCTGGCTCTTGCATACATCCTCCTGTCCTGCTCATCATTTGACCCAAGCCACGTCTTGAATTTCTGGGTTTTCTTCTTAACTTTGTCGACCGCCGCATGGTTTGGTCTTGGGTATGTATTTATCGATCAAATGGGTCATTTTACTAGTTATGATATTCAGCATAGTGTCTGCGTTCTTGTGCCTTAATGAGTCAGGCCAGTGGATACCCCTCTTCTCTTCCTTCATCCCGTTGTCATTTCCCCTGTAATATTTGCACCTTGGCCTGGCCTTATCTTGAACTAGGTAAAATCCGAATGGCATTGAAAGGAGGGCCACCAAACTAGTGCCTGCCCTTCGGGACCTCAACTACCCTGAGAGATTGGAGCACCTGAACTTGCCTAGCTTATACTACAGACGGGCAAGGGGCGACCTAATTGAGGTGTATAAGCATCTCCAGGGGCACTACTCAGTTGAGTGTCCTTACTTGGAGCTGGTGGACGCTCGCCCCACAAGGACTCACAGCTCAATATTGAAGAAGACGCAAGTCCAGAAAACTGTGAGGGCAAACTTTTTCGGAGTGAGAGTTGTGAACTCATGGAACAATCTACCAGAAAGTGTTGTGATGGCACCGTGTGTAAGCTCTTTCAAGACAAGACTTGACCAGCAGTGGAGCAGGTTCAGGTGTAATGACCACGGTCATACGCGTCCGTTAACGTAAACTCAGACGATTCATATTACGCTCAATAGCCCACAAAACATGTAGCTATGCCTTCTTTTGAGTCCCCCATCTGAGGAGTCCATTTTCTCATCGCTTCAGGACGCCTGAGTCCTCCGTTTTCCCATTTTCTCTGACTTCCTGAAACCAACCTCTCTATAAAGTGAATTTGAATATGATAGCGAACACCATTGTTTTGAGTCAACTTAGAGATGTCTGATTACACAGGACAACAAATTTTTTATAATTCCCAGTTGCATGAGATTTCTTTACTGTTTCTTACCATTTTTGATCTGCTGATTTCATATTTGAAACCAGTTTTGTTCTGCATGCTCCAGTTTTCATGTAATTTGAGGTTTTACATTCTAGCCGTTTGCGGTCAAATTAATTAATTACACGATTATGGTATCAATAGGGAGATATAATTTTGTCTGTTTTTTCTTACAGATTTGGTCATGGCTACAAAGAGAAATCAATGTGTGAACAAACCTGATGCCTTCTGTTATATTTGTGGATACTTCACGCTTATTCGTCAGAGGCGCAATATAACATCGTTTGTGAGGCGCGGCTATAAAGCGTACTTCGGACTTACTCTTGGCGACCAAGACAAAAAATGGGCTCCACATGCTGTGTGTCATAACTGCGAAGAAATGCTGCGTGACTGGACAAAAGGAAAACGTAAGGGCTTACCGTTCGGAATTCCCATGACCTGGCGAGAACCGAAGGACCACACAACTGACTGCTATTTTTGTCTGATCAATACGAAGGGTGTTGGCAAGAAACACAGACATAAAATATCGTATCCTAGTATCCCTTCAGCAATTCGACCTACTTTGCACTCTGATGAGCTACCAGTTCCAGTTTTTAATGGGTTGTCTCCAGCTGAAGAGGAGGGAAGCGACAAAGACCAAGAGAGTGAACATGAAACTCAAGAAATACTTGCAGATTCCGACGATTTTCTGATGGTACACCAGAGTCATCAACCCCTCAGAAGTTTAGTCAGCCAGAGCTGAATGACCTTGTGCGTGATTTGGGTCTCTCCAAAAATGCAGCAGAAGTTCTAGCTTCTAGGTTGCAAGAAAAGGCTCTACTGAACCAGACCGCAAAAGTTTCAGACTTCAGAAAGCGGGAACAGGATTTTGTGCCATTCTTTACAGAGGAGAATAAGTTTGTTTACTGTCATAATATCCCGGGTCTTCTCCAGGAATTAGGGATTCCATTGTATAGTCCAAATGACTGGCGATTATTTCTAGATAGTTGTAAGCGTAGCCTGAAGTGTGTGCTACTACATAATGGTAATGTCTATGCAGCTGTTCCAGTGGGTCATTCTGTGTGCTTACGAGAGGAGTATAATGACATTAAAACTGTGATTCACCTGCTAAAATACCATGAGCACAACTGGACAATTTGTGTTGACCTCAAAATGGTGAACTTCCTTCTTGGCCAACAAAGAGGATTTACAAAGTATCCCTGCTTTCTTTGCATGTGGGACAGCCGAGCTAGAGACAGGCATTGGAACCTGAAGGAGTGGCCCTTACGTGAGACTCTGGAAGCTGGTATGCCAAACATTGTCAATGATCCAATCGTCAGTCGAGAAAAGATCATATTTCCTCCTCTCCATATCAAGCTGGGCCTGATGAAACAGTTTGTCAGAGCATTAAATACTGATGGTGAATGCTTCCAACACATAGTCTCTGCTCACCCTGCTTTGTCATTTGAGAAGATAAAGGCAGGTGTGTTTGATGGACCACAAATTCGTGCACTTGTACGTGATCAAGACTTTGTCAGAAAGATGGACGACAAGGAAAGGGGTGCATGGCTTTCATTTGTGGCGGTAATGGAAAACTTTCTTGGTAATAAAAAGGCTGACAACTATGAAACCCTTGTAGCAACCATGTTGTCAGCCTTTCATGACCTTGGATGCAATATGAGTGTCAAACTCCATTTCCTATATAGTCATCTTGATAGATTCCCTGAGAACCTAGGGGCAGTAAGTGACGAGCAAGGCGAGCGGTTTCATCAGGATCTCAAGACCATGGAAGACCGCTACCAAGGGAGATGGGACAAACATATGATGGCAGACTACTGCTGGAGCATTAAACGAGAGTGCCCTGAGACATTTCACAAACGCAAGAGCTTCAAGCGCAAATTCCTACCTGGCTAAAATGTGATTGGGCTTTGTCTCCTCATAGTAACAAATTTCTTACCTAACAATGAGTTTTATACAAATTTCAACCTTTGTTTTAGATGGAACATGTTTCAAATTGTGTTGTTGAATAAATTTAGAATATGTAATATTTTATTGTTTATTACCCAGCTAATTTAATGACAGTTTAATGACATATTTTTCAAGATAGACGACGAGGTCAATAAGACGAAGACGAAATTTTGAAATTTCAAAATACCTTGATTGCAAAAAAACTAGAGCTTACAGAAAGAAACTAACTTCAGATATGAGATCAGCACACCCAAATTAGGTAGAATCAAGTGTTTATAGCAATGCAACAAAAACTTTGTTGACCAGTGTTATAGTTAAAGCATACAAGACCCTTTGTGAGTGATGTTGAAAGCTTTAACTGTCTTTATTGTTAGTAACATTGGTTAAGTAAGTGAGTGTTGAGTCTGCCAGTACAAATGACATCCCGTGATATTGTCCCTGGGGATAGCCATTAATTTCCAATTGCTACTGAAGTTAGATTATTTTGAGGCCCAAACATCAGAGAATCTGATATTTGTAGTTTAGTTAGTGTCACTTGTCTATTTATGAAAGTCATTATTCTCCTGAACTATTCTGTCAACCTGTATAATCTCCAACATATAACGTATCCCCTTGAATAGTTCCGTGTTTGCAGTGTAGTGGAATTCTCCCCTACAAACGCTGTTTGTCGCTGCCTAGCCGACCCCACCAATTCCCCAGTGTATGCCTCGTGGTCTAGGTCAACCAGCGCCGCCATACACCACGGAGCGGGGGTCAACTGCTAAGCCACGCCTACCCCCGCAATTTAAGACCCGACCTCGTGGTGATCGCTCTTTCTACCTACAGCCGCAGCCAGCAACACCTCCTCCTCCGCCGCTGCCCGGCGGCCCTCGTTCCTCCTCCGCCTGCCTGGCGGTCCTCTCTCCCGCTGGCGAGCATGGCGACCCACAAGCTGTCCTTCTCTGGGCGTCCTCACCAACCAGCTCTCTCTACATCACGCTTGTAACCATGCTGCTTTCCCAGCACCAAGCTGCATTGTACATCCAATACAACATGTTTATAGAGAGCACATTGTGAGTTTCCTTTCTCCAACCCATCCTGAGTGTGAACCAAACAATCTCATACCCCACAAATGGTGACTCCCGGAGATTCGCACTCACACAGGATGGAGGAGAAACTGATCACGCTCCCAGTCTTCAAGCAACATGGAAGACTGGCTTATCCACACAGAAGCAGCTCTCATCGACTCTACAACTACTGTTTCTACACCGCAGGTTAGACACCCTAGAGCAGCTCTGCTACTCTAAGCAGACACCAGCTCCTCTTCCTGCCCCAAGCACCACGTCCTACCGACCCCAGCACACCCATCCTGCCTCAGACGCCGACCCCGGCCCAGCAGTAACCCCTGCCGCCCTTGATGCGGCCTCTGTTCCTGAGTGCGGACCCACACACCCCTCTTTTCTCCCTCAGGTACTCCCTGCTAATGTCCTGCACCCTGCTGCTGTCGTGGACCCAGCTGCTGTCACGAGCCCTCATCCGCTTCTGCTGACGCAGCCCATGCTCCTGACCCAGGCCCACACACCCCAGCAGGCGCATCTGACGACTCTGTACCTGCCGTGAGGGAAGCACAACATTCATCGCCTCCACACACCCTTATTCTCCCTCTCTACTCCCACAGATATTGTGTATCTAGACAGTTGCCCCCAGCGACCGGCTCATCCACGCCATCGCCGTTGTCTCACATGAGGCACGCACCGCCCGTTCTGCCTCACATGTGCTATGCAACCCTGCAGACAACAAGTCTCCTACACCGCCTGGAAGGAAGGGGGAGTATTGTAGTGGAATTCTTCCCTACAAACGCTGTTTGTCGCTGCCTAGCCGACCCCACCAATTCCCCAGTGTATGCCTCGTGGTCTAGGTCAACCAGCGCCGCCATACACCACGGAGCGGGGGTCAACTGCTAAGCCACGCCTACCCCCGCAATTTAAGACCCGACCTCGTGGTGATCGCTCTTTCTACCTACAGCCGCAGCCAGCAACACCTCCTCCTCCGCCGCTGCCCGGCGGCCCTCGTTCCTCCTCCGCCTGCCTGGCGGTCCTCTTTCCCGCTGGCGAGCATGGCGACCCACAAGCTGTCCTTCTCTGGGCGTCCCCACCAACCAGCTCTCTCTACATCACACTTGTAACCATGCTGCCTTCCCAGCACCAAGCTGCATTGTACATCCAATACAACATGTATATAGAGAGCACATTGTGAGTTTCCTTTCTCCAACCCATCCTGAGTGTGAACCAAACAATCTCATACCCCACAGTAGCTTCGCTGATTTTGCAAAACTAATGTTAACACCGGGTGTAATTCCACTTTTTCCTGGCAAGCTCAATCTCTCATTAGATTATATGAATAGACATAGGAAATTCGCAGGACCAGTGGCAATTGGATGTCATAGTTAAATGTACAGCAACTGAGTTGAATGTAATTTCTGTCATTGCGTGATTAGCCTTTCTGGCATGTGTTCCGCACAGGCCTGAGTTGCCAGTTAGCCGTATATAAGCTCGTGCGCGAGGAGAGCATCACTTGAGAACAAGACCCACTTTATACATATATGTGAACAAATAACACCACCATCGGACAAACATAAATTAACACCCATTACAATAATGAATACCTAGCTAGCTTAGCTTCCCTCCCCCCTCCCCCTCCACCTTCCGCTAGGTGGACAGCCCACCTGCTATCTACCCCTCCCACTTTTCTTCCCGTTTCCATGCTTTACTTCTCTCCACTAGTGTAGCTAAGGGGGGGGGGGGGGGGCGGCGGTCCGCCCCGGGCGGCACTTTTGGGTCTGCTCATCACCCATATCTGCAGCTACTGGAGACGTTAATCCATCCCTTTGTATCGGCGGCAAGTTAATCCTTGTCGTGTCTGACCTAACACCTGACCCACATCATCACGGCCACGTCATGAGCTACACCCTTGCTATGCCCCCCCCCCCCCCCCGCCACACACACAACCTGTAACCTGTTGAGGATTAAGGAAACAACTTCAAACAAGTACGCCTGTGAGCTCATGTGGTGTGGGTCAGGTGTTAGGTCAGACACGACGAGGATTAACTTGCCGCCGATACAAAGGGAAGGATTAACGTCTCCAGTAGCTGCAAAACCATGCAGTCGCGGGCCATATCAGTTCATGTACAGCCGACCAATCCACCAGTTACAAGCAATTCACTTCAGTTCTGCACAAGTCTCCATCGTGACAAGACGAGTGAGTCACTGTGCAATATGTATTTTTTGTGGGGGCACACACTCTAGCTACGCCACTGCTTCTCTCTCTCTCTCCTCTCCTTTCCCAGTGCAAAGTCATTTGCCACTTTACTTCATTATCATCATCATCATCAGCATCACTTCTCTGACGCTTCTCCATCATTATCTCAGGAATGTGTACGATTTTCCGCCCACCATATTAAGTCAGTTGAACTCAGTGAATTTTGTGAATATCAATGTTCATGTTGTAACAGTGAAATTGTCATTTTACCCAGTGAAAGAATTAATGTAACGTAAATCGTCTGTTGTTACTAGACGAAAGATTGTTTGTGATTGAGTTATTAGTCACTTCTCTGACGCTTCTCCATCATTATCTCAGGCACTGTTTGTGTTGCCACCACTACCGAGGTTCGGTCGCCGCCTATGGGCAAGATGGTCATGGAAGGATGTCTTTAATAAGGCAAAACTAGAATCAGAGGACAGGAACAGCTAGTGAAGATCTTGCTACAATACTACAGCAAGTCTACCACGGTTGTTACTAGCGAGCGAGCCTCGGCTCGGCTGTGTGTGTCAACTACCCATGCCCAGTGGGCTCAGTATTGTCTGTTTCATTGATCTTCGTCACATGTACCGATTAGTATTGTTATTACCAGTAATACCGTATTATCAGGGCTGTTGGGAATGTATCCTCCATATGGCCTACCAGATGAGTTCTATCTAGTATTAGTGTAGTATATGTTTGGAGATAACTAGCAGAAATTTAGTTATCCCAGGTTGAGTAGTGATCCCATAACAATTGATAATATCAGTAAATATGTACATGAGTTGAGTACATCAACTGACGGAAAAGTGCCACGTTATTCATGCCGAAAGAACATGATGTTATAAGTTAATTTGGGATATTGTCAAGTGTGTCATATAATCATCTATATTGACAATGAAGTAATATCATGAGTGTATAATGTTGTAATCAAGAAAATAATGATCTTTGTTGCTATGTGTAAAGTAAGACTTAAGTGGTCCAGTCTGGTCCAATTGTAAACTAATTAACATCTTATTCACTTCATATGTTAATAAATATTGGATAAGTAAACTTAAAGTATCACCACTCTATTCCTTCTACAGATTGGTTCTCGGAAAATAACTATTGTAACTCACGTGCCTAGAAGCTCGTTAGCAGGCTACCTAACAGTTCCATAAAATATGCTATATTCTAATAAAAGTCTGGGTGGTGGCAGGCTACAGTTGAAAGTATAATAAGTGTTGTAATAAGAATGACATGGTTTCCCCAGACTAATTCATGGTTTAGACTATAATTAAAACAGGCTATACTTCAGAAAGGTAAGGACATAGAAATTCAGAAAATACAGTATTATACATGAAAAGAAATACAGTAAAGAAAAGAATATTGACTTGGAAAATATAAGCAGATAAATATAAGATATATACTTATACTGTGGAAAAAAAGACACAGCCTATGAAATTATTAAATATATACACCAGAAAAGATTAATATAAAAGATAGACATGAGCAAGAAAATAAGTAAATAAGAATATAAGAAAGAAGAATATAAAGAATATAAATATAATGAAAAATAAAAGAGAAGAAATATATGAAACAGAACAAATCTGAAGGATAGAATTAAAAGAAAAAGTTCACCCCTTACACAGGTACAGTCGGAAACCATATTCTCTAGCCCACCTGGGTCGGTGCTGGAGGTTAGTACAGTGTCCTTTCTGGACGGGGGCCCACTCTAACTGTCACGAGGCAACACACGCACGAGCACACACAGTCATAGTACCTCTGTATAGATGATATTATGTATAAATATTGTATATGGCATTTTATACTCTGCATTATCTTCATTATATATGAACACGAAGAAAAATTACCATAGGTTGTAGTTACGAAAGTATGAATGGAAATAAAGGGAGTGTTACCGTCACAGTAAGATAAACTAGGCGAGAGGGAGGGTGAGAGTAGAGATATAGTGTTGACGACGAATTTGCTGACAAATTTGCTGAGGTGTTTTAATATGAAGCAGATGGCCCTCGCCTCCGGGCTGCGATTGCCCTCGAGGGCAGTCTACCGATTACTACAAGACAGACAACACGTTGGTTCAGACCACTAGACCCTAAAACGTGAGTGATCGTGAAGTATTAGAATCTTCTAAGACATCCTAAATAACTTTGATAAGTATATTTATGTACTGTAATTTGATATTATACAAATTGTCTCCTGATCTATCAACATTTATAACATGTGAGTTATATTTAAGATGTTAACTGGCTATGTACTGTTGTAACGACCACGGTCGTACACGTCAGTTAACGCCAAAATCAAATGATTCATATTACGCTCAATAGCCCACAAAACATGTACCTCTGCTTTATTTTTGAGTCCTCCATCTGAGGAGTCCGTTTTCTCGTCACTTCAAGACGCCTCAGTCCTCCATTATCCCATTTTCTCTGACTCACTGAAACCAACCTCTCTATATAATGAATTTGAATGTGAGAGAGAACACCCTGGTTTAGAGTCAGCTTAGATATTAGGGTGTGTCAATTTTGTCAACATGTTAAAAATCAAATTTGGTAGTCAAAATATTGTGCCTCTTTATGTCTAAACTTGAGATTAGCAAACAAAAATGAATTGAAATAACCCTCACCTACATCAATTATACCTTAAAGTTTCAAATATCAGTATTTCAACAAATTAATGAGACTTGATTAGAATTATTCACTTGATATTAACTAATCTCATGTAAGCATATGGATTATGAAGTATTTTATGGTTCTATAGCTTGTGTACAATATGCATGTCAGAACATGAACATGAACAGGCTCTCCGTGTGGGACAGTTTAATTCTTGTTTTGACTTGTACCAAGCGTGAGGATAAGGCGCCCGGCTCACTCTCCTTCTAGATATCATAGACGGTGGTTTGCTCTCATTGCACTTGCACCTACTCTACCAGACGAATTCTACATTTTAATTATTGTAAGTAGGGCATATTGATTGTCGC
Source organism: Homarus gammarus (assembly GCA_958450375.1). NCBI lineage: Eukaryota > Metazoa > Arthropoda > Malacostraca > Decapoda > Nephropidae > Homarus > Homarus gammarus. The sequence goes on from CAUDMG010003841.1 coordinate 653,717, forward strand.
AGTTACTTATATCATTGTATAAAACATTATGTTCTAAGAAATTATTATGTTATTTCTGTTACAGCATTTTCGATAAACAAATTGATATTTTTTGAAACAACAATTGAATTATGAAACATTGAAATATTTTTCTATTTATCAGATAGTGTGAAGATGTCAAAATTGAAGACAAGAAGTCAGTTGTCAACCCACTTGAGCCTGCTAGTTGGTAAGGGGAAGGAGCTTCCTGTATCAGAACTTCCAACAGTGAGAGACATGCTAAGATTAGGGTTACTCCTTCGAGAAAAAAATGCAAAGGACAGAAGGAACTATGCAGATAAAGAACTCATAAATGACATGATTGTCCCTCTTCTGCATCAATGGACAAAAGCTAATGCACTATTCAAACCACCTGTGATTAAACAGTGTCGAACTATTGAGCTAAAACTAACGAAATTATGGCACAAAGCAGTTGAAACATCACTTGGTAAAGGAAACTTGGCCAGGAAAAATGAATTTCTGCACACACTTGATACTCTGTTTGACATTTTGACCTGCAAGTGCTCCATACAATTATGTTCTGAATCCAACTGTTCTCACTCAGGTAAGAGAGAAAATAATTCCCACATGGATTGTGGTTGTCCTCGTGAAAAGAAGATCCCTGTTTTAGAGCTTGAATTTATAAAGGCACAGAGGACAAAGGCAGAAGGCCAAGGAAGTATGCAAATGGGTTCAATAGATTATTCAGAAACGAAGAAGCAGATTGCTAATGCCAAGAAGAGAGAACAAATCCGAGAGAGGGAACAAAAGAAGAAATGAAGAGTGAAGAAGCCATCCAAAGAGAGGAAGAGCTGTGTCAAGATGTTTATCACTTCTTTGATAGTTCTTCTGATGAACAGGAAGCAACATCAGATGATAGTTCCAAAGAGCCATCTGAACCTTTACCAAAGAAAATGAAATACAACACAAGAAATATTTCAAACATTGCTTTAGCTAGTATTCGCCACCATGCTGGACTTCGTGAGGCTGCAGAAATTGCAACTGCCGCTTGGATAGATGCAGGCCTCATCAGCCGAGAGGATGTATCTTTGGTGATAGATCATAATAAAATTAGAAGAGCACAAGAAAAAATAATGAAGGAAATATCTGATCAGCATGAAAAAGATTTAAGCGAGGGAGGGCTCTCCTGTCTTTTGTTTGATGGAAGAATAGATGACACAAAAGTTTTGCTAGAAGTAGAGGGAGTGAACAGAAAGTTTCCAGGTCTCATCAAAGAAGAACACTACTCTGTCTGTTCTGAGCCTGGTGGTCGGTTTTTGTTTCACTTTGCTCCCGAAACTGAAGTAAAAGGGAAGAAACATGCAGAGGTCATTGCTGATCATATTTTATGTTGGGTTCAGGAGAGAGGACTTGGCAGTTCACTGCAGGCTGTTGGTGGAGATTCAACTGCAGTGAACACCGGATGGCAGGGGGGTGTAATGACGCATTTAGAGAAAAAACTAGGAAGAAGACTTGTTTGGATTGTATGTGATTTACATACAGGCGAGCTACCTCTTCGTCATCTCATCCAGGAACTTGATGGTCCTACAAAGAGCAACAACAAGTGGTCAGGTCCCCTTGGCATCATGCTGGATGAAGCAACACAACTAGAAATAAATACAACCTTTCCAAAGGTCGAAGTTGGCCCTCCCCTTCCGGCGTTGTCTGAAGGAGTCATCAAAGATCTCAGCACAGATCAATCCTATGCTTATCGTATTGCCCAAGCAATAAGATCAGGAGAAGTGCCTCAGTCATTGGCTCTCTTGGAGATTGGACCTGTCAGTCACAGCCGTTGGTTAACTACAGCTCTTCGTTTCTGCAGGATTTGGATTTCCAAACACGAATTGAAGGGCAAAGTGCTGAAGAATTTGAGGTTAATTGTTGAATTTATTATTGGAGTATATCTTCCCCAGTGGTTTAGTGTGAAACTTAATCCTATGTGGGTGGATGGGCCCAATCACCTTTTGTTTCAATTGCAGCTAGTAAGAACACAGAGGAAGGTAGTGAGGGACATCGTGTTACCTGTGGCAAGAAGGTCCGCTTGGTATGCTCGATCAGAAGCAGTTTTGCAAGCAATGCTTTGCAGTCAATGTACCAATCTCCGAACCGAGGCTGTAGAAGTCATTCTAAAGATTAGAGGAACGCTAATAGATGACGACCAGTTGGGAGACTGTTCGTTTCATTCAAGAAAAGTTCCCCCAATAAACGTCAATGCCACCAAATTATCAGAATTGGTTGACTTGAGTTTGGAAGTCTTAGAGCCACCATTGACAACAAGTCTAACTAGCCAAGAATTGAGAAACCTTAAAGAGACTCCAATGCAGGTGCCGAAGTGGCCTTCCCACACTCAAAGTGTGGAGAGATGTGTGAAAATGGTCACAGAAGCAGCGGGCCATGTTTACAGCCACGAGAGGCGAGAAGGTTACATCAAAGCACAAATAGCAAGCAGACTACTGATGACACGAAACCAAAGCAAAGAGAGTATGAAGGCATTGGTTACTTTCAAATAGACTACGGATAATAAAATATAATAATTTGAAACTTGAAACAGTAACATGTGTGCAAACGCTGGTTATGTTATAAATTCACAAATATGTACATTTAAAAATCCATTTGATGTAGGTAGGACTTATTATAAAAAAAAATTTATGCCAGAATATTGTTTTGCATACTTAAAGACTACAATAAATTGCTACCAAATTACTCGATTTTCAATTTAGCCAGTTCACCCCTTAAATTGACACACCCTATTAGATATGTCTGTTTACAGTTGAAACATTCAAGATCCATTGTGAGTGGTGTTGAACGCTTCAACTGTCCTTATTGTTAATAAGATGTGTCAAGTAAGTGAGTGTTGAGTCTGCCATGACAAACGCTACCCATCGGTTTCGTTCCCTAAGAATATCCATGAGTTTCTGATCGCGCCTGAAGTTAGATCATTTTGTCGCCCCGACATCAGAGAATCTGATGTTTATAGTTTAATTAGTGTCAGTTATCTATTTAAGAAAGTCATTAATTTCCTGAACTATTCTGTCAACTGGTATAATCTCCAAGATCTAACGTCTCCCTGTGAATAGCTCCTTGTTCGCAGCAAGCCTGAGCTTGCAGAGTTGATGTTATCAACGGGTATATTCCACCTTTTCCTGGCAAGCTCAACCTCTGATTAGATTATATGAATAGACATAGGAAATTACCCTGATCAGGAATACCGGAGTTCATAATTAAGTATACGGTGATCCAACATGGTAGAGAAGGTATGTTGTTGGTAAGATTGACCTTTCTGGCATGAATATGGAGGCCCAAGCTGCCCAGTGGGGGCACGTATATACCTCTACACGAGGGAGAATCACGCATTCGTGACTCTTCTTCCACGTCTACAGGTATGTTCACGTGTGTTCCACGCCGCCATATTAACTCAGTTTAACTTAGTCATTTTTGCGAATATCAGTGTTCATGTTTCAACATAGTACCTTCAGTGCCAATTAAGTCAAGTAAAGTAGAGCTCTAGCTATCGTCTGAACCGGTGCCAGACGTATGTTTTTTATAGTGAAGTTAAATATTCACGCATTCGTGACTCTTCTTCCACGTCTACAGACGCGGATGTGTTAGCCACTCTCCTGAAGGTCGATAGCTACCTATGGGCACCATGGTTCTTGAAGACTGTCTCTGAGGGCGCATTTAGAATCCCAGGACACGATTCCCCGGGAAGCGCCCTCACCACTCTGCCAGTGTGTAACGAGTCAACCTCCCTGAGTGCACCTAGCGTGCGAGCCTGTAAACAACTCTGGCCCACTGACTCCGTCATATGATCATGGTCTATCTACTGTTCTTGGTTATATGTATGGAGCCGTATTAATATCCATGCTTAGGGATGACTAGCAGAAATATAGTCATCCCAGGTTAAGTATTGAACCCCTGAATGAGAGTTCAAGGTACCAGGTGGTTCCTTGTGAAATGATAAGAATTATGGTATGTTACTAATTGTGGAATTGCCCAGTGTGTTATGTATTCATCTGTAGTACCCATGAAATAATAACCTGAGAGTATGAGGTTCTAACCACGAATTGAGTAGGTAATTTGTTCCTTGTTAAAGTAAGACCTGCGGGTCCAGGGTTATTGACAGTGTGTAAGCATTTCTAAATCTTACTTGTCACAGAAATACTACAACAGTGTCCAATAAAGTAATGAGTATTTGGAGGTGTTTAATGAGGTAATAAGTTCTTGAAGTGTTTGATGACTTAATAAGTTAATTTCGGTTCTGTTTAGCCTGAGTGAATCTAAGATGCATCTTCTCCACTCACTGTGTTAATAAATATTGAATTAGTAATCTGAGTATCACCACTCTACTCCTTCTAAACATTGGTTCCCAGAAAATAATACTTACTCACGTGCCTATACATCTACCACACTACCCAAAACCCTTCCATGAGTTCTGTTATATAATGAAAAGTCTGGGTGGTGGCAGCTACCCTTTGTAAGTATAAAAAGTGTTGTACTAAGAATAACATGGTTCCCCAGACTAACCCATGTATAAGAATAGACATAAAACAAAGTATACTTCAGAAAGGTAAGAACATTGAAACTGAGAATATATATATATGAAAGGAAATGAAAAGAAAGAACATTGACTTGGAAAACAGTAAAGAAGCATAAGAGTTACTTATATAAGAATATAAGTAAGAATATATAAGAATAAATATATATAAGTAAAGAATGGAAGAAGAATAAGTATATATAATAGGGTACTCATTGGAAGAAGGCTACATAGAACAAATAAGTATATGAGTAAATAGAATACTAACAGAAAAGAATAGCTGGATGGTAAATTATTGAAAAGAGAAAACGCCACCCGTTACAAATGGTGGCCAGCTAGTGGGATTATTTTCATTTGAGAACCAATTTAAGGGAATGAGGTGTGGTACTTGGTGAATTTGTTTTCTCAGAATACAGTATACAGTAATGTATAAGTTTTGACATCAGTAAGGAGTACAAATAATCGTGTGATTTAAAGTACAATACTGTAGTTGTAGCTGCAGTTTTAAGAGTTGGGTAAGAACTAACAATTGATTAAGTTTCACCACTTCTTTTGTGAAAGAAAGTTATAATTTTTTCTGTGTTACAGAGTTAGGTAATGCACCAAATTTTTTTTTTGAAATAAGCTACCTAACTCATCTTTGTGAGTTTTTATTGTGTGAAATTTCAGGAAAGTGGTAATTGCACATTAGTGTAATTTTTTTATTTTTTGACCAGTGTATTAATCTTTGGATATTTACAGACATTGAGTGGGCAGTATACTTTACAACTGCCATGTTGAGAGTGTGATGAACTGGGTTCATCTCTCGAGTGTCACCAGAAATGTCATAGTGTGGACTAATGATTTTTCAACCTTGCCAGACAGGTTAGCTAGAGTATTGAGAAAGATTGGCCAGTCCCGGGAACCCAGGGGTAGCTCCTGCAGCTAGGTTCCCACAGAGACGGAGGAAACCCCGGATCCGTATGGATCTCTAGAAACAGAACCAGTTGGTCGGTCACGTCTCTCAATTGCCGTAAAGGGCCCTTACTTAGTACTTGAGATTCGTTGATCGTAAACATCAACTGTTTGCTTCGCCAGTCAAGTGGCCAAAGTGACCCTGTTGGGGGAGGGATTGTCAGTATGTACCATGGGCAAGAGGAATGAGTAGATGTGTCTTACTGCAGTGAGAACATTGTTTGGTGTGAGTGATCAAGTTGCTTGGAGGTCCTATCTGCAGTAGGCCTGGGTTAATGTAGGAGGTAGTTGGGCTGGACTTTAGTCACGGCTGGGCGTGTACAGTCGTGTACAGGAGTACAGTTTAAGACGCTTGCATTGCAGAGTTACGGCTAGGCGTGTACAGGAGTACATGGACCTAGTGCAGTTTAAGACTCTTGCATTTCAAAGTACAGAAGGGAACCGAGGTTTGGGGGTTTCATGTGGACCAGGTCGCTGGCATTATAGTCTATTTGAGTCCATGCTCTGACCACTTAGATCTTGCCTCGTCTCGTGAGTGAACAACGATTCTTCCGTGGTAAGGTCAACCCTAATACTTCGGTGACTGGATGGGGTCCGCCTAACTACTCCTAGCTTGAGATCTCAATTGTTGAATTTGGTGCTTGGATCCAGTGTTATACATATCTGATCAATCGCCTCGAGGGAAGCTACTTGTCATCCTAGGGGAAGTTGTAGTTGAAAGTGTCCTACAAAGCTACCTGTCATCCTAGTGGATGTTGTAGTTGAAAGTGTCCTACAAAGCTACCGGTCATCCTAGTGGATGTTGTAGTTGAAAGTGTCCTACAAAGCTACCTGTCATCCTAGTGGATGTTGTAGTTGAAAGTGTCCTACAAAGCTACCTGTCATCCTAGTGGATGTTGTAGTTGAAAGTGTCCTACCAAGCTACCTGTCATCCTAGTGGATGTTGTAGTTGAAAGTGTCCTACAAAGCTACCTGTCATCCTGGTGGATGTTGTAGTTGAAAGTGTCCTACAAAACTGTAATTCAGGCCGGCCTGTTATTTTTATTATTATGTTCTGTAATATTGATGTATGATTATATTCTTCTGTGTGCCATAACAAGTGGTGCTATGTTCATTTTATCTGCCCCTGGCTGGGAGTTTGTGTGATTATTCAACTGAGTTGCAAAATTTTACGTATGTGAAAATTCTGTAACGTGTGTTGCCTGTATTGATGACCATTACCCCAGTAGTGCAAGATATTGTGTTTTGAAATTATGTATCTACTGTGAATGTTTTGTTGACTATACCGCATAATATTGAATCTTTGGGAGGGGAAAGCTTTGTAACGACCACGGTCGTACACGTCAGTTAACGCCAAAATCAAATGATTCATATTACGCTCAATAGCCCACAAAACATGTACCTCTGCTTTATTTTTGAGTCCTCCATCTGAGGAGTCCGTTTTCTCGTCACTTCAAGACGCCTCAGTCCTCCATTATCCCATTTTCTCTGACTCACTGAAACCAACCTCTCTATATAATGAATTTGAATGTGAGAGAGAACACCCTGGTTTAGAGTCAGCTTAGATATGTCTGTTTACAGTTGAAACATTCAAGATCCATTGTGAGTGGTGTTGAACGCTTCAACTGTCCTTATTGTTAATAAGACGTGTCAAGTAAGTGAGTGTTGAGTCTGCCATGACAAACGCTACCTATCGGTTTCGTTCCCTTCACTGAAGGGTGGGCGGGACGGGACACCTGGCTGTTAAGCTTGGACAAGTCGGTAGTAATTCGCACACTACCGTTAGTCTTAGCCACAGCGACTAGAGGGTGGCACCAAGGGGACAGGTCGTCATCAACAGGTACGATGACACCCTGGGCCACCATGGAATCCAGTTCCTTCTTGACTGAATCCCTGAAGGCGAGAGGGATCAACCGGGGAGTGTGTGTGGCAAACGGCTGTGCATCTTCCCGCAGGTGTATCCTCAAAGGTGGACCCGCCATAGCCTTCAGTGGCGCGGTCCGTAGGGCCTCCTTCGTCACCAGCACATCCGAGTACTCCTTCAGGAAGTAGGCCCTTGCGGCTGAAGGAGACGTCTCGCTGTGAAGAGGAAGCAGCCGTGACTTGGGTGGAGGCGAGGCGGGAGTGGACGGGGGTTCTGGGCCGCTCTGTGCGGCAGTGCCAGGCGCCTCGCTCGGTGATTCACGCACCCTGCTGGCGGTGCACCGAGCAGCTGGGATCTGCTCGGGAAAGTCTCTGGGCACCACGCCTAACTCCTTGCAGTGCTCCCACGACAACAAGGGTGTAGCGAGAGCAGGCTGCACGTCGATCCATCCGTGACACGACCTGTCGCCGTAGGTGATCTCTGCTTGAAAGGAGCCCACAGCATCCGTCATCTGGGAACCGTCCGCATTGTAGTACTGCAGCTGCGGCGGTGGTCCCAGGCTGCGTTTGGTGAGGCCCAGTTTCTGGAGGTGCTTCAACCCAATCACCGTAGTATCGGCGCCGGTGTCCGGTATCACCTCGATGTGACCCGACACATCACCGTGTGTGACGGCGACGCGGATAGTAGGGGAAGGGGAAGCCCTGGGGCGTGTGGTCGATTCCACCCTCCTGATGTGATTCCGCTGCTGCTTGGGGCTGCGTGGGCCATCTGGAGGGGGCTGTGTGCGAACCACCCCGAGGGAAGTGCGCTGCTGTCCTCCTCGTCTCGGGCTTTTGGGCTTGGGTTGGTGGCAGCACTTGTCGTAGTGTCCATAGCGACCGCAGGCCTGACACTTGTGGCCTCGTGCAGGGCACCTGTCTGTGTTAGACCAGTGGCCCTTACGGTCACATCCACGACACAGTGCGTCGGCGGCCGGGCATGTCTTGGGGCCATGCTGCTTATCACAGCTGCCACAGGAAGCACTAGGCGGAGGCGTGGAAGAACGTGCGGCAGCCTTCACGTTGTTGCCCGCCTTCTTATCCTTCTTGTATTGTGAGATAGCTCTCACAGCTGGTGGGGCCCGTAAGGCAGAGGTGGCGGACTTGGTGGCCTCGTACGACCGACATTCAGTCACTACCACCTGGAGTGTGGAGGAAGCGTCCAGGGGGATGAGTCGCTGCACCAACTCTTCGTGCCTGACACCTGTCAAGATCCCGTGCTTGATCCAGGCTTCCTCACATTCCCGGCTGTGTGCCTTGCAGACGTCGATCTCCTCTGACAAACTCTTCAAGCGTACAAAAAAGTCGTCAAAGGATTCGTTCTCCGCCTGCTTGCTGCTGGTGAAGGCGCGGCGACGCAAGGCTTCGTTATTCCGACCTTTAACGTGCTCCTGTAAAAGGTCGAGCACATCCTTCACTGAAGAGGGAGAATCGGGAGGCACTTGCAATGTGTACTCCAAAACTCTCTGGGTCTCCAGCGACAAACACATCCGCAGTTGGATGAGCTGTTTGTTTGGAGGCATGCTGTCAGGTTCCACCATAGTGGAGTAATCTGTCCAACGCCACCTCCACTCACGAAAAAGCTGAAACGTGAGGTCTGGTGAGAGGGCGAGTGGGGGTTGAACAGATGCCTTGGGAGCTGTTGGAGTAGCAAGAGTATTTGGAGGACGCTAGTGTGGTGGAGGAGGGAGGGTACTGGCGCCTTGGCGCGCGAGTGAGGGAGGGTGGGTTAGCGCCAGGGTCGCCAATATTGCATCAAAGCGCGCCTTTTCCTCCTCTCTTCGTATCTCCTCCCTCTGAAATTCCATCTCTCTGCGTCGCTCGTCCCAGTCGTCCATCCACCTCAGAATTGTGGCAATGTCCGTCACTGGAGGTGGAGGATGAGAGTCTGCGCCCGGTGGAGGGGAAGGTGGTGGGGAGTCGTGTCTCCCATCTTGACGTTGCCCCTTCTTACCGCCCATCTTAGTGTGTGCGTGGACTGCACTGTTTAGTATATAAAGTGGCGCCTCAACAGCTCGAACCACATATATATGACATAAACAGCGCAGAAATAACGCATAGAGTCCACTGTTCTGTCCGTGAGTGAGTGCGTGCGTGCGCGTGTGTGTGTGTCTGAGACAGCAGATGCACTCCGTGGTGGCCTTACTGCCGGTGGCTAGAGCCTCCGTGGGGGTGAGAACGTTAGTGCCTCCCCGGATGTCACACTAGAAGGGTGTACGCCTGCGTACTCCGTGAGTACCACAAAAAAACAGGCCAGTGCTCAACTCTCAGCTCTAGACACACTAATACACTGACACTAACACTGCCACCATCACTAAAAAGCACTGTGACGGCCCAACATTGCACATCGCGGCGAAACACAACACAACACACACAACACATGAAGAGTCGACGCGCACATCACATCGCCGGCAGTCGCACATCGCCGGTTAACTGTCCATTGTTCACACACTTGTAAGTCCACAGATCCTAGTCACTGCACCATGAAGGTTCCAAGTGTTCCCTGAAGAATGCAGTGATGGGTAGGGAAACACCGGGTAACACCGAAGTCCATTTATTCGGATAGGAGAAATACAAGCGGTGACTAGCGTGTGCCATGCACGGCTCACGAAGTCAGACTGAGACTGCCTTGCCATATGGCAGCCTCGGGGCAATGTTGCCACATAACATGTGCAGTGTTGCCACGTAATTATATACATAGATGCTACTCGGCACAGTAGCTTATATACAAGGTTGCTACTCGGCACAGTAGCATAGATACATAACCTACAGGGAACAATTCTTACAGGGGATTAATAGGACAACCACTCTAGCAGAAGTGTGGAACAAAATTAGAGCCATTACGAAGTCACCCACCCCAGTCCAGCTTCATTACAGCCCTGCAGAATATGCTGACATGCTATAGACCAATGGTCTAGTGTGTCACAAATCACTTCCTTGCCTCCTGACATACAGCAATATCTTAACACCACACACAATAAAAGGGGTTTCAATATTGAAATAGCCTGTTCCTCACCAGACCTTACCGACCAGTTTCCTATAACACACCACGAACTAGCAACAGCACCAATGAAAGGTGAGTCGTCCTCCCTTGGTGAGGATGGCATAACCTACAACACCCTGATATTATTAAATGATGTCCCTAACCATCCACTGCTTGACTTGTATCAAAGGAGCCTCACACAGGGTATTTTGCCTAAGACATGGACTCATGGAAACATAGTACCAATCCCTAAACCTAACTCTCCAAACTTCAGTCCCATTTCACTCACATCCTGTATGTGTAAAGTCCTTGAAAGAGTTATTCTCAATCGTCTCATGTTTCAAGTCAAAGACAAACTGGCCCCTAATCTGTATGGGTTCATGCCCGGGCGCAGCACACAGACATGCTTTGCAGTACAGTATATCTTGTTCACTCAAAAGATAAGACACAAACAGCTTTCATAGACCTTAAGTCAGCATGTTGTGTAGCTAATAGAGACATTTTACTTGAGCAACTAGCTAATTTTGGCATCCAAGGTAACCTCCTGACATCGATAAAGGGTTATCTGTCCAACAGGTATGCCAGTGTTCTGTTTAGGGGAGTCAAAAGTGCCAGAATGAGCTCATTTGAGCTTGGCACGCCTCGGGGAGGGGTGTTAAGTCCTATGCTCTTTAATATACTGATGCACAAGCTTATTGCTGACATTACAGCTCAGCCAAACGAGGCTGTAATATGCTATGCTGATGACATCTGCATTATGACCCAGACCAAGCTCAGGCTCCAAGCCTTGCTGGATGTATTTTCTCGGAGGACTGTGGAATGTGGTCTCATAATATCTGTTGACAAGACGAGGGTCCTCAGTCCTCGTCCTGCTCACCCTCAGCCTCGTGACTTTAACATTAACAGCATGCCCTTGGAACTATGTAGCTCTTATAACTATCTTGGAATTTGTGTGAATGATGCAAACTTTGTCGGCAACCTTTGTGCCAAACTAATGCAGCGCATTAAACCCCTAAGGACTCTTATTGGCAAGGGCTATGGAATTAACATCACCTATGCTCGTACTTTCTAGCTTCACTTCATTCGTAATGTAGTTGACTATCATGCTCTCCATCTTGTGACTATTCCGCCTATACAACTCAACAGCCTTAAGGTAGTGCAAAATGAAGCCATGCCCATCATTGTAGGATACCCAAATTCAACCTAAATTGTAAACATGAGGAAAGAGCTCGGACTGCCCTCCCTATCTGAGAGGATAGCTCTACTTAAGACCATGTTTTGTGTCAAAGTTTTGAAGAACAATATTCCCCAAACTACAGCTCAAACTGAGTTGATGTTCGATCTAAGTAATCCTGCCTGTCTCGCTAATCTTCCATAAAAGACTCTCTTTGGGGCGTGGCTTCATAAAAGTATTACAGAGCTCTTGAAACTGAATGTCCCTATCACCCCAGACGAACCCATTAATGCCATTCCTCCTTGGCTGGATATATCAGTTCCTATTAATTACACTCCTGTTGGTAGTAAGCAAATGTTAAACACCAATGTGATGAAATGTGTCACAATAGAAACTATTAATAGACACATAGAGAGTAATAAATCAAGTGAATGTTATTCTTTTACTGATGGTTCTGTGCAGACAAACACAGGTAGAACAGGCTGTGCAATTGTAATTGTTATCTCCAGTTGCCGACCACATGTTGATTGAAGAAACTGTTGACAACTCAGGATAGCTTACTAAGTGAGATGGAGCTGGTAGCAGCTGTATGACTGCCTGAGGGACAGCCTATCGCAGTCTACCGTAGAGACAACATCTTGAACGTTCGTTCATCCAACATCTACCAGGAGTATATTTTATTTGTTCTCGTTGGTCAAACCCTAGACCCTAAAACGTGAGTGTGATTGTGAACTATTAAATAACTTTAATGAGTGTATTTATGTGCTGTATATTGATCATGTTATACAAACTGTGTCCTGATGTATCAGTGTAACGACCACGGTCATACACGTCAGTTAACGCCAAAATCAAATGATTCATAATACGCTCAGTAGCCCACAAAACATGTGACTCTGCTTTTATTTTGCGTCCTCCATCTGAGGAGTCCGTTTTCTCATCACTTCAAGACACCTCAGTCCTCCGTTATCCCATTTTCTCTGACTTACTGAAACCAATCTCTCTATAAAATGAATTTGAATGTGAGAGAGAACTCCCTTATTTTGAGTCAACTTAGATATGTCTGTTTACAGTTGGAACATTCAAGATCCATTGTGAGTGGTGTTGAACGTTTCAACTGTCCTTATTGTTTGTAAGACGTGTCAAGTAAGCGAGTGTTGAGTTTGCCAGCTAGAGTGGCGTATTTTATGTTGTCCGTGGGGATACCCATGAGTTTCTGATCACTACTGAAGTTATAGTATTTTGTCGCCCCGACATCAGAGAATCTGATGTTTGTAGTTTAGTTAGAGTCAGTTGTCTATTTAAGAAAGTCATTAATTTCCTGAATTATTCTGATTAGATTATATGAATAGACATAGGAAATTACCCTGATCAGGAATACCGAAGTTCGTAATTAAGTATATGGTGATCCAAAATGGTATAGAAGGTATGTTGTTGGTAAGATCGACCTTTCTGGTACGAAAATGGAGGCCCAAGCTGCCCAGCGGGTGCACGTATATACCTCTACACGAGGGAGAATCACGCATTCGTGACTCTTCCTCAACGTATCTCCAGGTATGTTCATGTGTGTTCCCCGCCGCCTATTAATTCAGTTTAACTTAGTCAATTTTGTGAATATCAGTGTTTATGTTATAACATAGTAACTTCTGTGCCAATTAAGTCGAGTAACGTAGAGATTTAGATGTCGGCTGGACTGTTGCCAGACGTATGTTTTGTATAGTTGAAGTAAATTATTGACGCATTCGTGACTCTTCCTCAACGTATCTCCAGGCCAGTGTGTGGAGCTGAATACTCATCGGCTACCGTGGGTCGGTAGCCGAGTTGGACGATGCCGTTAATTCGACAGGATTAAACTAGGAAGTCCTTTTCCTGCAACTTAGGCGGCAGTTCCCTTGGCGTGTGTCGGTCTACAACTGACCCCCTGACAGCGATCTTCATTTGTTATGGAGACACTTGGGATATATACCCTGAGGCACTCCTCACAGTTACACGGGCCTAAGTATTATTGTATCTTGATTGAGGGATTAACTAACAGATGGAAATCCCAGGTTAAGTAGTGAAACCATAAATGTTGATATTACCAGGAAATATGTTATGTGAGGTTATAATTTGATTTAGGATAATGTCAAGTGTGTCATATTATCCACTTGCAGTAACAATGGAATAATACATTGATTGTTAAATGTTGTAACCAAGAATGAAGATGTAATTTGTTACTTGTAAAAGTAAGACCTGAGGGTCCAGTGATATCTTGTGTATAATTACTGAATCTCATTTGTCAGAGGAATAATACAACAATTGTCTAATAAAGTAATAAGTATTTGGAGGTATTTAATGAGGTAATAAGCTCTTGAAGTGTTTGATGACGTAATAAGTTAATTGCGGTTCTGTTTAGCCTGAGTGAATGTAAGATGCATCTTCTCCACTCACTGTGTTAATAAATATTGAATTAGTAAACTACGAGTATCACCACTCTACTCCTTCAAAACATTGGTTCCCAGAAAATAATACTTACTCACGTGCCTATACATCTACCACACTACCCAAAACCCTTCCATGAGTTCTGTTATATAATGAAAAGTCTGGGTGGTGGCAGCTACCCTGTGTAAGTATAAAAAATGTACTAAGAGTAACATGGTTCCCCAGACTTACCCATGTATAAGAATAGAAATAAAACAGTATACTTCCGAAAGGTAAGAACATTGAAACTGAGAATATAATAGATATGAACGAAATGAAAGACTTGGAAACTACAAGAAAAGAAAGATAAGACACGTATGTACATTGTGGAACTAATACTTTTATCCTCTTCGCCACTGATCGGCTTGCTAGCCGCTTGGGCGATCGGTCACGTCTCTTTTCCTTTATATTCTTCACCAAAAGGTCGGCTCGCTAGCCGCCCGGGCGATCGGTCACGTCTCTGTCACGCACTGTTGGCAAATATTGGGCATGCACCGGCTCCTGAATGTACCTGAACCCGCTCCAGTGTTGGTCAAGTCTTCTCTTGAAAGAGCTCACACTCGGTGCCGTCACAACACTCTCTGGTAGATTGTTCCAAGAGTTTACAACCCTCACTCCGAAAAAGTTTGCCCTCACGGTTTTCTGGACTTGCGGCTTCTTCAATCTTGAGCTGTGACCCCTTGTGGGGCGAGCGTCCGCCAGCTCCAAGTAAGGACACTCAACTGAGTAGTGCCCCCTGAGATGCTTATAAACCTCAACTAGGTCCCCCCTTGCCCGTCTGTAGTATAAGCTAGGCAAGTTCAGGCGCTCCAATCTCTCAGGGTAGCTGAGGTGCCGAAGTGCAGGCACCAGTTTGGTGGCCCTCCTTTGAACATTTTCAACCAACTGACAGTCCCTAGCATATCTCGGGGACCAGATGGGGTGACAGTACTCCAGATGGGGAAGCACTTCACTCCTGAAGATCGTCACGAGGGACGGACCGTCTAGATATCTGAACGACCTTCTTATAAGACCCAATAATTTATTTGCCTGATTTACCTTCTTCTCACAATGGCCCGAGAACTTCAGCTCATTGTCAACATACACACCTAGGTCCTTCTCACACACAGTCTCAACTAGTACATTTTCTTCATCCCGTTGGGACATATGGTACGCCTCCTTACCGTTGGTACGCCCCAGGTGCATGCTCTTACACTTCGTGACATTGAATCTCAGCAGCCATTCCTTCGACCATTCCTGGAGCCCACAGAGGTCCTTCTGCAGCTCTTCACAGTCCGCTTGGTTCTTAATTTCCCGAAATAACTTGGTGTCATCGGCAAACATTTGTATGGAGGAGTGTACAACGTCAGGCATATCATTTATGAAACAAACAAACAACAGCGGGCCCAATACACTACCCTGCGGTACCCCACTTGTTACAGCATAGAAATTATTAAATATATATAGATCATGAAAGATTAAGATAAAGAACATACAGAACTGAGAAGAGAATTACTTATATAAGAATATATAAGAATATAAGGTATATAGTGTTAAAGAACATATAAGAATATAAGTAAGAATATATAAGAATAAGTATATATGTAAAGAATGGAAGAAGATTAAGTATATAAAACAGGATACTCATTGGAAGGAATGCTACACAGAACAAATAAGTATATGAATAAATAGAATACTAACAGAAAAGAATATCTGAAGTTATAGCTAAAGAATTGAAGAATCATAACAGAAAAGAGTAGCTGGATGGTAAATTATTGAAAAGAGAAAACTCGACCCGTTACATCAGCAGTTGTTAAATGTGAATTGTTCTTTAACCGGTTTTGACCGAATTATACTCATCGCGTCAACGACAAGGGTCTTATTCTCCTGCACAAACCAAAACCGCTCCTATGGGGGGTTAAAGTCAAAACGCGAGGTAATAGGACCATCTGGGAGCAGCTGGGGATCGCGTCATCGCAGGGAGCGAAAAGAAGAGGATCTTAATCAGAAGAACTGGACATCGTGTCACTATTGTTCGGACGATCGCGCTCGAGTGCTAGTGTTCATTGTGGATAGCCACTCCAGCAACTGCGAGAAAATGGTGTCAAAAAGACTGGTCTCGGTGCCAAAATTGTTCGGACAGAAACGCGGGAGAGTTAGTGATCAAAATTTACGAGGTCAGTGTGAAGTGCGCTTTCCGTTAATAAAAAAATGATGTTGTGTAGACAGCTAGGTAACGTTGTGGAGACAGTTAGGTAACGTTGTGTAAATTAAGTAAGGGCACCGGAGTAGTGTTTGTGACATCAGTTGTGTAATGAGTCCCTACACTGATTGTGGGGTCTCTGTGGTATGTTAAGTGTAACATCACTCGTGCGTATGGCACGTCACGTATTTGAGGGATATCACTCATGCGTATGGCACGCACTTGTGTGACGTCACTCGTGCATATGGTACTGTTTGTGTGATGTCTCTCGTGCGTATGGCACTGTGTGTGTGTGTGACGTCACTCGTGCGTACGGCACTGTGTGACGTCACTCGTGCGTATGGCACGCATCAGTGTGACATCTCCAATTGTGTGATATCAGCGATCGTGGGATGTCACCATGAGCAGTAGCTGATACTAAGCTTTACTACATACATTTATCGAGCAAGACAGATCACGCTCGTTGTTCTGGCAGTCATGGACACGGAAGGGAATGTGTCAAAAATGAGACACTGTCGCGTCACACCCACCCCGCCAAGGCAGTCAGAGATAAACCTGTCTCCCGAGAAAAGAAGGAACCCCCAGATGGAGTGATTGAGGGGCAATTATGTGAACAATACCAACAGATGCAGCAGATGTTTGCTCACATGACAGCGATGATATAGAACGTCACCGAAGGTATGAATTGAATGCAAAGTAAGGGCAGCACAAAACTAAGTGATAGCAAAGCCAACCTCCAGAAGGAGGACCTCAAAAGAATAACTCAGGAACCCATAGCCACCGAGACACCGGCTGATGCAGCATCAAACTTCACAGACGGCTCGGTGGACCAAGACATCATAGATCAGGAGCGGTCTTCTACACCCAAGGTCAGACCCTCCTATGGAGACTTTCTAATGACTGCTCCACCTTACAAACAGAGTTGGTAGCAATCTCAAAGGCCCAAACAAACCTCATTCACTACCTTCTCCGGGTCATCACACGATACCCACCACCCAGATAGCTTAGGAAGTATATCCTCCCCAGTTTGGGGGCGCGCTACTCTGAAGCTTACCACGTCCAAGAGTGGGGTTGGTGGTAAGCGTTCACTGACCGAGGGTCCGCTTACACTTGCAAACCTGCCTGTATCCTTTCATACCTGCAGGTAGGATAACCTCCATCCCCAATCCCAAATCCGGCCTGGCAGCACCAAGAACTCCAGCCGGAACCACCAAACGAACCGCCTACAGGCAAAGGCCCGTGTGGAACTACGGCCTGACAATCTCAACAACAACGACAACAGAAGATCGCGGAAGGGCGTTATCAATACCAGAGAAACGTCCTTCCTGAAACTGAAACTGACGAAAAAACGCTATTTACTCCAAGAGGACTCCCGACGCTTACCTTAACCGCGGAGCCGGGAACATTTCACCAGGGGGAGTGTAGAAGTACTTCCGAGCATCAAGCTCGCTCACCGAAACCACTAACGTTGATGAAGGACCAAAAGGACGACCAGCCAAGGTCCGAGGGCTGGGTGAGAAAGCTGTTAGAAATTATGAGATTCTCCCAAAGGCCGACGCCGGAGTTCAGCGGAGGAACTTGTGGTGAATACGTGGAGTTAGCGGGACCCTGCCAGCGACACGTTGGGATGCCGCAGATACGTGATGCTTTGAAATTAGAGACATTTTTCGTCACCTACGCCTGCTCTGCTTAGGACGCTTTGCGAGGATGCCTGCAAATACAAGATCCCAAAGCATGGTACACGGAAGCTATGGACATATTAGAGAAACGTCACGGCAACAAGCACACTTACGTCTGTCAACTAATAAAGTCCAACTGTGAGACTAAATGACGCGAAAGGCTCCCAACAGTTGTCAGACGAACTGGGGAATTGCGTAAGGAACTTGAAGGTTCTGGGAGAACTACATCAGATTGACAAGTACATCAATACTTACGTTAGATGAGATATTCAAGGGAAAGATAAGGGACGACGATGTGGATAAGGTGCATAAATACAAAAGGAAGCAAGGGAAGCCTCGTGGGATCTAGTGGATGTTGGAATTCACTATGGATATGGTCAACAAAGCGGAGGAGGCCCCAAAGTGACAAGGACCGGGGAAACCAAACTGAATATAGGCAGACTCACCCTCACGCCAATCCTCGTCGAGGAAGAAACTTGTAGGTCTGGTAACTTCAGGAATAAAGACAACCAGAGAAACCAACGATGAACGCTGCACGTTATGCCACGGATATCACCTTCTTCAGATGTGCCGGACATTCCTCAGCATGTCCACAGGGGAGCGAACTTCCCTCGTAAGGGAAGAACATTGATGCTTCGCCTGCCTGGGTCGTAATCACCGGATAGTGGAGTGCAGCCAGAAGATGTTATGTGGTATAGATGGCTGCTCTGGAGTACACTCAAGGCTTCTGCACTTCACGGGAGTTCTGACGAGCAGTGACAAGGTGCAACGGGGCGAAGTTGAAAGAGGAGAACACCAGACCAATTTCCAAAGGGTGAAGAGAGCAATCACTGGGGGCGCCTACCACATAGACATATCACCTGACCACAAGCGACCTAGAATGAGTCAACTTAAGGCCACTATGCCACCACTGGAATCGGCAACTAGTGGAGCTAAATCATGGAAGATTGAAGCCGGTACAAGCACCATGGGGAAAAGAAATCCACATAGATGGGTCAGGGAAGCCATAACCAACAACGGAATTGATGAGCGGCGTGAAGAACCCAACGATTGCGAATTGTGACTACAAGGGTCCAGCAGAGTTGCACTTCCAATAGTGAAAGTTAGGGTGGAAGAGAAGAACCAAGAGGCGAAAGGAGCATTGATCACTGAAGCTCTCTTGGATTCAGGCAGCAATTGATCATATTGCACGCGTAGTCTAGCTTACCGGCTGCAGGCAGAGGTGAGGCCAGTTTCCTTCTCCATTGGCACGATCATGAAAGAAAGAAATAGTGTAAGCACCGAAGAGATCAGTGTGAAAGTGGCAAGCATAGGAGTGAGAAAGAGCCGATCCATCACTATCCCCAAGGTCATTGTTGTTGAGAATCTACCGTCTTCTCTGAAAGCGTCGGTTGCAGACACCCAAGATACCACCTTGTGGGAACACCTCCGAGGTACTGTGCTACGCCAAGCACCGAAAAGAGTGGATCTTCTGATAGGTCTAGACGTACCACAAGCACTAGCACCATTAGAAGTAAGGACCGGGAAGGAAAGAGAGCCGTTCTGCAGCACGCACCCTTCTAGGTTGGACTATAAATGGACCGCTTGAAGTGGTGAGCCGTGATTATGCTGTGATCAACCACTTTGTCAGAATGGCAATACTAAATTCGGAGACAAATCTGGAAAAACAAGTCAGGCACTTCTGGGAATGCGACTTCCCCTACAGCAGGGGTCACCAAACTTTTTTCACAGTGGGCCGGATAACTGAAAGAATGACGAGCGCGGGCCGCATAATCATTCTGTTCAATACTTGCAAACCAGAAAGAAAGCCATGGAAACCATGGTAACGTCAGAGCGAAGGCGGAGCTACCACGGCGGGCCTGATGAACTGACGTCGCGGGCCGGATCCGGCCCGCGGGCCGTAGTTTGGTGACCCCTGCCCTACAGTAACGATGATCCCGTCTCTGACGAAGACAAGAGAGTCCTAATGCAGTGGTCAACGTCAATTACTCAAGTGGACGGACACTACCAACTTCCCATCCCGTTTCGCCATGAAGAACCGGGAATCCCAGACAATAAGAAGGATTCAGACTTACGAAGTGGGTCTGTAATCACAAAGAAGCTCTCAAGGCAATTCCACAGACAGAAAAAACCGTGGGAGTAAAGGAAGTAATTTTGAAAGACGACAGGCTCCCCACTGAACGAGCGATGGGAATCTTGTGGGACCTGGAAAAGGACGAACTAGCGGTCCGGGTCCAGATCCCTAAGAAACCGAAGACGAAACGAGGCCTTTGTGTATGGTTAGCTCCATATATGATCCACTGGGATTCATCGCTCTGAGCGTCATAAGAGCCAAATCATATTCCAAGATGAGTGTAGACAAGGTGTTGGGAAGGATGAACGAATGGCTGAACAGAACAGGGTGGCATAACAAAGATAGCTGGATGAACTTCCTCTCCTATCACGGGTTCACGTTCCACGGTTCTCCCGACCCGAGGATGCGAATTCAGTGGCTGCCGTGCAACTAAACCACTTCTGCGATGCCTCCCTCAAGTGTAGTGAGCTGTATCGTATCTGAGGACCACGTGTGAAGATGGAACCCACTATATCTCCTTCGTGTGTTGCAAGGCCAAGCTAGCCCCTCTGAAACAGCAGACCATACCTCGACTCGAGCTCTGTGCGGCAGTACTGGCTGCCAAGGCAGGCAAACAACTACGGCGAGAGCTTGAATTACATATAGATAGATCAGTGTTCTGGACAGACAGTACGACAGTCCTTCAATACATACGAAACCCAGAAAGACGCTTCCATTCCTTCGTGGCCAATCGAGTGGCAACGATGCACGAGGACATGCAATGCAGAACAATGTCGCCACGTGATGTTGGCACTGAACCCAGCCGACGACACTAGTCGTGGACTACATGGAGCAGAGCTCAACGAGGAGGGTAGGTGGATTCGGGGACCTGATTTCCTCTTGTTGGAAGAAGACAGTTGACCAAAGAGTCCAATGAGGATTCCAGACCTCACACACGGAAACCCAGAGGTGAAGAAGGAAACCAAGGTGCTGACGACGAATGCTGACCAGGGGGAGGGTACCCTCGATAAGCAATGGGCCAGGTACTCCTCGTGGCATCAACTTCTAAAGAGTGTAGCATGGATTAGAAGGTTTATAGATTGGCGGCTTGGGAAGCGAAAGAACAAACATCACCGAGAAAACCGGCTCCAGGTCAGAGGATTGGAAGAGGCGAAATTAGCCGTCTTAAGATTTATGCAAAAGAAGGGATTCCCTCGAGAACTAGAAATGTTACAACATTGACAACCCGTGAGAGGTAGCGACGTAAGTCGGCTGGAACCTCATCTAGACACGGACGGTTTGATCAGAGTAGGTGGCCGACTGAAACATGCTGCTCTCCACCCAGACCAGAAGAATCCCATACTGTTGCCAAGGGACAACAGGATCACGGGGCTCATCGTGAGAGAGGTACTCTCGACTAGAGCTGGACACTCAGGACGAGAACACACTCTTGCCATAATACATGAGACATACTGGATACCTAAGTGCCGCAAATTACTCGACCACACAATACGGACGTGTGTGACGTGTCGGAGAAACAACTGAAGGCCTACCCACCAACGCCAAGCCGACCTGCCAGAAGATTGAGTGCTCTCAGGAGGCCAGCCGTTCACCTACATTGGAATTGATTGCTTCGGCCTTTTTTTTTTGGTTAAACAAGGACGAACCCGGGCGAAGAAATGGGGATGCTTATTCACCTGCCTGACCACCAGAGCCATACACCGAGAAGTCCTCAACCTCACTAGACACCGACTCGTTCGTCAATGCCCTGACAAGATTCACCTGCCGGAGGGGACCTCCCAAGCGTATTCGGTTATGAAAGGGAAAGCAACATGATTGGAGCCAGCCGAGAGTTACGAGAGGCGGTGAGCGGCTGGAACAACATTGATAAGGTCGGGAATGCACTCCTACAAAAACAGATAGAATGGGAGCGACAAATCTGCACTGCAAAGAAATTCTCCAGGAAGTGGTGGGCACCCAGACACTAGACGATGAGCGCCTCAACACTTTGTTCTGCGCCGTAGAAGAGATCATCAACGGAAGGCCCATCACCTCAATGTGTGACGACCCAAAGGATCTAGAAGCACTAACGCTGCTTCACATACTACGGATGAACCCGGAGACACTGTCCACCGGAGGCGATCGGTCCATGGCAGAAGCTTACCGACGAAGATGGAAGCATGCCCAATTCATTGGGGACCAAATTTGGAAGAGGTGGGTAAAGGAATATCTCCCAACACTACATCAACGACAAAGTTCTTTAAAACTCGCCGTAATCTCCACGCTGGGAATATCATGATCATCTCTGGACAACCCCTCCAAAGGAGTCAGTGGATGCTAGGGAGAGTACTGGAGGCTCTACCAAGCAAAGATGGCCTGGTGGGAAGTGTTAAAGTGAAGACAAAGGACTCGGTGTTAATACGCCCAGCGACGAGACTCTGCCTGTTGGAAGGGGTTGGAGAGTAAATCTAATGATATGCCGTGATTTCGAGCAAAGCCCGACACGGGGAGTGTTATCGCCACGTGCCGGCCACATGTTGATTGAAGAAACTGTTGACAACTCAGGATAGCTTACTAAGCGAGATGGAGCTGGTAGCAGCTGTATTACTGCCTGAGGGACAGTCTATCGCATTCTACCGTAGAGATAACATCTTGATCTTTCGTTCATCCAACATCTACCAGGAGGATATTATATTTGTTCTCGTTGGTCAAACCCTAGACCCCAAAACGTGAGTGTGAACTTTTAAATCCTCTAAGAACTCTAAATAACTTTAATAAGTGTATTTATGTACTCCATATTGATCATATTATACAAACTGTGTCCTGATGTATCAGCAGTTGGAACATGTGAGTTATATTTAAGAGGTTAATAGGTTATGTACTGTATATTGATCGTACTATTCATACTGTGTGTCCTGATATACAAGCATTTGTTATATGTGAATTGTTCTTTAACAGGTTTTGACCGAATTATACTCATCGCGTCAACGACAAGGGTCTAATTCTCCTGCATAAACCAAAATCGCTCCTATGAGCAAAGGCTGAACAACTGGGCCAGCACAACACAAACTGAACTAACTGGAATCTACTTAGCTACAGACTACCTTATAGAAAATGGAGGTGGGGTGTTAGTCTGTGACTCAAAGTGCTTTGAAATCAATGAACAGTAGGGTGTGTCAATTTTGTCAACATGTTAAAAATCAAATTTGGTAGTCAAAATATTGTGCCTCTTTATGTCTAAACTTGAGATTAGCAAACAAAAATGAATTGAAATAACCCTCACCTACATCAATTATACCTTAAAGTTTCAAATATCAGTATTTCAACAAATTAATGAGACTTGATTAGAATTATTCACTTGATATTAACTAATCTCATGTAAGCATATGGATTATGAAGTATTTTATGGTTCTATAGCTTGTGTACAATATGCATGTCAGAACATGAACATGAACAGGCTCTCCGTGTGGGACAGTTTAATTCTTGTTTTGACTTGTACCAAGCGTGAGGATAAGGCGCCCGGCTCACTCTCCTTCTAGATATCATAGACGGTGGTTTGCTCTCATTGCACTTGCACCTACTCTACCAGACGAATTCTACATTTTAATTATTGTAAGTAGGGCATATTGATTGTCGCAGTTACTTATATCATTGTATAAAACATTATGTTCTAAGAAATTATTATGTTATTTCTGTTACAGCATTTTTGATAAACAAATTGATATTTTTTGAAACAACAATTGAATTATGAAACATTGAAATATTTTTCTATTTATCAGATAGTGTGAAGATGTCAAAATTGAAGACAAGAAGTCAGTTGTCAACCCACTTGAGCCTGCTAGTTGGTAAAGGGAAGGAGCTTCCTGTATCAGAACTTCCAACAGTGAGAGACATGCTAAGATTAGGGTTACTCCTTCGAGAAAAAAATGCAAAGGACAGAAGGAACTATGCAGATAAAGAACTCATAAATGACATGATTGTCCCTCTTCTGCATCAATGGACAAAAGCTAATGCACTATTCAAACCACCTGTGATTAAACAGTGTCGAACTATTGAGCTAAAACTAACGAAATTATGGCACAAAGCAGTTGAAACATCACTTGGTAAAGGAAACTTGGCCAGGAAAAATGAATTTCTGCACACACTTGATACTCTGTTTGACATTTTGACCTGCAAGTGCTCCATACAATTATGTTCTGAATCCAACTGTTCTCACTCAGGTAAGAGAGAAAATAATTCCCACATTGATTGTGGTTGTCCTCGTGAAAAGAAGATCCCTGTTTTAGAGCTTGAATTTATAAAGGCACAGAGGACAAAGGCAGAAGGCCAAGGAAGTATGCAAATGGGTTCAATAGATTATTCAGAAACAAAGAAGCAGATTGCTAATGCCAAGAAGAGAGAACAAATCCGAGAGAGGGAACAAAAGAAGAAAATGAAGAGTGAAGAAGCCATCCAAAGAGAGGAAGAGCTGTGTCAAGATGTTTATCACTTCTTTGATAGTTCTTCTGATGAACAGGAAGCAACATCAGATGATAGTTCCAAAGAGCCATCTGAACCTTTACCAAAGAAAATGAAATACAACACAAGAAATATTTCAAACATTGCTTTAGCTAGTATTCGCCACCATGCTGGACTTCGTGAGGCTGCAGAAATTGCAACTGCCGCTTGGATAGATGCAGGCCTCATCAGCCGAGAGGATGTATCTTTGGTGATAGCTCATAATAAAATTAGAAGAGCACAAGAAAAAATAATGAAGGAAATATCTGATCAGCATGAAAAAGATTAAAGCGAGGGAGGGCTCTCCTGTCTTTTGTTTGATGGAAGAATAGATGACACAAAAGTTTTGCTAGAAGTAGAGGGAGTGAACAGAAAGTTTCCAGGTCTCATCAAAGAAGAACACTACTCTGTCTGTTCTGAGCCTGGTGGTCGGTTTTTGTTTCACTTTGCTCCCGAAATTGAAGTAGAAGGGAAGAAACATGCAGAGGTCATTGCTGACCATATTTTATGTTGGGTTCAGGAGAGAGGACTTGGCAGTTCACTGCAGGCTGTTGGTGGAGATTCAACTGCAGTGAACACCGGATGGCAGGGGGGTGTAATGACGCATTTAGAGAAAAAACTAGGAAGAAGACTTGTTTGGATTGTATGTGATTTACATACAGGCGAGCTACCTCTTCGTCATCTCATCCAGGAACTTGATGGTCCTACAAAGAGCAACAACAAGTGGTCAGGTCCCCTTGGCATCATGCTGGATGAAGCAACACAACTAGAAATAAATAAAACCTTTCCAAAGGTCGAAGTTGGCCCTCCCCTTCCGGCGTTGTCTGAAGGAGTCATCAAAGATCTCAGCACAGATCAATCCTATGCTTATCGTATTGCCCAAGCAATAAGATCAGGAGAAGTGCCTCAGTCATTGGCTCTCTTGGAGATTGGACCTGTCAGTCACAGCCGTTGGTTAACTACAGCTCTTCGTTTCTGCAGGATTTGGATTTCCAAACACGAATTGAAGGGCAAAGTGCTGAAGAATTTGAGGTTAATTGTTGAATTTATTATTGGAGTTTATCTTCCCCAGTGGTTTAGTGTGAAACTTAATCCTATGTGGGTGGATGGGCCCAATCACCTTTTGTTTCAATTGCAGCTAGTAAGAACACAGAGGAAGGTAGTGAGGGACATCGTGTTACCTGTGGCAAGAAGGTCCGCTTGGTATGCTCGATCAGAAGCAGTTTTGCAAGCAATGCTTTGCAGTCAATGTACCAATCTCCGAACCGAGGCTGTAGAAGTCATTCTAAAGATTAGAGGAACGCTAATAGATGACGACCAGTTGGGAGACTGTTCGTTTCATTCAAGAAAAGTTCCCCCAATAAACGTCAATGCCACCAAATTGTCAGAATTAGTTGACTTGAGTTTGGAAGTCTTAAGAGCCACCATTGACAACAAGTCTAACTAGCCAAGAATTGAGAAACCTTAAAGAGACTCCAATGCAGGTGCCGAAGTGGCCTTCCCACACTCAAAGTGTGGAGAGATGTGTGAAAATGGTCACAGAAGCAGCGGGCCATGTTTACAGCCACGAGAGGCGAGAAGGTTGCATCAAAGCACAAATAGCAAGCAGACTACTGATGACAAGAAACCAAAGCAAAGAGAGTATGAAGGCATTGGTTACTTTCAAATAGACTACGGATAATAAAATATAATAATTTGAAACTTGAAACAGTAACATGTGTGCAAACGCTGGTTATGTTATAAATTCACAAATATGTACATTTAAAAATCCATTTGATGTAGGTAGGACTTATTATAAAAAAAAATTTATGCCAGAATATTGTTTTGCATGCTTAAAGACTACAATAAATTGCTACCAAATTACTCGATTTTCAATTTAGCCAGTTCACCCCCTAAATTGACACACCCTATAAAATGTGTGTCAATTTATAACATAACCAGCGTTTGCACACATGTTACTGTTTCAAGTTTCAAATTATTATATTTTATTATCCGTAGTCTATTTGAAAGTAACCAATGCCTTCATACTCTCTTTGCTTTGGTTTCTTGTCATCAGTAGTCTGCTTGCTATTTGTGCTTTGATGCAACCTTCTCGCCTCTCGTGGCTGTAAACATGGCCCGCTGCTTCTGTGACCATTTTCACACATCTCTCCACACTTTGAGTGTGGGAAGGCCACTTCGGCACCTGCATTGGAGTCTCTTTAAGGTTTCTCAATTCTTGGCTAGTTAGACTTGTTGTCAATGGTGGCTCTTAAGACTTCCAAACTCAAGTCAACCAATTCTGACAATTTGGTGGCATTGACGTTTATTGGGGGAACTTTTCTTGAATGAAACGAACAGTCTCCCAACTGGTCGTCATCTATTAGCGTTCCTCTAATCTTTAGAATGACTTCTACAGCCTCGGTTCGGAGATTGGTACATTGACTGCAAAGCATTGCTTGCAAAACTGCTTCTGATCGAGCATACCAAGCGGACCTTTTTGCCACAGGTAACACGATGTCCCTCACTACCTTCCTCTGTGTTCTTACTAGCTGCAATTGAAACAAAAGGTGATTGGGCCCATCCACCCACATAGGATTAAGTTTCACACTAAACCACTGGGGAAGATAAACTCCAATAATAAATTCAACAATTAACCTCAAATTCTTCAGCACTTTGCCCTTCAATTCGTGTTTGGAAATCCAAATCCTGCAGAAACGAAGAGCTGTAGTTAACCAACGGCTGTGACTGACAGGTCCAATCTCCAAGAGAGCCAATGACTGAGGCACCTCTCCTGATCTTATTGCTTGGGCAATACGATAAGCATAGGATTGATCTGTGCTGAGATCTTTGATGACTCCTTCAGACAACGCCGGAAGGGGAGGGCCAACTTCGACCTTTGGAAAGGTTTTATTTATTTCTAGTTGTGTTGCTTCATCCAGCATGATGCCAAGGGGACCTGACCACTTGTTGTTGCTCTTTGTAGGACCATCAAGTTCCTGGATGAGATGACGAAGAGGTAGCTCGCCTGTATGTAAATCACATACAATCCAAACAAGTCTTCTTCCTAGTTTTTTCTCTAAATGCGTCATTACACCCCCCTGCCATCCGGTGTTCACTGCAGTTGAATCTCCACCAACAGCCTGCAGTGAACTGCCAAGTCCTCTCTCCTGAACCCAACATAAAATATGGTCAGCAATGACCTCTGCATGTTTCTTCCCTTCTACTTCAGTTTCGGGAGCAAAGTGAAACAAAAACCGACCACCAGGCTCAGAACAGACAGAGTAGTGTTCTTCTTTGATGAGACCTGGAAACTTTCTGTTCACTCCCTCTACTTCTAGCAAAACTTTTGTGTCATCTATTCTTCCATCAAACAAAAGACAGGAGAGCCCTCCCTCGCTTTAATCTTTTTCATGCTGATCAGATATTTCCTTCATTATTTTTTCTTGTGCTCTTCTAATTTTATTATGAGCTATCACCAAAGATACATCCTCTCGGCTGATGAGGCCTGCATCTATCCAAGCGGCAGTTGCAATTTCTGCAGCCTCACAAAGTCCAGCATGGTGGCGAATACTAGCTAAAGCAATGTTTGAAATATTTCTTGTGTTGTATTTCATTTTCTTTGGTAAAGGTTCAGATGGCTCTTTGGAACTATCATCTGATGTTGCTTCCTGTTCATCAGAAGAACTATCAAAGAAGTGATAAACATCTTGACACAGCTCTTCCTCTCTTTGGATGGCTTCTTCACTCTTCATTTTCTTCTTTTGTTCCCTCTCTCGGATTTGTTCTCTCTTCTTGGCATTAGCAATCTGCTTCTTTGTTTCTGAATAATCTATTGAACCCATTTGCATACTTCCTTGGCCTTCTGCCTTTGTCCTCTGTGCCTTTATAAATTCAAGCTCTAAAACAGGGATCTTCTTTTCACGAGGACAACCACAATCAATGTGGGAATTATTTTCTCTCTTACCTGAGTGAGAACAGTTGGATTCAGAACATAATTGTATGGAGCACTTGCAGGTCAAAATGTCAAACAGAGTATCAAGTGTGTGTAGAAATTCATTTTTCCTGGCCAAGTTTCCTTTACCAAGTGATGTTTCAACTGCTTTGTGCCATAATTTCGTTAGTTTTAGCTCAATAGTTCGACACTGATTAATCACAGGTGGTTTGAATAGTGCATTAGCTTTTGTCCATTGATGCAGAAGAGGGACTATCATGTCATTTATGAGTTCTTTATCTGTATAGTTCCTTCTGTCCTTTGCATTTTTTTCTCGAATGAGTAACCCTAATCTTAGCATGTCTCTCACTGTTGGAAGTTCTGATACAGGAAGCTCCTTCCCTTTACCAACTAGCAGGCTCAAGTGGGTTGACAACTGACTTCTTGTCTTCAATTTTGACATCTTCACACTATCTGACAAATAGAAAAATATTTCAATGTTTCATAATTCAATTGTTGTTTCAAAAAATATCAATTTGTTTATCAAAAATGCTGTAACAGAAATAACATAATAATTTCTTAGAACATAATGTTTTATACAATGATATAAGTAACTGCGACAATCAATATGCCCTACTTACAATAACTAAAATGTAGAATTCGTCTGGTAGAGTAGGTGCAAGTGCAATGAGAGCAAACCACCGTCTATGATATCTAGGAGGAGAGTGAGCCGGGCGCCTTATCCTCACGCTTGGTACAAGTCAAAACAAGAATTAAACTGTCCCACACGGAGAGCCTGTTCATGTTCATGTTCTGACATGCATATTGTACACAAGCTATAGAACCATAAAATACTCCATAATCTTACATGAGATTAGTTAATATCAAGTGAATAATTCTAATCAAGTCTCATTAATTTGTTGAAATACTGATATTTGAAACTTTAAGGTATAATTGATGTAGGTGAGGGTTATTTCAATTCATTTTTGTTTGCTAATCTCAAGTTTAGACATAAAGAGGCACAATATTTTGACTACCAAATTTGATTTTTAACATGTTGACAAAATTGACACACCCTAGTGAGGGGTCTAGAGAGACGTCCGTTCACAACTAAGGCTGGCTGGCGAGTGTGTGTCTCCGTTCACAACGAAGGCTGGCTGGCGAGTGTGTGTCTGAGAGGACGCTCTCACTGGCTATCTTGAGTTTATATACCCCTGAGTTGCCAGTGATCACTACTCACGCAATGACAATAATTATTAACAAACTAACTGTTACTCATTCAAAGATGACCCTCAGTTGACAAAGGTCTGGCGAATTACTTGGGTTGATTTACACAGACTAATTCAAGATTGAGCTTCCCAGGAGAAAGTGGAATAAACAACGTATTGACAACTGTGTCCGAAGGCGGGACTTACTGGGAGGGATCGCGAGGGTAAACACGCTCCTTCTAGGGGTCGCTAACTCACTCGTGTTTTGCGGGCGTGGAGTTTAATAAGAATCATTAGTTAAATAGATCAGCAGTCAACGTGACCATGACATGGGTGTATCCAATTCACTTAAAACTGTAATTAGGGATCCTCCTCTCACACAGTGCACTATTTCAACACATGCATAAGATTCTCTGATCACTGTACATGTTGTGGGTACATGTCACGTGAGGATACGAGGTGTATTAAGCTCACACCGATGCATACAAGATATTTCCTTTCAAGTATAGTTTCTGGGTCACTTCCAACACCTCACATAGTACTGATGCATTTATCTTTTTTCCAGATCATTGTTCTCATGTATTTTCATATGATATCTGTGGAAGTTATGTTCGCTACACGTTCACAGACGTAAATTGTATGACCCTCAAACCATGATCCACACTTTGTCCTACAGTACACTAGTCCGGCTCAACTGGACTTAAACATTCATCTTATGGATACCCCGAGTTCTCCTTAATGCTATGAATACATACAATTAATATCATATAACTGTACCTGGGTACAATACAACACATGGTCTAATAGCATTGAGTAAGTGAGTTATCCTTTATCAATGTTTCCTGTTTTCTAAGATTCTACAAGCCCGGTGGATTTGAATGTTATATAGCGTAATATGAATTAAATGGGGTTTTTAGGAATGACAATAACGTGCTCAGTACAACCAAACCTGGATTTTCTATCTCACAGTTCAGAAGAACTGGTATTTAAGGTCGGGAATGAGTCAACAGCTCAAAAGAAACTTCCGACAACACACATAAGAACCTGAGATTTCTTCCTTCGACAACATCTGCAACAACTGGATTTCCGGACTTCAGTTCGTAAGAACTGGTATTTAAACTGTCGGGGTGACTTTGTTACCCGGAACGAGTCAACAACCCAAAAGTTCTGACAACACATAAAACTGAGATTTCTCCACCTTCAACAAACTATGTAACAACTGGATTTCCGGACTTCAGTTCGTAAAAACTGGTATTTTCCCAAAGCATCATACCACACGGCTTTTCTACGTCACAGTTCATCAGAACTGGTATTTTACAATGTCGGGGTGACTTCATTACAACTGACAAAGTCAACACCCAAAATACAACAATTCCGACAAACCACCTGAGCAACTGTTTCCCCCACCAAAAACTTTATAATTAAACAAATCAACCCTATCAAACTGGGAATCCAAAAATATTCAATTGACGTGACATTCTGGAACTATATGTCCTATAAATCCATTTTAACTACTGGTCTCCTCTGCCTCACAGGGAATCTGCTTGCAGGCTGATCTTCCACATTTCCGTTATCACTTTCCTCATCTGTTTTATCTGAACCCGAGTCCGAGGAAGAATCGTAAAGTGGAAGGGGGCTCATTCAGCTGAACAATCATGTCTCTACTTACACATCTCTTTAATTTCTCGACCGCTCTCTTTATCACCTCACTTTCATCCAATGGGTTAGTCAACTCTTACGCAGCACCATCTCGTATAATTTCTGTTATAGTGTATGGACCCTTCCACTTGGTATTCAACTTGCTACTGGTCCCAGGGCTAGGAAATTCATTCCTCGCCCATACTGTCTCTCCTAACTGCATAGTTTGGTTCGTTCTCGATCTATTTGCTCTCTTCCTTGTCTCTCGTGACATTCTGGCAGACGTCTCTTTTATCAACCTAAGGGCTTCTTTCAACTCTTGACTACTCTCATTCTCTATTATAGGTAAATCAATTCCTACTTGTCTTTGTACAACATTGTATCTTCGTTTATTATAGTTCTCAGTCTGTGTGTGTGTGTGTGTGTGTGTGTAAATAAATTACATTCGCAATTATAACACGAATTATATGTGAAATGTGTGCTATTGGGAAAATGAAGTATCCAAGTGGCAGCTGATGTATGGAGTTTAATATCTGGTTCCCCTGTAGTGGATACTCTTCCCTACAATTGCTGACTGATCACTTGCCGTTCGCTTACCAGCCAATCAGCTTCCAAGTTCCAAGTTTAGAAGCTCCAAAGTTGTTGGGAGCGAAAGGCAGCTTCCAAGCTCCAAGCTTAGAAGCTCCAAAAGTTGTTGGTAGCGAAAGGTAGAGCGGGGAAGATGACAGAGGAAGGAGCAGGAGGTTAGCTCAGGCAGTGTTGGCAAAGCGGAGGAAGAACCGCCCCGCCATGGCGGCGACGCAAGCAGAGAAGCGCAGGTGGACCAGGTGGACGGACGCACAGGCACACACAGTCAAATTAACAGGGAAGGTGAAAATGGAAATATAGATAGTCTTAGGGTTATTTGGAGAAATATGAAGGTAAAGTCTTTGAGCTATGTCAAAGAGGAACGAGCGAGTTGGAGGAAGAGTTTTGAATCTTTGAGCTTGAAATGTCAAAGTATTCGTAGTAAGGAAGGATGAGCGTATCGTAGGAGAGTTTTTAGTAATAGCAGGAGGCAGATTTGAGCTTTTTTGTCAAATTATGAACGGAGACGAGAATGAGATATAGGTTGGTTGGTTTCAGTCTTGAGTTAGGTCGATGTTATTGAGAGTGGATGTCACAGAGGTTGGGTATGTTTGATTTGGTTCTAGAGAGTTGTAGTATTTATGTAAGTCTTTGTCTGGGGGGGGTGGTGGGGGGGTTGTGTTTGGAGATTGGTTGTGGGGGAAGAGTTTGTATTTGGGGATTGGTTGGGGTGGAGGTGGTATGTTGATTTGTGCTGAATTAGGATTGCTTAGGGGGGGTTGTTGTGTGTGTGTGTCAATATAGTAAGGGGTGAGGGGGAAGGGGAGGATATTGTTAGTAAGATCAGGTATGGTGAGTTGTTGGGAGGAATTTGGGTATGTTTTTTAGGAGGGGGAGAGAGGGGGGGGAATTTGGAGGTAGTTAGGTTGATTTATAGTATAGTAGGATTTCTTAGGGGTGATTTGATTTGTGTGGTTAATGAATAGTTGTATCGAGTTAAATGTATATATTTTTTATTTTGTTTTTAAAGCGGGGGGGGGGGGGAGGGTAGAAGGGGATTGTTAGAAAGGTCGGGTATATTAAGTTTTTGTTTTGGAAGGATTGTAGGAGTTGATAAGTGGTTGGATAAGTTGAGTTATTATTTTTTTTTTGGGGGGGGGGATTGTAAGTAAGATTGGGTGGATTAAGTTTTTGTTTTGGGAGGATTGTAGGTTTTGTTAGTGGTTGGTAGAGTTGGGTTATTATTGCTATCTTTCTTTCTCCTTTTTGGCTTATAAAGGTCTTCTGCAATTTGCGTGGAGGGCTTTTGCAGGTATTGTGCATTCCTGGTCCCATTCTTTGAGGGAGAGGGTTTGTGTACAGGTACTATGCACCCTTCCCCGACCTTATTGGCTAAGGGAGGCGTCCACATCATCTGTATGTTAGTATCATTCCTTATAGGCACCCCTCCCCGACTTTATTGGCTGAGGGAGGCGTCCATGTCAACAGTGTTAGTATCATTCTTTGAGGGAGAGGGATTGTGTACAGGTGCTATGCACCCCTCCCCGATCTTATTGGCTAAGGGAGGCATACACGTCATCTGTGTTAATATGGGCTGGGTAAGTTAGGTATTTGTTTTGGGAGGAATGGTAGGTTGTGGTTAGTGAATGGTTGAATTGGGTTATTTTATATTATGGGTTGGATTGCTAGTAAAGGCTGGGTTTGTTAGGTTTTTATTTTGGGGGGATTGTTAGGGTTTTTTCTATTTCTTTTTGGGGAAGGGGGGTGTTAGTGCAGGTTGAGTAAGGTAGTTTTTTTTTTTACATGGTTGAGTAGGGTTTTACTCGGGAGTGGTCTTTGGGTGTGAGTTTGGGGGCGTGGGGTTTTGATTGAGGGGGTGAGGAGGGAGGTGGTTGATCTGTATAGCTGGGGCAGGGTCAGGTTAATGAATAGTTGTATGGGTTAAATTTATTTATATACAATTTTTATTTTATTTTTAATTTTATTTACTTATTTATTTATTTATGTATTTTATTTTATTAACAAAGGTTGGGTAAGTTCGGTAAGGCTAGGCTAGGCTAGGCTAGGCTAGGCTAGGCTAGGTTAGGTTAGGTTGGGTGTGGGTTAGGAGAGGTGTTTGGTTTAATTTCGGGGGAAGTTGTTGGATATGGTTATGGGGAAGTTATGGTTTGATATGGGGGCTACTAAAATAGGGGAGGTGGGTGGGGTGTGTTTAGTCTGTTTAGTATTGAGGGATTCTATTTATTAGAATTGTTTAATTT
Source organism: Homarus gammarus (assembly GCA_958450375.1). Lineage (NCBI taxonomy): Eukaryota > Metazoa > Arthropoda > Malacostraca > Decapoda > Nephropidae > Homarus > Homarus gammarus. Next base: position 687,737 of record CAUDMG010003841.1, read on the forward strand.
GGTGTTTGTGTATGTTGAGTTAAGGAGGAGAATGTCTGGGTTGTGTTCTTGTAGGAGGATAGAGATGACGTGTCTGTTTGAATGGTATGCTGTACAGTTGAATTGCATAATGGTGATCATGTTAGTGTGGATGTGTTTTGTTTGTTCTTGGTTACTTATATGAGATTGAAATTTGGGGGTGCAGAGATATCTAAATTGTCGAGTGACTGTGAACGTGGTCTGTGTGTGGTATATGTAGGTGGGGGAAGGGCGATGACATGACTGTGTGCGGGGGAGTTGGGGGGAAGGGGGGAATGTGCTAGGTTCGTGTCGGGGTTGTTTCCTGTTTCCTTTGAGGAAGTGCCGAATAGATCTATTTTGATTATAGATTTTGTTGGATGTGTGTATTGTATTATTCTTTTGCTGTCAGGTGTGTAGGGGGAAAGGGGAGAGGTGTTCTTCCTCTTTGGTCTAAGGGTCTTTACTACTAGTTTTGTGGGGGGATGGGCTGCAATTTTGTTTTGGGGAATCTGAGGTGTTTGGGTGTCATGATCGTGATAACGGTTAACCTGAAAACCTTAAGGATTCATATTACGCTCAAACGTCCACAAAACCTTCAGAGTCCCCCATTACAACACTCAGTCGTCAGGAGTGATACTCAAGCAACAGCCATGGGGTCCTGCCACCATGGGGTACTTTCCGACGAACTCTGAAGATCCCAGTGGATTGATCCCACCACACAAATAGCCCTACTGAGTTAGACACTCATCCACCAATGATGGGGGCTGGTAGTGGTGTGTGGCTTGGTGATCCGGGGTCACCTCGCAGGCCGAGCGTTAGGGCCAGACGAGCCAGCTATGGGGTCCATAGGTAGTCTGAAGTGTCTGACGGCCGGGTTTCACGAAGGTAACTGCTCCAACTGGACCTCGGACATCTCCCCAGACATAGTGGATACAACATCCACTACAGACCTGTACGGATGAAGGGACGGGCACTTACTAACAGTGACAACGACATCACCTTTCAGGGGACGTTAAAGACGTAAATATGACTTCACTCAGAGCATATCAACTACGTTACTGTAACACTTGTACAATCAACTATTAATTGGGTCAAATCACTTAAAGAAGGGCGAATTACAACACAGTGGAATTGCATACCTGTATGGATAAAGGGACGGACACTTACTAACGGTAGAAATGCCCGCGGCGCCCTCACTCAAAATAGGCCAGGGAGTCCACCTACTTTTATTTCGATGAATTAATTTACTGTACACTCTGACGTTGAAACTGAGACTATGAACTCAGTTTCATTCCCTACTATTATCCTCACTAACAATGCTCTGACTCAGCTATCAAAAGCAAAATTAAATGGACTACAAGGGGTTGGATGGCAACAGGACCCAACAGAGAGCGTCCACTACGAAATCCGCGAATTATATTCAAAGTTCCCTTAAGACAAAGACCTGGAAACAGAGAAAATGGGGGACGTTTCCACTGGGGGACTCGGAAGGTTTTGTGGACGTTTGAGCGTAATATGAATCCTTAAGGTTTTCAGGTTAGCCGTTATCACGGTCATGACAAAGCTTCCCCCTTCCCCAAGATTTATATTATGCTATAACGTTCAGAAAACACGTAAGTAGTAACATACACATTAAATTATTAATATAAAGTATAAATCCTCATACAAAACATTGCACAAATTATATCAATAAAAATAGAAAAATAATTCCCTAACGGTGGTCAGAATTGGGTAAAAGAAATGGAAATCTGTTAACATACAACTAGAATGTGACACACCTTCATAAAAAAATATATTGGGATACATATATCATAATAGCACCAAAAATAATAGCACATGGGGTTAGGTACATCATGTCATAATAATACTGAATGGGGTTAGATACATCATCATATAATAATACTGAGTGGGGTAGATACATCATATCATATAATAATAAATGGTGTTACATACATCATGTCATATAATAATAAATGGGGTTAGGTACATCATAGAATAATAATGAATTGGGTTAGATACCTCATATCATATAATAATAATAAATGGTGTTACATGTTACAAAATACACCTTCACATCGGTAGATAAATTGCACACTCAAAATTTCCTTACAGAACTCAAATTTCAATGTTCATAGGTCATGAAAGTTTCTTTTACGCGATTGGTCAAATGCTTACAGGACACACTGAGATTTAACGTAGATTTCTCAAGCTAGGACATAGACGAACGGACCCCATCAAGTCAAAGGAATGATTTGTTTGCCCTTAATCTAAAGAGTCATGTCGCACTCGCGAGAGGCTGCACCATTCAAGGGACTCCGAACGAGAGGGTATTCCCAAGAATTCAATGCTAACGAAACGGTCCTCATGAGAACACCACCAAACCAAAAGCTGTCTGTACTTATGGCATTTGCCATGTAGAAGTAATAGCACCATATTTTTATGCCCGAATACTCCCTGAAAGTCACGAACTCTACCCCTATATACCAACAACACCCAGCCTACGTAGGACTTACCAACCGGAACTTGAGAATTCACCACTGGTATCTTTACTCAAACTTGTAACAGATACCCTTCAGATGATTGCATAACTGCCAATACATCTTCCAATCTCTGTCTTTTACTGCAAATTGACCATTCCTCTGTAAAATTTTTCCAATAAAAAAAATCATCAATTCTTTACCTCTCCCTTTACCACAAGTTGCTTATAACTGATTGCACACCTAATTATCAACCAATGAGGGTCACTTAAAAAAAAGCCCCCTGCTTTTTAAAGATCCAGTCTCACCACTGGTTTTCTCATCCTTACGGGAAATCGGGGAGCAGGAGCAACTACTGTTCTCTCCTCATCCCATATAGCATTTCTCTCATCAGGCTCTGATTCTGAGGAAAAATCATTAGGGGGAACCTGGATGTCATTTACATGGACAAACATATCTCTGTTGATACATCTTTTCACCTTTTCTGCTGCTCGTCGAATTACTTCTGTCTCATCTGAAAGCTGGGTTAACTCATACGCTGCACCATTGCGTATGACCTCAGTTACTGTATATGGGCCCTTCCACTTAGCATTTAATTTCCTACTGGTACCTGGGATAGGAGCTTCCTCTCTCACCCAAACAGTTTCCCCTAGCTGTACTGTCTGATTGACTCTATCTCGGTTTGCTACGTTCCGGAATTCTCTAGACATTCGTTCAGAAGTTTCTTTAATTACTCTGTGAGCTTCTCTCAACCCTTCAGTACTCTCGATTTCTATTATTGGTAACTCAATGCCCACTTGTCTCTGTGCATGCCGGGAGAAGAATGCGAAGTGTGGCTGCACTCCAATCGTTGTGTGAACAGAAGTGTTCAAAGCATATTGGGTCGGACCCAAGAATCGTGGCCAGCGACGCGGGTTATCTTCACACATGATTGACAAAATGTTCTTTAAAGTTCGGTGCATTCTCTCCGTGATACTGTTACCTTGGGGGTGGTAAGGCAAGGTAAAATACACCTTAATGTTAGTTAATCGACAGAGCTCCCTGAACTGTGCGGCAGTAAATTCTCCTCCATTATCCGCAATCACTACTTTAGGACTACCGAAGACATTAACAAATTTCTCAAATTCACGGGTAACTTTTTGCGTGGTCTTCGTGCGCAATGGATAGAAGTTAACAAACCTTGAATAATGATCTATGATCGTTAACACATATCGGTAATCACTGATCCCTGAATGCATGTCAGTCAAATCTACCGAAACTCGTTCTAGTGGTCTGGTTACTACTGGTAATTCTTGCCAAAGTTGCGTAAGTCCCTTAGTTCCCTTGAACCTTTGACACTTCTCGCAGGATGCTACATAATCAACACAATCTTTACGGTAGTTAGGCTAATAAAACAAATTTGCTACTCGGGTGATGGTCTTCCACCGTCCTAAATGACCTGAGGTGGCATTGTCATGCGCCAACTCTAATGCGGCTTTACGTAAATGTTGAGGGATTACTAGAAAATACTTCAATGCTTTATCAAGTTGTTCTTTTACTAGATACAAAACTCCATTTATTACTTCAAAACTATCAACGGTGGCCTTTGGGTACTTATGTTATGGAACTTTACCTCCTGCTAAATACTGTTTTAACTCTTGCCACCTTGGTTCTTTTTGTTGTTCCTTACCAAATTCTGCCTGTGTGAGACCTTCTAGTATGGGAAATTGAACGGCAACATGGTCTTGCATGACTTTTCTCAAGGTTCTGACTGGTCGACTTAATGCATCAGCTACTACATTAGCTCTACCGGGTTTGTATTCAATGTCTTAAGCGTAATCTCTCATTTCTAAGATCCAACGGTTCATTCGCTGACTTTTGGTTTTCTTTCTAAAGACGGAGGTTCGAGGTTGGTGATCTGTCTTAATTGTAAATTGCGTACCCCAAAGAAAATGATGGAAGAACCTGCACGCTAATACAATGCCTAACGCTTCTTTATCGGTGGTGGAATAACGAGTTTCTGCCGGCTTTAACTTTCTAGAAAAGTAACCCACTGGTTGCAAAGAGCCATCTTCTTGTACCTGATTAAGGAAAGCGCTTACACAGAAATTGCTGGCATCACTATGCAGTTCGAACGGTTTATAAATATCTGCCTTGACAAGAACTGGGTATGAAGCTAGTGCTTGCTTTAACTTCTCAAATGCTTCTTGACACTCATTGGACCATACAAAATCAACAGACTGTTTCGTTAACTCAGTGAGGGGGTAAGCTACTTTGGCAAACTCGGGAACATGTTTACGGTAAAATCCACACATACCCAAAAATTGGCGGACTTGTTTAACATTAGTTGGGGGTTTACACTCAGTCAGAGCTTGGACATTTTCTGGGTCAGGCTCAATGCCTCTCTCTGAAATTACATGTCCTAAGAATTTAACTTGCTTATGGCCAAATTGACACTTACACAAATTTAGTTTAATACCCATCTCTTCAAATCTCTCAAATACTCTGGTGAGTCTTTGCAACAAGGTGGGGAAGTCAGGAGCCCATACTATTACATCATCAAGATAGTTTCGTACCCAGTCTTCAACTGCTAAGGGAGCTAATACTCTGTTTACTTCTCGAGTGAAAACGGCAGGACTAGCCGAGAGCCCAAACGGAAGGCGTGTGAACCTCCATAGATTGTACCCATCGCTAAAAGTAGTTAGATCTCGGCTACTGTCGTTAAGGATGACCTGATAATACGCATCCTTCAAATCTAATGCGGCATAATATTTATTTCCCGCAGCTTTCTCTACTAATTCGTCAATTCGTGGCAAGGGTTGTATGTCGACCTTCAAATGCTTAGTGACTGCTCGAAAATCTAAGCACATACGCTCTGAACCGTTGGGTTTTGTTACCAGAACAATGGGGGATAACCAGGCAGCAGTCGATGGTTCAATGATATTACGAGCCCTCATATCTGTTATCATTTCTTTAATTATCTCTTTTGCTTTCTCTGGGTGTCTATACTGTGGTCCTCGGACTGGATTGTGGTTGGCGAGCTGAATGTTAGCGGGGATACCAGCAATTGACCCTATTTCATGTGGTCCTAAAACAAATAAGGAATCATAAGCTAGAATTACTTTCCGCAAATGTTTACGCATTTCTCGGTCTAGATGGTTCCACTGTTGGTTTCTAATTAACTCGTTCAACTTCTCTTGTCTAGTGGTTCCGCCTTTTACTTCGTCACATTCTGGTATCATACTATTGGAAATTTCTTGGACATGTCTGACCTTCTTTACTGGACCGTTGGGAATTCCGGCACAAATTACACAGTCAAAGGATGGTACTCTCTGTTCATCACCTACAGTTACTTTTAATTGGTTTGAGGATCTCCTCTCCCTTTCTGTTTGAATGGCTAGGTGATGAGGTGCACAAAGGGATAATTCAGTTGAAGACTTTACTTCACACAATTTGTCATAGACCTGTTGAATATGTCCCAAGTGATTTCCTTTAACGTCAACATACGAGATTATCTCCTCCGGGATTAATACATATTCGCCAATGACAGTGCCAGCTCTCAAATACACTGGTTTATCGGTACAATTACTTACTGGCAAATATATGCGTGAATCTGGCTGTACTCTAACACATATCTCTGGTTGTTGGTTGAAACTTTTATGCGTGAATCGTACACTCAGAATTTGACCTTTCTCTACTTTCACCTTGATGGATATGATCGGTGCATGGTGGCCTCGTACAATAGTCTTCCTATCAATATGGAGACTCTTCAACTGTGGTGGACAAGGTACATCGGGCTTTAACGACAATCTATTGACGCATTTGATTCCTTTCATGTGCTCTCTCGTCACCACTCTCCCATATACATGTGACTGGCCTGCCCAAATGAAATGTTTCCTTTTACGTTCCCAGGTTACTCTAAATCTGCCAAGGAGATCTGCTCCGAATAGTAATTCTGCATTAAAGTATTTATCATCCACCACAACACCATGGTGTCTCACTTTCAACTGTGGTGTTACTTAGACTGTTATGACTATTTTACCCTTAATTTTTAACTCATCTCCCGTAACACCCTGGTACCTATGTTTGCAAGGTTTGATGGGTTGCAAATTCAAAGTTTTTACTAAACTCTTCTTAATGAAGGTGGCTTCACTACCTGTATCTATTAAAGCAAGACAGACACGTTCATTTACAGTAAACCATATGCAAGGAGACACATTGGAAGGAACCCGCTTATGTCAATACTTTGGATAATGCCGTTGACTGTTTCTCCGACACCCTACTTCTAAGCAATCCCAACATGAACGTGGGGGTGGATTTAAGGGGCAAGTAGAGGTATCATGACTCTGTGTTCGGCAATATGGACAAAAAGGTCCCTGTCGCCTTCCAACTAACCTTTTACGAGGATTTTCAAATAGGGCTACAGCGTGTTGATCTCGCTGACTACTGGTACCACAAGCTCCTCCTGTTACGTTACATTCTGCCCTTCTGGCTCTTTCATTCTTTACTGGAAGTTCTTGGTTCGCATGCTTGTGAACTTGCCGGATACTAGGATACCCAGTTCTGTTACCTTTCAGATAGTTGTGTCGGAGTCTCTCCAATCGTTCGGCCATCGTGTCTACTGGACAACAAGGGGAATAGTAAAGCTTCAATTCCTCTTTCAACTGTTTTGGCAATGGGTTGTACAATTTATCTTTCAACGTTTGTTCTTTACCTTCCATGGGCCCAAACCGGCGGAAAATGGTTGTGAGAGTTAATTTAAATTGGCCCAAGAAGCGACGGGGATCATCTTCCAAATTGTACTCTAACCGCGCAAATTCCTCCCAGGCATCTTCCAGGGGGATTTGTTTCACAAACAATTTCCGCAAGGTTACTTTAAGTTTATCCCAATCTTCCTCATCGGTACCAAGTTCTACTTGGACCATGGCTTCAACTTGCTGGTCCATGCGGTCGGTAGCTACATACCATCTATCCCTTGAGCTAACTGCGTTATACTCTACTCTCTTACAGAATTTAGTTAAGATGTTGTCTGCGTTAAGACCAACGAGGTTGTCAATGGACAGCCTCGGAATGTACTGGTGGTAATAGGGGCCAGGAGATCGGCTGGGCATATCGCTAAGCAATGCTTGTTGTCTCCTTATTGTATCCATAGACTCAGCGAGTTTAGCCCGAAGAGCTTGGACTTCTGTTGCTAAATCAACAGCGGCTTTGGCCGTCATGGTCCCCTGATTTGCGTTAGCATCTGCCATCGTGTTACAACAAATCAATACTACAGGTATACCCCACTGTAAATACAATACATGCACAGTGCTCACTCAAGACCCAAGGACTGGTACTCAACGGATTTTCTGCAATTCGACTTAACACTCCATGCATCAACTATTCAAAATACTGTTCAGATTATTAATCTCCCAAAAGATAATATTATTGCATGAAAAATACACTGAGACAATTTGCTATTCACAAACTCAGTATGGTGCAACACTGCGTGAACACTTCACGAATTTCTGTACTCACAATTCTGGGTCCATACACTTGTATAACACTTTCCATATACCGTATCACCATAAGGTCCTCACATATATAATACTGTACTCTGAAAGTATACTGGCATTAGAGTTCACATAATATACAACGTTTCACCAAATAATGACCCGTTTGCACCTGATTAAAATAAACTTTACAATTATAGCATATACATAGAAATATTAATACAAGGAACTGTAAAACACCCCAAGATATTAAGTAAATGGAATATATCCTACCTAACACATAAACTAAAGAATATTACAAGTACAGAATTAGCATCCACTTAACCTTTGCATATAGTGCAATGCTTCTGTTTGCAACTCAGAATTAAAATACTGGGCACTCCCATGAGGAAACATTTCACAAACTAGTGCCACGGCCCAAACATGTACTCACTGTCTGTAAGTAATACTGAGTTAACAACGGAAAAAAAAATTGGGCAGATTGTTACACATCAAAATTCTTCAAATATTAATGAACCTTATTCACACTACACTCAAGTTATTGTTGCAGGTATCGTTTACTTTAAACAAGACTTTTTTTTTTTAACCTAACTCCAAGGTATTTCTTTGAACTTATATCACTTTCTCTGCAAACCATCACAAAAATCTGTACCTCGGAAAAATATGGAACAAAATCATTAGCAATCTGAAAAACTCATTAGTTATAGTGGAATGGTTATTAAATACCCGTACAGAGAAATGGTTATAACTCAGTTAAAACTACAGTATCACAGTCATTCCTCCCAACTCGATACTATGTTCATTACATTACCATAGCTGCCACCATTTATGAGGGCCTGAGCTGCCACCATTTATGAGGGCTTGAGCTGCCACCATTTTATAAGGGCCTGTGTGTCAGAAACAATTCCTTTTACTCTCATACTTATTACCATTGGTAGCGTGACGAAAGGAGGCTCGTGGGTAGATGTAATGATAGTATCAAGCAATAGGGAAGAAATAACGGTAAATACCGTAGGTAAATAATAGACAATATACATTTTTATACGAATACAAAATTTATTTAGACATTAATATGAAAGTAGGAGAAAGAATTTATATGTACCAACAGACGAAATCTAGTACTAGGCCCTCAGGCTCAACATACTCACACCACTACTGGGTGGACATACTCAATAACACTTCCAACCCTACTGGGTGGACATACTCAATAACACATAACTCTTATAGTCACTTAGCACCATAAAGACCAGGGCAACTGCCATTACAACACTCAGTCGTCAGGAGTGATACTCAAGCAACAGCCATGGGGTCCTGCCACCATGGGGTACTTTCCGAAGAACTCTGAAGATCCCAGTGGATTGATCCCACCACACAAATAGCCCTACTGAGTTAGACACTCATCCACCAATGATGGGGGCTGGTAGTGGTGTGTGGCTTGGTGATCCGGGGGTCACCTCGCAGGCCGAGCGTTAGGGCCAGACGAGCCAGCTATGGGGGCCATAGGTAGTCTGAAGTGTCTGACGGCCGGGTTTCACGAAGGTAACTGCTCCTACTGGACCTCGGACATCTCCCCAGACATAGTGGATACAACATCCACTCTACAGACACGGCCTAGGCTGCGTTAGGGACCTGTATGGATGAAGGGACGGGCACCTACTAACAGTGACATCGACATCACGTTTCAGGGGACGTTAAAGACGTAAATATGACTTCACTCAGAGCATATCAACTACGTTACTGTAACACTTGCACAATCAACTATTAATTGGGTCAAATCACTTAAAGAAGGGCGAATTACAACACAGTGGAATGGCATACCTGTATGGATAAAGGGACGGGCACTTACTAACGGTAGAAATGCCCGCGGCGCCCTCACTCAAAATAGGCTATGGAGTCTACCTACTTCTATTTCGATGAATTAATTTACTGTACACTCTGACGTTGAAACTGAGACTATGAACTCAGTTTCATTCCCTACTATTATCCTCACTAACAATGCTCTGACTCAGCTATCAAAAGCAAAATTAAATTGATTACAAGGGGTTGGATGGCAACAGGTCCCAACACACAGCGTCCGCTACGAAATCCGCGAATTATATTCAAAGTTCCCTTAAGACAAAGACCGGGAAACAGAGAAAACGGGGGACGTTTCCACTGGGGGACTCGGAAGGTTTTGTGGACGTTTGAGCGTAATATGAATCCTTAAGGTTTTCAGGTTAGCCGTTATCACGATCATGTCAGGTGAATATGCTGCCATAAGAGCAGCAATCCGAAACAACCCGTTCTCCAACCCTGTCGCCATCAGAGAGGCGTTACACTTAGATAATGCACAAACTGTCAGGTCACGTTTGCATGAGGCGGGCATACAACACAGAGTCCCTGCCATAAAGGAACGGCTAACTAACCAACACCGCACTGGTCGCCTCCAGTTTGCCCAGCACTATCATCACTACATTCGCCAGCCAGCCTTTGCCGTGAACGGACCTCTCAAGACCTTTCACTGCCAAAGCCAGGCAGCCTTTGTCTCTGACCCAGTAGCTGTAACATCATTGGTAACCGACCACCACTGGAAGCCTGTCGACGGCGACCCGCCTGTTACGGCATTAGACCACCACTCCAAGCCTGATCGCCCCTACTAGGGCACAGCCAAATCAGATATCCCTCGCGAGCGCCCTGGACTGCCAGAGGCAGCAGAACTCCCCACGGGTAGTGTGAGTGACCCACACTCCTGCTGGAGGGCTGCTGTCGGCTGTCGGTCCTGACATGGTTTGGGGTCTTTCCCTCCCACTCAGTCTTTCCTCTTTTCGCTCTGGCCTGGGGACCTGCACCCTCAGAGGCGCATTCGTCCTCAGGTCCTCCCTGTAAGTTTTCACCTCCCTCCCAGGAGTTTGTGAAAAAGAAAGGGGACCGGAGCCAATACCACCGCCGAGCCTTCCTGGGTAACCGTGATCGTGCGGGTCCACCCAGGGAGGGGGTTGCTATCCCTCATCCTCCCCTCCCTCCAATTAGGTGCACTAGGCTCGCGCCTCACACGAGAGCAGCTTTAACACTAGGATAGTAGGTTCGCATTACGGGGCCACCGGGAGACACTCACACACACACACATGCATACTCACACACACACACACACATACATACACACACACATACATACACACACACACACCTCTCCGGACGGATGAAAACGAGAACGAAGCAGCAATGACTAGGACTACGGGTAACAGGATTCGGGTACGCTCCCTTCGGGAAGGAGTATCCGAAAAAAGAAAAGAGCTAGGCACAATTCTATGCGCACGCCAAGGAATCAAATTCTCCGCAATGATAGAAGCAAAGGACTCCTTCATAGTTCTTTGCATAGACGAAAAGGATGTCGATCTCATGTTATCGACTGAATCAATCGATACACTAACAAGAGATAACTTTGAAATAGCCATCCCACCACAGCTTAGAGCTAAGAAATCAATTGTTATCAAGAGATTGGATAAGACCATTACCAACAAATCACCAATTGATATATCACAAGAAATAGAACAGAAAAACACATGGGCTAAAGTGGAAGAGGTGGTACTGCTCCCCAGGGCTCCATCGATGATGAAAGTGAGATTCATAGAAATCGCCATGGCCCAGAAAGCACTAGAAAATGGCATTTGCAGCTCCCACTACCACCTTTTAAAAGACCAAATAGAAAAAAGAAATTTCTATCCCATAACACATTGCTGGATATGTTATGAATATAACCATGTATCAGCCAACTGCCCTAATAAAGATAAAAAGTACTGCTCGGAATGTGGAGCTGAAGGGCACACATTCAGGGAGTGTAACGACAAAGAAAATTCAAAATGTCTGAACTGCAAAGGACCTCACAGCACTTTGGCAGCACGTTGCCCAGTAAGGAAGGATATCATTAAAGACATGAAGGAAAAGGAAAAATAGAACAAACATATAGAAACTGACCCAACCAAAACCTATGCGGCAATAACAAAGTTGCAAGACACCACCTCTAAAGTGTTAGAAAAAAACAAAAGATAAAGCCAACGCAGAAAACACTTACCTGAAGCTAAGTGAAGGTCTACCCTTCACCATACTAACCACACTGATACATGCCCACATAAACAACGTGGCTAAACCGGGAATATTCGGAAGAACTGCCAGATAAATGTTTGCAGCAAACAACCTACCACAGGTAAACTTCCCAGACGATGCCCCCATCAGCAGATATTTTCAAAATAATAACCGAAAACAGTCTAGGAATCACCAACAAAGAAAAGGAAGATAAAGTAACACAAGAAGAAGATTGCACAGGAGAAGAGACTGCAATGGGTACAACCCACTCCCAACTAACACAACACACTACGAGACCCTAGAGAACACAACCGACCAATCAGCGAGGTCAACATCAGTAAAACCACGTCGAGAGATCCCCACTGGTCAACGGCCAACCGACGCCGGAAAAAGCATAGGAATCACATTTTACTCGGTCAACTCCCAGCCAACAGTAACAAATGAGAGACTGTTAAAAGACATTCAAGAAGGAACAACAAATACACATACAAAGACAACAGGGTATAAGAGGGACTCAATGAAACACTAATACGTGGAGGAAGAATAAGCAGCAAACATAATAGACCTAACGAAATTCAGAAAAATAAGAACGGGACCGAAGGAAGAGAGGCAGAGACACTCCCCCGGAGAAACCCGAGCAACCAAACAACACGCACCAAGTTCCCGCGACCCACGATTACGCAAAACAGAACACTGAAAATAATACAACACAACGTCCTGGCCTGGACACATACAAGAAAAACAGAACTAACAAACATATACAACAACATAGACCCAGACATAATTCTCATAAACTCACACGGACGAAAAAACAATAACAAAATAAAACTCTAACTATTACACACATCAACTGAACATACACGAAGAATTTAGCGGCGGAGCAGCAATAGCCATCAAAAGAAACATCAAATACAAACTCAGACAACTTCCAAACCAACTTCTTAACAGTCGAAATCAATACAACTAAAGGCCCAATAACAATTGGAACAACATATTTACCTTGCCGACAACAAATATTCCCGACTGGAGACTTACTAAAACTAATGAGACGTAACACACCAGAATATTTTATAGACTTAAACGAGAGACACCATACTCGGACACCGAACCAGAAACCCAAGGGGGAAGATAATGCACGACTTATTAGAAAACGGCAACATCACCCACCTGGGCCCAGATTTCGAAACCTACATAGCTGCAGGAATCACTGGGAAGCCGGATATAGTTCTGACCAACCACCACTAGCGATCACCTGCCCATAATTATCACTCTATCCACATCACCAATACAAATCCCCTCCATCCCTAGATTCTCTTTCAACAGAGCAAACTGGGAGGGTTTTAAGGCAGAACTCAATACAAACGAACAAATTCATCTACACAACAAAAACACAGCATACATTGACATAGCCCTGGAAACATGGTACACTAATGTCACCACAGCCATGGAAAACAACACCCTCAAAATATCTTACCGCACACTACCCGACGCACAATATACACACGAACAGAAGATAAACCAGACAAGACTGAATAACTTACTAGAACATACAAATACACACGGCTGGAACCAAGAATCAATAAATCTTTTCAGAAATCTAAAGGAAGAGCTGAAAGAAATATGCAAACAATCACACAACGACAAATGGAACCAGCTAATCACAAACACAGAGGCCGATTATCACACTCCAAAACTCTTCTGGAGTATAATAAAAAACCTAATGGGCACTAACTCCATATATAACAGCCATCTTATAGATAACAACGGGGTAAAAGCTACAGAATCTGTAAACAAAGAACTGATTTTCAGAAATTTCTGGAGTAACATATATATAAAATCACAGAAAAAGAAAACAGAAACTACTGTAGAGTAACAGAACAGATGGTAACAACACACCTTACACTAAACACAGATAAATGGCAACCACCAGGAACAATAGACCTCAACATACTAAACAGTGCAGACACATTAACCACGGCAATCACCACAAAAGACATAACAAACATAATAACCAGTTTTAAAAATAAAACACCTTTACTAAGCCAGATAAACAAAAAAGCCCTTCAAAACGTACCCACAACACTAATAAAACAACTTACACAGATATTTAACGCCTCACTAGCAACAGGACTCTTTCCCACGAGATTCAAAACAGCCAAAATCAGACTCATACCCAAACGCGGGAAAACCCAACAAGGCCGAAAAATTACAGACATATATCCCTATTAGAAACACCAGGCAAAATACTAGAAAAAAATAGTCAACAGCACACTCAGAAACTATCTAGAACAGGAAAACAAATATAACCTCAGACAACATAGATTCCGAAAGAACCGAGGCACAAACACGGCTATTGCATTAATTTACGAAACAATAGCTAACGCCCTCAGCAATAAAAAGCAGCATCAAAAGCTTTCGATAAAGTGTGGTGTATGGGGGGAGGTATGAACAAAAACTAGCTGCCACCCTGCGAGGGCTTGGCACTCTTACAACTTACGTTGATACTCTGACCTGGTAGCGTGACGTGAGAGGAAGGCCCATGGGTTCATGTAAATATAGTATCGAGTATTAGGGAGAGAACAACGGTGAATATTATAGGTGAATCATAGACCCACATACAAACACAATGTTTATTAAACACAAAAATTGTTACAGAAAAGACGTTGTATTCACCCAAAACAGGAACTCCTGGTACCATGCCCTCAGGCTCAAATTACTTGCACCACTACTGGGTGTACCCACACCGAAACGCACATAAACTCTTACAGCACCTTAGTACCAATAAAACCAATGGCACCTGCCAGTACAACACTCAATATCCCAGGGGCCATACTCCAGCGGCCTCCCTAGGAGTCTCATCACCAAGTGACACCTTCCAACAAACTCCGATAATTCCGGTGGACTAACACCACCACACCAACAGAGTTAAATACTGTACTCTTCCACCAATGATGGGGCTGGCAGTAGTTTGGGGGCTTGAAGATCCGGGTTCACCACAGGAGGCAGGGCGTTAGGGGAATACTACCCCCTATGGGGCCCATAGGTGGATTGGAGCTTCTGACGGTCGGGATTCAAGGGGACACCCGACTCCGCTGGACCTCAGACATCTCCCAAGACTAGTGGATGCATCATCCACGCTACAGACACGGCCTAGGGTGCGTTAGGGACCTGTGGGAGGGAAGCGTGGCGGCTCACTCACGGTTCATAACGAACCTCAACGTTTCAAAGGGACATACATGACATAAAATACTTCACTCAAAGCACATTAACTACGTTACTGTAACACTTGCAATCAAACTATCAATTAGGTCAAATCACTTAAAAATGGCGAATTACAACACGGAGAGGGAAGCGTGGCGGCTCACTGATTTGAAAAAACCAACCGCCGTCTTGTAATGGATTCCTCCCCTACAAACGCTGTTTATCGCTGAATAGCCGACCCAGCGAATTCCCCGGTGTATGCCTCGTCGTCTAGGTCAACCAGCGCCGCCATACATGACGGAGGTCAACTATTAAGCCACGCCTACCTCCGCTAAATAAGACCTGACCTCGTGGTGACCTACCTCTCTTTTCTACTTACAGCCACCAGCAAGCAACACCTCTTCCTCCTCCTCCTCCTGCCTGGCGGTCCTCGCTCCCGCCGGCGACCATGGCGACCCACAAGCTGGTCCTCCTCTGAGCACCCTCGCCAACCAACTCTTTCTACTCAACGCTTCTAACCATGCTGCCTTCCCAGCACCAAGCTGCATTGTACATCTAATACAATATGTATATAGAGAGCACATTGGGAGTTTCCTTTCTCCATCCCATCCTTAATGTGAACAAATAACCCTTACCCCACAAAGGGTGACCCCCGGAGATTCGCACTCACACAGGATGGAGGAGAAACCGATCACTCTCCCAGTCTTCAAGCAACATGGAAGACTGGCTTATCCACACAGAGGCAACTCTCATCGGCTCTACAGCTACTGTCTCTACACCGCAGGTTAGACACCCTAGAGCAACTCTGCTACTCTAAGCAGACAGCCGCTCCTCTTCCTGCCCCAAGCACCACGTCCTACCGACTCCAACACACCCATCCTGCCTCAGACGCCGCCTCCGGCCCATCAGTACCCCCTGCCACTGTCCTGGACCCTCCTCCGCTCCTGCCTGGTAGTCCCTGCTCCCGACGCGGCCCATGTGCCCGAGTGCTGCCCCACACACCCTTTTCTTTCCCCTCAGGTACTCCCTGCTACTGTCCTGCACCCTGCTGCTGCCGTGGACCCTGCTGCTGTCATGCACCCTGCTGCTGTCATAGACGCTCTTCCTGACTCAGCCCCTGCTCCTGACCCAGACCCACACATCCCAGCAGGCGCATCTGAGGACTCTGTAACCATGCTGCCTTCCCAGCACCAAGCTACATTGTACATCTAATACAATATGTATATAGAGAAGCACATTGCGAGTTTCCTGTCTCCAGCCCATCCTGAGTGTGAACCCAAACATCTCGTACCCCACAGTCTTCCACCCCCGCTCAAGTCACAGATTCCACCTACTCAACCATTTCACTGAATTACGTTACTGTAACACTCTGACGTTTGAAACTGAGACTACGAACTCAGTTTAATTCCCTACTATTATCTTCACAAACAATGCTCTGACTGAGCTATCAAAAGCAAGAATTAAATTGATTACAAAAGGTTGGATGGCAACAGGTCCCAACATGCCACGCCTTGCTACAAACGCGAGGGGCAGATTTCAAAAGGTTCCCTTCGGACTATTAACTCATCCCTCAGCTAACCTCCCTACCACAATTTCACTATGATTATCAGTCTCTCTGATATTCACAGGTGATAAAAAAGGTTTACAGGGTCTCGGTAGCAGAAACAGTTTACAGCTTCGGTCAACAAACATACGACATCTCGATGACATCATCAAAGAAACGGGGAGAACAGAGGACGTTCCCATTGGGAGACTCAGAAGGTTTTGTGGACGTGTAAGCGTAATATGGATCATTAGTTTAACAGGTTAGCCGTCATTACGATCATGACAGTGGCATGAAGGCCTCAAATATAAAATAATTCAGCTTGACATGCCGAAAAACATGAAAACCCTTCTCTGCAACTTCTTAGACAACAGACAAGCCAAACTCATTATAGACAACTACACTGGATAAACCTTCAACATACACAGTAGAGTTCCACAGGGCAGCAACATTTCACCCACACTATACACAATATACACATCAGACATACCAGACCCAAGACAGTCGGACTACATAGCATACGCAGACGATATCACACAAATAATACAGTATCCAGGGATGTCTAGGCAAATGATGGCTATAAGAACTGGAAGAATAATTGAAGCAATTTACAACTATGAGAGAAAATAGAAAATCCAAACCAACATCCAAAAACTAATGATCTTATACATTGCAAAAATAAATCCATACACATCAACAGCTACCATACGCAGAAAGTGGAAAACACTGGGACAAAAAATCACCAGAAACGGTATACATCAACACATTAGAGAAAGATTGACGAAAGTCAATTTACAACTAACCAAACTCCATCGCTTTAGAAAACTAAACTCCAAAACACAGCTATATCTATACATTTCATTCGTCAGACCACACCTTGAATACCCACCAATTCCACTTAACACAATAACTAAAACAAACAAACTCAAGCTGCAAGCAGTCCAAAATACAGCACTAAGAAGAGCAGCAAAACATAGGCCGCCATACAGTAAAAAAATACGAGACATACACATCGAACATAACATAGACACAATTAACATAAGAACACACAAACAAGCAAAAGCGGTATGGGACAAACTACACCGAACACATGACTATTTTACAGGAACTAGTAGAGGCAAACAACAATATATCACACAGCTGGTGGCCAAGAAGCATTAACATTAACACAATAAGACCGGAACCATTATGCGCGAGAGAATAACAGCACTCATATAACCGAAAAGATGGGGACTATCCTCCCAGTTCACACAAGGACCTGGTGGGACCCCCCAACCAACAAGAAAGAGCAACACCATATGCATAACCTTAAAGATGGGGATTATCCTGACAGTTACACAAGGACCTGGCGGGACTCCCCAGTCACAATCACAAAAGATGAAGAACATCCATTCAGCAACACAAGGACCTGAAGGGACCCTCCAACAAACCCAAAAACATCACCTTCCTTAGGATGGCACTTTAAACCTCCCTTGCCCCCGGAGGACTGAGGGACTTCTGTCACTGGTTAAACCACAGACCAGCCTCCGCAAGGTGGTGTTACGAGTTGGGGATTTAGAATATAGTTATAGGTCTACCCAGATCCCAACAGGTAACAACAAAAAAAAAACAAAGACAATCGGACTATAAAAGGGGAGACAAAGGATGAGAGATTTTGTAGTATATAATAAAGTACCATAAATTCCTTAACAAAATATTCAGCTTATAAACTACCCTTAACCAAACTTAACCTAAACATGAACAGTATATACATATTAATAAAACATAAATCAATAGTGAAACAGGGTGGAGGTGGGAGAGGCAATACAAGATTACAAATACTTAAGTGAGGAGCTGAGATGGCTGACGAGTAAGGCTGAGTATTGTAGAAGACGGTAGGTAGTCACTGTACCGTAGGTTTCCAGGATAGGTGATCCTGTGGTCACTTCCCAGAGCCAAGTGTTCTCTCCTCGAATTGGAGCTGACAAAGAAGACTTTGAGGAAGTGACGCAACAACCAGGATATGGAGAAGGGAAACCCCGGAGTGTTAACTAAGACGAGTCATACTCGTGTCTCGTCCCTAGATGGCGTTGCTCGTGGTGCTGGGTAGGTAGATCAAGACAATAGATGGCGTGGTTCGTAGTGCTGGGTGGAGGGGTTCGTAACAGTGGAAAGCCCACTTGCTTTCATTCTCCTTCTGTACTTCCCACTTTTTAACTATACCTTGCCCTAAATATCCTTGTTCACCTTAGAGCCGCGGTTCTCTTATCTCGGTGCGCTGACTGACTGAGTTTGCCCAGAAATAAGTGGGGGAGGACCTGGAGTTTTGGTCGCGAGTAGTCTTCACGAATGAGAAGACTTTTGCCAGTACTAACCACGGTAAAATTCATTTGCGGCGGTCAAATCGCACGAGGTAAGTAAGCTTAACCTATTAACAAGTCCATAATTATTAAAATAAGATTTAGACTGTATTTGACGATATAGCCGTAAAAAACATCAAACAGCTCATAATACATTTTCAAATAAAAGTCTTCAAGATTATCGCATAACATTAAAATTTATTTCAAGTATTATACTTCAAACTTAATATAAGATGTAATAGCGTAATTAGGCCAATATATCGTATTTTCCCTTCCTGCAGATACGACAGGGCCCACATGTACGAGGTGGCTAGAAGTGGGCATGTGACACTGAACGTGTGGTGCTACATATCCCAGCACGTAAAAATACGGCAAATATATCCCAAGACATCCTGCGGAATCAGTTCCTCCCTTCAATTCAGGAACGCAATTTCCCATTCCCTGCTGGGCCAATTACTTTTACTCATTGACGCACAGCCAGAGCAGTAGTGCGACAGTGTTCGACGGGCAGCAACACCCCAGGCTCTTGGAATTGCCGAGCAAGGGATGCGATATGAATCCCATTGAAAATATCTGGGCAAGAGTAGTAAATTCCTGGGAGCCCGAGTTGAGAGGATGCTGAACCAGCTGCTCGACCAAGTGACAAGACAGTGGGAGATTTTTAGAAACTAACCTGAGCTTGTTACAAACAACGTATCTTCTATGCAGCGAAGGCTGCAAGCTGTAATTGATAAGGAGGGTGGATGCACCCGTTATTAAACAATTTACTGTAAATAATACACCTATCTATAGTTTAATCCTCAAAAGAAATAAATATATTATAAACCTTAAATTTAAATTATGCAATGACAATAAAGCCAGTTGTAATATAATAAAAAAAATAAGGACAACCCCCCCCCCCCCATAAAAAACGAGAGCTATTCTGCCCCTTTCTGAGTCCTCATCAACTCTATATATGTATACTGTCTTTGACTGACTCTCTCTCTCTCTCATTCACTGAGGTATTAATAATATTACCATCAAATGCAGTTAGTAGAACACCAGTGTTTTCCCTTCTCCACACATCCGTGCGGCTCTGGTGCAGGGATACCATATGCCATTATTGTGTCAGTTGAGTCTATTAGGATGTATGCTCTCGAACTTACGTCAAATTATATTATGCAATGCTCACATTGTAACGAAAATTAATTCCTTCATGAAAACTCAAGATTAAACGTGGAACATAATGTATAGTCTTGAATTTTGATGTGAGAATCTCGTGGCAGCCCTGGTTGTAGCTGCGTTGCCAATTCATTGATATAATATCTTCATTTTTTAAGCAAATATAGGAATATTTGGAAACTTTGTTACAGTTCAATGGGATGGACGAGGTTGTTTCCTTTCAGTCAGTCGACTGATTCGAGGTTGAGTCACTGATCAAGCACATCTCATGTCTGGGTCCACATGTAACCGATTTCGGCTTTTATTCTCTGTGAGACTGTGAAATGGAGTACCATCGTACGATATGTTTTCCCATGTGTTGAGGTGGGAGCTTGTCTGAGGCAGCGCCTAGTAAACAGTCACCATCTGACGCTGTAGTAGTAAAGTCTGCAAGGAAGCTGGTCTATTATTCAAACCTCTCACATGGCTCAGTGAGTAGGATCCCAGGGCCCAACATGCCATAACAGCACCTGACAAGAACGCCAACATGGACCCCACACGTCCACGATTCTAGACGACCTCAAGGGGACGCCAGGGCATCTCTACACCGATGGGGAACACCAGGCGCGTCCAGCAGCAGACCATTAGTGCAATGATGGCTCAGATGGCGTCTCTAGCTACTGGCGGCCATGGTATTGCTCCTATGCCGGTCATGAAGCCCTCAGCAGCGGTCGCTCCAGAGAAGAGTGAGGCAGAAATGCCAGCAGGACATGGACCAAGAGGAGGAACTGTGCGCTGCGTGTGTGCAGTCACAATCGCAGAACTGCATCAGGATGGGTGCATCACTATGGACGAAGACACAGTGTGCAAAGCGGCTGTGGACGACCCAGTATACCAGATTCTAGTGTCGAGGGTGCTGGCGGGCAACTGGCGCCCCCACAAGTCACAGGAGGTGGCCTATCTGTGCCCGTACTTCTCGGTGAGGGACAGATTGGTGTGGTCAGGGGTTTGGTCACCTATACCTTTGACCAGGGCTGCGTGCGCCTTGTCATCCCCGACTCCCTCCGCCACCATGTCGCCGTTAACCTGCATGTGGGGCACCAGGGCCTCGACTCAATGCTCAGGCGGGCCTGGCAGTCTGTCTATTGGCCAGGCATGGAGGGCGACCTGCAGTATCATCGGTCCCGGTGTGCTGCTTGCGAGACCCACGCCCCTACCCAGCCTCCAGAGTCGTTGGTCTTGACCCCAGCGCCAGACTATCCCTTTCAACAAGTGATGGCCGATTTGTTCCACCTGCAGGGCCACACGTACCTAGCATATGCTGACCGACTCACAGGTTGGCTGGAGATCGCCCATTTTCCCAACGAGGCCACCTCTGGAAAAATCATCGCCCTTCTGCGGGGTTACTTCACGAGGTGGGGGGGCACCTGAGCAGATCTCCACGGATGGAGGTACCAACCTTCCCAGCCTTGAGATGACAGATTTCCTCAAGTCATGGGGGGTCGAGGTGTGCCTCTCGTCGGCCCACTTCCCCCAGTCCAATGGCAGTGCAGAGGCTGGGGTCAAGGCCACCAAGAGGCTCCTTAGGGATAACACTGGGCCCGTGGATAGCCTGGACTGAGATAGGACATCCCAGGCCTTCCTCCAGTACCTGAACACGCCTCTGTAGGAGGTGAACAAGTCGCCCGCCCAACTTGCCACCGGCCACCAGCTCCGTGACGGCGTTCCCGTGGCCAGACAGTACTATAAGGTGGACCAGCACTGGCGGCGGGCACGTCGTATGAGGGAGGTGCGCTTGGCCAAAACCCAGGACGGGGTCCTTCTGTCATGGGGG
This sequence comes from Homarus gammarus, assembly GCA_958450375.1. Lineage (NCBI taxonomy): Eukaryota > Metazoa > Arthropoda > Malacostraca > Decapoda > Nephropidae > Homarus > Homarus gammarus. Next base: position 709,804 of record CAUDMG010003841.1, read on the forward strand.
GAGGTGTTCCACCAGCTGGCTCCCCTAGCCGTGGGCACGCAGGTGCGTGTGCAGGACGCAGCTACCAAACTCTGGGACAGGACAGGCATAGTGGTGGAAGCCCGCCCTCACAGGCAGTACGCCGTCAGGTTGATTGGCAGTGGCAGGGTGATCATCCGCAACAGACGCCACCTGCGAAGGAGCGCCATGCCTGTCCCTACCACTCCTGTGGTGCACCACGCTATGCCTCCTGGCCCCCCTTCTGCAGTGCCCTCCGTACCGGCGCCTTCACTCGCACCCCTGGCCCCGCCCCAGTCGGGAGTGGCCAGGCCCGGGAGAGGCCGCAGGCCCCCGGGCTGGTTGGCTGACTACGTGGTGTAGTGTATGTGGTGTAAATTAGTTTAGTTTTTTTTTTTTTTTTATTCTCCTGTGTGCCTCTTTGTTTGACTGGTTTTTTTCTTGCATTATTGTTTTCTATGAATGCATTGTTTTCCTTTTGTTAGTTCAAATGTGCATTGCCATTTCCTTTTAACTTCGGGGGGAGATGTGAGATTGTGAAATGGAGTACCATCTTACGATATGTTTTCCCATGTGTTGAGGTGGGAGCTTGTCTGTGGCAGCGCCCGGTTGCCAGTCACCATCTGACGCTGTAGTAGTAAAGTCTGCAGGGAACCTGGTCTATTATTCAAACCTCTCACATTCTCCATTTGAAGAAGAGTGGAGAAACCAGATTCACACAAATAAGTAGTAGAAAATGGCAAGAAGACTGAAAGTGCGATCTCACGAACTTTTGGATATGACTGATACATTGAGCACCAGAATTCAGTCAAGAGATTTTTCTTCATAGAGGTCTCTGGCAGCAGAATCGTTCTGAGATCAAGGAATTCGTCTAAACCGGAACTAGAATCGTGAAATCTGAGCGAATCGTTGGAAATGAAAAACTAGCTGCTTCACCATACAAAGTAAATATCAAAACTGTACTGTATGGGTATTATGATTACACACAAGGACCAAAAAAAAAGAAAAACAAATTCCCCTACCAAGGCAAAGTAACAAAAAAAAGTTTAATCAGAGTTTCCATATTTTCTCCAAACATATATTACTTACACTAGCCTGCCATGGCCCCCTTAAAGCCCCGTCCACACGATCGAGCAGTGCCCGGTGGGCTTTGCCCGTTTACCTGGCAAAGCCTGTGTGTTGTGGTACACACTGGGGTAGTTGGCGGCAGTCATAGTCCGGCGCCGGTAACTAGTAGGTGGTCGGCAGTGGCGGGTGCGGTACGATCACCATGGTGCGTCGCAGGAATAATCGCCGGACAGTTAAAGCGAATAGCGTTGTGTACTATAATAATTGCTGCTATGTGCAAAGAGAAGAACCAAATACAGAAAAGGAAATCGTGCAAAGAGTGGCTAGATCGAAGAAAAGTATTAGGAAGTCATGCCACGATTTTATGTGAACTGCAAGATGGACATGAGAAAGACTTCACCAATTACATGAGAATGGACCCCAACACCTTTTACAAACTCCTAGCGAACGTGGAACCATATATAAAAAAACAGGATACCAATGTGACGGAGAGTATATTTGCAGAGGCTCGTCTAGAGGCAACACTCATATATCTTTCAAGTGGGTGCACCTACACTTCACTTCAGTATAGAACGAGGATATCAAAACAAAATTTGTCTCGCATTATATCTGCAACTTGTCAAGCTATGTATGAAATACTCAAGGCAGATTACTTGCAGGTGAGATTTGTAGTACATAAAAATTCATTGAATAATGTTAGAATTATGATCTGCATAGACAGGAAGCTATGGGACTAGAGTGACGAGAGCGGCAGGAACGAAGAACACACACGAATGTCCTCAATTCATAATACATAAACAATCTCCCGTTTATTGTCACGCCAATAATGAACATTGCATAAGCTTATTTGGTTATACACTGGACATCTGGACCGAGTGGGGATCATATACGTATTACATTTGCAGTACTTAACTCAGGTTTTACAAATTACTATCTTACGTTCTGTCAGTATCTCTGTTCATACCTCACCCACTTAAGGACCCCGTCCCCCGAGGTCAGCGGTGGCATAGTGATCAGCTGTTTTTGACAGTCACGTGAGGTTCCAATAATAACACGTGTCTTGTATTGCAGGCTTGTGTAATATTGAATATTATTGAAAATATTATAGGAATGTCGGTTTTCTAGTTTTATCGTTTGTCTGGCAGAGTCGTCGCTCCATATCCGGCAGCAAACCACCAGGCAGGCGGACCATGATTTCGCTCAACGACGGGCACGGGCAATCCGCTGGTTTACCCGCCAATTTTGCCCGATAACGGGCATTTAGCGAGTGACCGCCGGGCACTGCTCGATCGTGTTGACGGGTCTTAAAATCTTGCCATGACCCCCTTGGGGACCATGGCCCCCAGTTTGAGAAACACTGAATTTCATAGACTTGTGAGTGAGGGAATTATTGTGAAAACCGCCAAGAGCAATTGGGCTGCTCCTATAGTAATTGTACCAAAAGCTGATAAATCTGTTAGACTATGTGGTGATTATAAATTTACCAATAATCAAGCTGTTGAGGACGAGCAATATCCCTTACCCACGTCTCAAGATTTGTTTGCTGCACTAACAGGTGGAACCATTTCCACTAATTTGGACTTGTCCCAAGCATATGCTCAGGTCTGTGTTGATGCTGAAAGTCAACAGTACCTTACCATCAACACTCATCGAGGATTGTAAAAGTTCAAAAGGTTACCTTATGGAGTTAAAAGTGCACCAAAGTTATTTCAGTGCATCATGGACAAAATTCTTGTGGGTCTTCCCAATGTGCTGTGTTTTAAGGATGATGTCCTTATTGTTGACAGTGACATCCAAAATCATGTCAACACACTAGCCACAGTATTCGAAAGACTAGCAGCACATAATGTCAGGCTCAACAAGAGCAAATGTTCATTCCTAGCTAAAGAAGTAACTTATCTTGGCTACAAAGTGAATACAGAAGGGCTGAGACCTGTAGAACAGGGGTGGCCAACCTGTCGATCGCAAAATCTTCTCTAGTCGATCGCATGGCAAAGTTAAACTTCATGATCCATCCTTCTTAAGCTGCCATACAAAAATCCCCTTCAAATTTTACTCATAATCATTGGGATATTTTATTTGTTTAGAGTTTTTTCTGGGAATAGATTATCATTATGGACACATCAGAGCGATACATACAAAAAAACTTCGACTGTGCCATGCTGTGTGTGGCGGAACCTGATAGGAAGTGATCGCGTTCATACGGGCCTTACACGTCCAGCACCCAGAAGAAAGTTGCACCCAGGATAGCTGGGTTTACAGCATATAATAGTGGAGCAGGAATTGGCCTGCTCACATATGTAAAGAATGGTCTGGTCTGAAAATGGATTAAAACTCACAATGATGAAAGTATTCACTATCAACAATTTACAGTAAAGACAGCAAACAGTCAATTTTCGCTGTATAACATCTATGTTCGGTGTAATGAACTGCGAGCGGACGTGTTACCAAAGCCATCAGGTAACAATGCTATGCTGTGTATGGGTGACTTTAACTCTCGTCACACTGTCCTCGGTGATGTCCAGTGTAACTCTAATGGGAGGGTGTTCGTGAATTACATCAATAATCATAATATCACTGTATACGACACAGACAAAGTGACACATCTGATGGGGGGCAGACTTGATTATGTGATTGGGTATAACCTAGTAGACAGTAATGTCAAGGCTAAGGTCATCTCAGACTACCTTGTCAGTGATCATTATGCAATACTTACTGAATACACTGTTGCTGATGTCAAGTGTGAACCCCATCCTAAGCTCAGAATTAATATCCCAGATAATCTTAAACTGCACTTCAAGGCCTACATCCACAGATGGTATGCTGGATATACACCTGGGTCAGTGGATGAATTTTGCTGTGATCTTGTAAATGTCATTACCACATATTATACCACCTGGGTTAAGTCAAGGAGGAAGAGGGGCAGCACTAAACCACCTCTGTGGACACATGACCCCATTCTCACCAAAGAAGGAGAAAATGTAAAACAGCTTGCCAACACTTATAAGCAAAATAAAACTAGTGATAACCTTTTGGCATTCGTCAAAGCTAACAGAGAATTTCGTGAACTCAAAGGTCAGGTGAGAAACACCTATTGGGAACAATTCTTACAGGGGATTAATAGAACAACCACTCTAGCAGAAATGTGGAAGAAAATTAGAGCCATTACCAAGTCACCCACCCCAGTCCAGCTTCATCACAGCCCTGCAGAATATGCTGACATGCTATTAGACCAATGGTCTAGTGTGTCACGAATCACTTCCCTGCCTCCTGACATACATCAATATCTTAACACCTCACACGTTAATAGGGGTTTCAATATTGAAATAGCCTGTTCCTCACCAGACCTTACCCACCAGTTTCCTATAACGCACCACGAACTAACAACAGCACTAATGAAAGGCGAGTCATCCTCTCCTGGTGAGGATGGCATAACCTATAACACCCTGAGATTGTTGAATGAGATCCCTAACCATCCACTGCTTGACCTGTATCAAATGAGCCTCACACAGGGTATTCTGCCTAAGACATGGACTCATGGAAACATAGTTCCAATCCCTAAAGCTAATTCTCCAAACTTCAGGCCAATTTCACTTACACCCTGTATGTGTAAAGTCCTTGAAAGAGTTGTTCTAAACCGTCTCATGTTTCAAGTCAAAGACAAACTGGCCCCTAATCTGTACGGGTTCATGCCCGGGCGTAGCACACAGACATGCTTTGCAGAATATCTTGTTCACTCAAAAGATAAGACACAAACAGCCTTCATAGACCTTAAATCAGCCTTTGATGTAGCTAATAGAGACATTATACTTGAGCAACTAGCTAATTTTGGCATACAAGGTAACCTCCTGACATGGATAAAGGGTTATCTGTCCAACAGGTATGCCAGAGTTCTGTTTAGGGGAGTTAAAAGTACCAGAATGAGATCATTTGAGCTGGGCACGCCTCAGGGAGGAGTGTTAAGTCCTATGCTCTTTAATATACTGATGCACAAGCTTATTGCTGACATTCCAGTTCAGCCAAACGAAGCCGTAATATGCTATGCTGATGATATCTGCATTATGACACAAACCAAACTCAGGCTCCAAGCCTTGCTGGATGTATTTGCTCGGAGAACTGTTGAATGCTGTCTCATAATATCTGTTGACAAGACGAGGGTCCTCAATCCTCGTCCTGCTCACCCTCTGCCTCTTGACTATAACATTAACAGCATGCCCTTGGAACTATGTAGCTCCTACAAATATCTTGGAATTTGTGTGAATGATGCAAACTTTGTCAGCAACCTTCGTGACAAACTAATGCAGCGCATTAAACCCCTCAGAACCCTTGTTGGCAAGGGCTATGGAATTAACATCACCTATGCTCGTACTTTCTATCTTCACTTCATTCGTTCTGTAGTTGACTATCATGCTCTCCATCTTGTGACTATTCCGCCTAAACAACTCAACAGCCTTGAGGTAGTGCAAAATGAAGCCATGCGCATCATCCTAGGTTGCCCAAAATCTACCAGAATTGTAAACATGAGGAAAGAGCTCGGACTGCCCTCCCTATCTGAGAGGATAGCCCTACTTAATACCATGTTTTGTGTCAAAGTTTTGAAGAACAATAGTTCTCAAACTACAACTCAAACTGAGTTGATGTTCGATCTAAGTAATCCCGACCATCTCGCCAACCTTTCACAAAAGACTCTCTTTGGGGCGTGGCTTCATAAAAGTGTTGCAGATCTCCTGAAACTGAATGTCCCAATCACCCCAGACGAACCTATTAATGCCATTGCTCCTTGGCTGGACATATCAGTTCCTATTAATTACACTCCTGTTGGTAGTAAGCAAATGTTAAACACCGATGTGGTGAGATGTGTCACACTAGAAACTATTAACAGACACATAGAGAGTATTAAATCAAGTGAATGTTATGCTTTTACTGATGGTTCTGTGCAGACAAACACAGGTAGAACAGGCTGTGCAATTGTAATATATAAAGAAAAAGAGATGATAGTGTCAAACAAACAAAGGCTGAACAACTGGGCCAGCACAACACAAACTGAACTAACTGGAATCTACTTAGCCACAGACTACCTCAAAGAAAATGGAGGTGGGGTGATATTCTGTGACTCTCAAAGTGCTTTGAAATCAATGAACAGCCCGTCAGGCTCTATGTCTAAAGTTGCATGTGATATTAAAAGGAATGTGATAACTGCCAATGAGAACAACTTTCGTATCGAATTTGTGTGGATTCCGTCCCATGTTGGAATCAGGTATCATGACCATGTTGATAGACTGGCCAATGAGGCATGTAAGAAAGAAAATGTTGACCGCGACCTTGGTCTGTCCAATGCTGTAATTAAAAACATTCAAGTCAGAATCATGAACTCTGATCTAGATGAAGTGAGAAATGCAGAGAGACCTGACAGTTGTAGCATTAGTAAATATGACAAATTTTGTAACAAGAGGTACCGGTATGGCCAGCATAAGGACAGAACCAGACAATGTGATGTAGTCGTGGCCAGAATTAGGCTAGGATACAGACACATCTGGCAAGTTAGTAACGCTGTACCCATACCGGAACACTCAGCATGTAAACTTTGTGATAAACCTTTGAAGCATACACTTGAACACTATATTATTGAATGTGACACTGTCAAAGACTTCAGGCCACCTGACTTACTGTATCTTGAACTATGTAATTACTTCATTGAATCAGGTGTGCTTGAGGACATTCTTGCTGTTTATCCCAAATTTGCTAGCCCACACTGATTAGTCTTCAATTAGAATATGACTCCAATGTATGTGATCCACTGACCTATATATGCTGCTGGTGAATGTGATGTATTTCCTTCTTTGTGTACGAACCTCTGTCCTGCGTGGCAGTGAACAGTGGCATTACCCACATGAATCTGACCTATATATAGTGTCAATGAATATGATGCATTCTTTGTGTACGAACCTCTGTCCTGTATGGCAGTGAAAAGTGACATTACCCACATGAATCTGACCGATGTATATGTATGTATGTGTGCGTGTGTGCATGTATATGTACGTGTACATGTATTGTATATGTGTATGTATATACGTATATGTATGTATATGTGTGTGTGTGTGTTTACATATATGTATATGTACTGTCAATGAATATGATGCAACTCTTTGTGTACGAACCTCTGTCCTGCATGGCAGTGAACAGTGACATTATCCATTTGAACCTGACCTATATACATTTATAGTTGTTAATGAATATGATGTATTTCTTTGTGTGTGAACCTCTGTCCTGCGTGACAGTGAGAAGTGATACCACCCTCAGTGTCAAGACCTGACTGAATTACTCAGAATAGGCAAACTGTACTACAAGCTCTGCCAATAAATTTGTTAAACTAAACGATGCTGGCTGGTTCCTGGCGAGGAAACTGATCAGTAAGTTGTCATCAGTTGTAGGCTAAAACTAGGCAGGTAATTGCTTTTATAAGTTTACAAATACACGTTAAACCTTGCATTAATGAATTTGGTAATGAAAAAGTCGACTCGATATTGAGGAGTCTTGTCAAAAGTAAAGAGAGGGAGAATCATATTTGGCAACCTTGCCCAGCGAGCCTACACACTTATCACCAACAATGCAGTGCTTTTTAGTCATCTGCAATACTTGGAAGTGTGAGGTGCTGCCTCTTGTTATGGAAAAGTCTTGGGTGATTACAAGAATTACTGACTTTTTGGCTTAGCAACAGTTCTCGCCGCAACCCTAGAGTAGACAGAAATGTCCACACTAGCCGATGACAATTGCTTATATAAAAAAGTTAAGAACGTTACGCTGTTACCTTAGTAATTCTCATATTCATGTAGGAAAAGTCATGGAAAAAAGTAATTCTCGTATTGACGTACGACTTAATCTTTTCCAAATACAGGTTATTGGCCATCAACTGAACAAAAAATGAGTTCTGGACCAAGTACTAAAAATACCCAAATTTACCATTGTCACAATGAATAGGAAGAAGACTATTTTTTTACCATGAATAATTTGAAGTGTCTGTGCTTGATCTGCCATGTGTCTCCAGCTCTAGCTAAGAAAGAAAATCCTGAAAGGCATTTCAAAAGTTTTCACAAGAAGTATGATAATGATTTCCCACCCAAAAGTGAGCTATGAAAGAGGAAAGTTCATGAACTGAAATCACAGCTTACTGCACGACAAACTCTTTTTACAGAAGCGAGCTCAAAATCAAGGGTAGCAACCATTGCATCATTCAGGGTGAGTCGAGTACTTACAAAGCATAAAAAAAAAAACATTTCAAGGTGGAGAAATATTCAAAGAGGCCTTTTTTGAAGCAGCTTATTCGTTGTTTGAAATTTTCAAAAATAAGTCTGAAATACTGTTTTCTATTAAGGATGTTCAGTTTTCAAGAAACACTGTCATGAGGCGTTGTGAATTCATGGCTGAGGATTTGGGTGAACAACTGAATAAAGACATACGTGAGTGTGTGGTCTTTTCATTACAATTTGATGAGTCTGCAGATGTGGTCGATACATCACAATTCTGTATTTTCATGAGAATGGTGTTTAAAGAAATGAGTACCAAAGAGGAACTTCCGAAAATTCTACCATTAAAAGGAAAAACTCGGGATGAAGACATATTTCAGACTTTCAGTGATTTTGTTAATAGTACACAGTTGCCAGTAAGTAAGCTCGTATCTAAAAATACTGATGGGGCACCTGCATTGGTTGGCCGAATCAGTGGGTTCATTGCCCAGTGCAGGGGTGATGATAGGTTTCCTAACTTTTTTTTTGGCCACAAGTGATTGGCCTTTTCATCACAACGAAGTGTGGCTGTTAGATTGTACTGCGCAACTCATTGCCATTCCTAAAAACCCGTTTAATTCATATTACGCTACATAATATTCAAATCCACAGCGCTTGTAGAATCTTAGGAGCGTTTTACCCTCAGGATCACTCTCAGTAAGCCCCGCCTTCGAACACAGTTGTCACTACGTTTATTGCACTCTCTACTGGCCAACGCAACCTTGAATTAGTCTGTTTATATCACCCAAGTAATTTGCCAGACCTTTGTCAAAAGAGGGTCATCTTTGAATGAGTAACAGTTAGTTTGTTTGTGATTATTGTCATTGCGTGAGTAGCGATCACTGGCAACTCAGGGGTATATAAGCTCGAGATGGCGAGGCATCAGCGTTCCCTGACGCTGATTCACGTTTGTCTCCAGGTATGTTGTTTCCTAGCCATTCAGTTAATTCAGTCAATTGTAGTGATTATCAGTGTTCACCAGTGTTCATGATTTAACAGTTGAATTGTCATTCACCCAGTGTAGAAGTAATATAACGTAAATACGTCTGTCGTCTAGACAAGAGAGTTGGTTGGTGTTGTCATGTTTCTCAGTTCCCTGACGCTGATTCACGTTTGTCTCCAGATCGAGGGTGGGCTTAATTGAAACCCACCTGTCGCTCGGAGCCGGTGGATACCCAGCAGTGGTCAATATAGGAGTGATGGCGCTGATTCGTCATGATTAATCGGCACTACTCTACCTCGTGGGCCGATGACCCCAGACCCATCTCGGGTCGGAGTGGAACCGACCACAACAACAGTTGTTAGAGGCGCCAGTGCTATACCCTGGGACAGGCCTTGGAATTATGGTCCACAGTGTGGTTGTATGTGTTTTTACCAGTGTGTTTTATAAGAAATAAATCAATGAAGACATGTTATGGTTTCACCCTTCTTTACCCTTATCGATCTGATCAATGGAAAACCTAACCCAATGCCTAGTCCACTCTGCCCGCTACCTAACGAGCTACATGCTGTCCAGAGGGGGTCTGGTGGCAGCGACCCTTAGAAATTAAGTTTAGAGTTAAGTTATCCCCTTAAATTTAGTGACCCCAGTCTGGCAGTATAAGATTTATCTTTTATAGTTAACATGACTGCTATGCTGAATAAACTAAACTTAGATCTGCAAGGGAAAGATAAAACTATAGTTGACATGATTAATCCTGTGGCTGCTTTCAAGCAGAAACTAAAACTAGTGTCTTCGCAGCTGGATCAACATCAACTACAAGACTTCAGAAATATGATGTCTGAACTAGAAAACCAAGGAAAAGATTGTGACCAGTTTGACAGGACTCGATATATTGAACAGGTGAAAACCTTGCCTCATATTTTGACAGACGGTTTCAAGATATAGCAAAAACAGAACCTGCTGCAACATATATGTGTTTTCCATTTGGTAAGATCACAAATGTTGAAGATATTGCATCTAGAATGGCATCAGTATTTAACATGGACATATCTGAAGTCGAAAATGAGCTTCTGAAGCTTAAAAATTATATTCAGATCAAATCCAGGGTAACAGGAGGAAGTTTCTGGAACCTTCTCAGTGAAGAAAAATATCCCAATGTCAGAAAATGTGCCATGTACCTCACAGCATTTTTTGGATCAACCTACCTTTGTGCATCAAAATTTTCACACATGAAACACATCAAATCCAAATACCGCTCAAAAATGTCAGATGAACACCTGGATGCTTGCTTGAGGCTAGCAGTCACCGCCTACAGTCCTAATTACACGAAGCTGGCAGACAACATGCAGTGCTAACTCTCTCATTAGTAAAGTAAGTTTATGATTTTGCCATGTTAACAATACGAGTATATCATAACAATTAATGAAAAATATTATTTGTTTACTCTCTCTCTCTCTCTCTACGAATCGGCTTATTTTATGGCAATGGGTGAATATTAGGCTGGTAGATCGCGTCAGGGTAACTGTGGAAAAAGTAGATCACATCACACAAAAGGTGGGCCACGTCTACTGTAGACGATAAAGTAAGAGCCATGCTGCAAAAAATTTCAGTGAATTGAAAATTTTCCTGGGAATGATAGAGCATTATTCAAGGTTCTTAAGTGGACTTTTCATCATTTTAGCCCTTCTGCTTAAACTGTTAAAGAAAGGGATTCCATGGAAATGCAACAGTGCAACTCAGAAGTCATTTGAAGGTGGTAAAGCTGCTTTGTCTAGTACTGATGCTTTGGTCACTATGATATCAGTAGAACACTAAAGCTTGCTTGTGATGCACCAGGCTATGGATTAGGTGCTGTCATAAGTCACATAATGGATAACGGTGAAGAAAGACCCATTGCATATGCCTCGAGAACTCTTACCCAAAGCGAGAAAAAATTATGCACAAATAGAGAAACAGGCTTTGTCTATCATATTTGGAGTAAAGAAATTTCATCAATATTTATATGGTAGGAATTTTGTCTTAATAACTGATCACAAGCCTCTCTTGGCAATTTTGGGCCCTAAATCACCTGTTCCTACACTTGCTGCAGCAAGAATGCAGAAATTGGCTGTGATATTGTCTTCATATGACTATGAGATACAATACAGACGTTCAGAGGATCATTTCACTGCAGATGCTTTGTCCAGGTTTCCGTGTAGTGGATCAAATGATGGAGTAGAGCCTAAAGTTTATGCTGTAACCATGTTAGCAGAAGATCTTCCAGTCACCTCCAGAATGATGTTGTGTTAGGAAGAGTCCTGGAATATACACTAAATGGATGGCCAGAGATTTGTCCATCCTTAGACTTTCAACCGTATCATTTAAGATGTCAATTATCAGTAGAGCGTGAATGTCGATTGTGGGGTATGAAAGTGTTAATTCCACTGTGTTTTGGAGGGCAAATTTTGAATGAACTGCATTTTGAACATCCAGGTATATGTGCTATGAAAGCATTGGCCAGAAGTTTTGTATGGTGGCCTAAACTGGATGATGAAATAGAAATGATGGTACGTGAGTGCTCTGTTTGTCAGAATGTTAGGAGTATGCCACCCAGCACACCTTTGAAAACCTGGAAATGGCCGACCCGCCCCTTCCAAAGAGTATACTGTAACTACTATTTATTTCTGAGAATATGGAAATGTAATATTTTTGCTGAAATGACGTACGTATTACAGTGGAAAGTGGGATAAAATCGTGACAAAAACAATGACTTTCGCTTTCTTTCGTTCAAAAGATATTACCGTAATCGCTTTTCGAATGGTTTTCAGTTAAAAAACTGTTGTATTACAATAATATTCTATCCTAATTCACTTGTGATGCAACAGTTTTTTAACTGAAAACCATTCGAAAAGCGATTACGGTAACATCTTTTGAACGAAAGAAAGCGAAAGTCATTGTTTTCGTCACGATTTTATCCCACTTTCCACTGTAATACGTACGTCATTTCAGCAAAAATATTACATTTCCGTTAATGTAGTATATCAAGAACAGTATGAATAGAATATCATTGTAATATAACATTATTTTAACCGAAAACTATTAAAAAAACGAGTAACATCTCTTGAATATCTGAAGGTTAGGTAAAGTCTTTTGTTTTCCTCATGTATTTTATCCTATTTTGCATTGAAATACATCACGTTTCAGCAAAACTACTACTTATTTCTGAGAATATATTCATTCAGGTTCAGTTTAAGTAAAATATACGTGTGATGTAACAGTTTTTTAACTGAAAATTATTAAAAAAACACGTAGGCTACCCTCTAGCCCTGTTCAAGGAGAAGACTGGGAGGAGTTGTTTGGTGCTGAAGACGATGACAAGGAAAATGATTTTGATGGATTTTAATGAAAATATTCAGAAATATGGTATCGTAGTATTTATTCTAGTGAATTAGGATAGAATATTATTGTAATACAACAGTAGTGACGATGTGGAGGAGCCGGAGGGATAGAGCGGAGAGGAGTGGTGACGCTGGAGGCAGGAGCAGGGACGAGTGGAGATGCCAGCCAGTACATTACGGGTGTACAGTATTAATTGTTATTATAGCTCTTTTTGCATTTTAATATTAAATACTGTACATTACGTTTCAACAAAACTACTATTTATTTCTGAGAATCTGGAAATGTAATATTTTTGCTGAAATGACGTACGAAAGCAATGACTTTCGCTTTCTTTTGTTCAAAAGATGTTACTGTAATCGCTTTTCGAATGGTTTTCAGTTGTGGGATTATGAGGCTAATGATAGGATAGAATATTATTGTAATACAGTACAACAGTTTTTTAACTGAAAACCATTCGAAAAGCAATTACGGTAAAATCTTTTGAACAACGAAAGAAAGCAAAAGTCATTGTTTTCGTCATGATTTTATCCCACTTTCCACTGTATATGTACGTCATTTCAGCCAAAATATTACATTTCCATATTTATTTCTGAGAATATATTCATTCAGTCACAGTGAAGGTAAAATATACTTGTGATGTAATATATTAATGAAAGTACGGTATTGTAGTTTTCTTTTGTTTCAAATTTAATTAACAAAGATTGATGTTTCAAATGTAATGAACAAAAATTTATGTAAGTAGTACCCCGATTTACGCGGTCAATTGAACCCACAGGGTACCGCGGAAAGTGAAAACCGCTTAAAGTGAACAACAGAACATATGGGATTAATTCCAATAGAGACTGGCCCGACCCCCAAAAACCACTTTTTCCGACACAATACCAATGTTGTAGTAAAAATAACATCTAAATTTTATGATGGTATGCTCACACAATTAATATTTAAGAGAAATACAGTCGCCAGGTTAATGTCCATTCAAATAATGGACTGAAATCCCCCCCCCCCTCTTCCCAGCTCACTAGCTCCTACCTCTCTGAGTAATGTTTGGGTGAAATCTCTAGATTTTAACGTTTAGTAATAAATAATACCTCAAACTAAAGTTAGGATAATATATATTGACATTTCTAGATTCCTTGCAGGTCAGGGAATATTTTGAATGTAAACTTCATATATTTTGCACAAAAGATAAAATATTTGCTTTGTGTAAACCAAATTATTACTTTAGATCTAAAATTTGTATGTCTAATGCAAAATCCATGATGTTTATATTCAAAATGATCATCATATTATAAGAATTCCAGCAATGTAAATTATATTCTGGCCGGGTAATTTGTATGAATTTTATGATCTAAAACATATATCTTCAGTAAATAAACAAAGAAATATTCTTCAAGGACACTATCTGTCAATCAAAATACTCTGCCCTAGCTGGGTTAGTCCCTCCCTCCCTCCCTACCAGAGAAGGGATTGGGAGAAAATAGTATATTTACAATTTTAGTAATAAATATTAACTCAGACTACAGTTAGGATAATATAATTGACATTTATGGATTCCTTGCAGGTCAGGGAATATTTTGAATGTAAACTTCATATATTCTGCACAGAGGATAAAATATTTGCTTTATGTAAACCAAATTATTACATAAGATCTTAAATTTGTATGTCTAATGCAAAATCCATGATGTTTATATTCAAAATGATCATCATATTGTAAGAATTCCAGCAATGTAAATTATATTCTGGCCGGGTAATTTGTATGAATTTTATGAGCTAAATAAAAAAAAATAATTATACTTCACCGCGTATATGAGTAGATGCACCGCGGAAAGTGAAAGTCTGGTTCTGGCAAGGTACAGCGTAAATGAGAAATCGCGGAAAGTGAAACTGTGTAAAGCGGGGTAGTACTATACAGTATCTATAAATAAACTTTAAAAAATGAATACTTTATGTTTTACATCGTCCTGTGCATACCATACCATGCATTTGGCTACTTTGGGCTTGCTATGATGACGGAAGAGGTCTGCCCTGGCAACTGTACCGACACTCACAGCTAGTGGTGTGTCGTTTCCATTGTTTACTGGTAAATATTTTTCGACTATTTTGAAACTATTACCCGTTTAGAGGTCAACCCCCAATTTTTTGCCAAATAATTTGGTCTTAAAAACTCGAACTACACACAGGTATATACGGTAAATAAGGACATTGGGGGCCAGGCGTTTTTAAGGGGGGGGGGGGCAGCAAAAATACACGGATTTTTAACATTCACGGATATCTCTGTTACCTAACCCCCGCGTATGTTAAGGGCCTACTTTACTTCGTGTGTTATCCCAAATTTCACAAGTGACGCTCGCCCAGTGCGAGGAGGTAACACTCCCCCTATTGAGAGTGCACACTTAAGTCACACAAATCGGTTATAAAGAATAGAACTGCCAAAACATCCCAAAATGCACAAGAGTGCTCCTTGCCAAGGCTGAGAAGTCCGGCACCTTGTCTACATACCCAGAGGAAGTATGTTTTTCGCCAAAATGCCATCTAGGAGTCAGTTTTACCACAGGGCATATCAACACATTACATGCAGTCTTTATCTTGAAACGTCTCACAAGTTCATCATTAACAGGTTTTACTCTATTGCTCTGATGAGTGGCCATTGATTCCAAGAGTTGACCTTCCTGGCTACGATGACCATGTCATTTGGTCGAAAGTTGCGCTGTGGTTTGAGATGGTTTGACAGATTCTCAACAAGGGCACGTATTCCTTCATCCAACATTTCCAGAATAGGTCCTCTAGGAACTTATCATTTTTCCCTCTCCTGCAATACGACTGCTTCACCAGTAGGCCACCTCGGGGAAGATTACATGTTGTACCAGGGCGTAAGATGGGCATAGGCATGAGTGCCTCCAGATCATTGACATCATCTGAAATAGGGGTAATCGGCCATTCATTCACTACAGCTACCACATCGCAAAAAAAGGTCTGAAGACATTCATTGTCTAGCACTTCTGATCCAATGAGTGCTTGTAGAACCTTCCTTACTGTCCGTATCTGCTGTTTCCACACATCCTCCATGTCTGATGCTGTGGGGGGATTGAAGACTCGGTCTATTTGTCTTCAAGAAGGCATCCCGAATGGCCTCATATTGTGCCCAACTGTGTACCTATACTGCCATTTTCAATTATTTGTCAGCACTAACCATGTATATGCCGTTGTCTGATAATGCGTTCTGGGGTACTTTTATGGGTCGCGAATCTCTCTATGGCATTGCGAATGGCATCAACATCTTGTGAGGCAAGAACCTCAAGGTGTGTAGCATGAGTGGTCAGGCATGTGGACAGACATCCCCACCTCTTGGGACGTTTACGCTCCTGTTTAATGCTGAAAGGTCAGAAGCAATCCACCCCTGTGTAAGCAAATGGGGTTACCTGAAGTAACTGGGTCCTCCGGTAAGTCAGCTTGACCATTGCCGGATTAACCATGAGGCACTTGAGGCACTGGCCTCAGGCCACCTGACTCTAAGGGGCTCCCAAATCCAAACATTCTCGAAGTTGAAGAATATAAAACATGAACTTCGTTCAACGATGTCCTAGCAACGTCTCAATTTTCTGTCTCTTATGAACATTGAATGTGTTATTTTGCAGAAGGTTAATATTGATGAAATCATTGATAAATTTTGGTATATTTTGTTCTTGCTATATATATATACCTTGAGGGTAGGGGGCCCCAAGTTGATCTGTGCCTCAGGCCCCTATTAAGCTTAATCCGGCCCTGAGCTTGACGATGCTGTGCAGGCTTCCAATTGATACGGCGGCAGAGCCGAGTGATCTTGTTCAGCAGCCAGCGACATCGGAAATCCAAAACTACTGCCATAAACAAGGGGACTTATGTTCTCTTCTGGTGTGCCCAGCCTGATTTTCATGTATGTCCTGCACTAAGATTTCAGTTACGTGATGTTGATAAGAAAGTAGGATGGGATGCTGGCTGCCCCATCGATAGAGGCCATTGTTCAGTTGACCACCCACCCAGATTAATTCATCCTCTCCCAAAAATGGCTGGAGTCTGCAAAGCTCACTTTGCCCCCTCATTGTACCCTGTTATGACCGTGTCGTATTTTTCTATTATTTCTTATTCCATGCTTCAATGTTGTTCCATATTATTCCTGTAATGATGTGTCATATTTACTATTATATATTCTAGTCACCTTACCCTGTGCCCTTAAGGTTTTAACTGTCATTATTTGTTCAAGCCCATCTTATTTCTTCATTTAGTATTGTAACACGCATTCTTTGTTTCTCTAACGACCATCTGCATCGTTAAACGACCCATGTTTCACCGGCGTGTCACACTGGCGGGAGCCGACCTTATATACAGTACCCACCAGCAGACGGAGTTCAGTCCAGTCCTCCTGTCATTCAGTCCACATTCTTTTGAGTGACACCCGTCACCTGTTATTTATACTTTATTTTATTTCTGTGTTGTTCCTGTCGCCACCAATGTGGTATATCTATGTGAGTACCTATTCATGTCTCTTATGTGTCCATCAGTGCTTGCTTAGTTAAATTTAAGTAATTCAGTGTTGTTTTACGATAGTTAATTTCAGTGTTAGTTATTTTATATGTTTATGCAGTGTTAACGTAATCCAGTGCTTTATTTTTATTCTAGTGTTTAAGCAGTTCTTTTGATGTTTCGATGTTTTAGTATCATTTGTGTCTTAAAAGTTTCGATAGTGAATCAATTTGTTGTGACAGCCTACGAGGCTCTTTATTGTGTAAGTATTTAATTTAATTAGATTCTTAAAGGTTTACTTTATTTATTTTTATCCCCTTTTGATTTACTTCACTTTTTTTTGTTTGGTTACACCTAGAACCTGGATATTAAAGTAAATTAAGAAACGGCGTAACAACCCCTAGCAAGTGCTTTCATCTCGTCCCTATAATACTCCCTTTGCACTGAGGGCAGGTTAGCCACCTTGGCCTCCTGCACCTCTGCCACACTTATTCCGCCGTGTTTGTTTCACTGGTGGGTTTTTTCTCCAAGCCATTTTATGAATCATCTGAGCCAAGCTACTCCTTCCAGTAAATGGGTCCAAGAGGAAAATATAGCCCACAATATATGCAAAGCATTTTTTGTTTATGTGTCCCCTGTGACTAAGCTACCAATTGCCAAATTCACCACTTTCTGCTCTACCATGTCGGCACTTAGATCAGTGGTAGTCTCGGCTTCTCTGGCCGGTGTTCCTTGTCTTTCCTCAGAAAAGCTGGCCCTTGGATCCATTGACAGTCATCATCAGGTCCCCCACTGAAAGTCCTTGGGTTGCATCGTCCACTGGATTCATCAACGTACCCAAGTGCCTCCACTATTTTGTTTCTTACAGTTCCTATATCATAACCACCTGATTGCAATGAAGGTATGGAATCATCAAATGACATTTACAAGATGCTGGAGGACTAACATGCTATCAGTCCTAAAGAACGATTCTTCGATCTCCATGATCAGTTCTTCTTTTATTGTTCTGTCAGCATTGATAGCCAAGACAGCTGCGCAAAGTTCCAATTGGAGTATTGTTTGCTATTTGAGGGGAGCCAACTTTGCCCTGTCATATAGAAAAGAACAGTGGATCCTTCCTAGGTTGTCTGTCACTCTGAGATAGGAAACCGTACTGTACACTGCCTGTGATGCATCACAATACTATAGTATATGCAACTGGACTGAGGCAGCTCATCTAAGCTTTATTCTTGTATCATTGGGGAATGCAGAGACTTGCCATGTTCAGTAGGTTTCTTAACCATTATTTCCATGCTGTGTTATTGTGCTCCAGTAACGGCTCGTCCCATCCTCCTTTTCGCCTGCACTTATCATTCTTGTCTTGATGGGTAATGGTGCAACAAGCCCAAGAGAGTCGTAGACTGAGCTAACAATGCTCAAAGTCCCCTCTTTGTAGTGGGTCAGTGTTCTACTTGAACCTTGGCAACAAGCTGGTCATTCTCTAAATCCCATACCATGCCTAAGGCATGTTTTAGTGGTTATATGTCTTGAATTAGGTTGAGTTCCTTTATCCTTTCATGTTACTCACCAAATTCATAACCCCTAAACTTCCCTTTGATAATAACTGTTGCAATTACTGACACATTCTTGTAGCATCCCCTGGGGATTCCATCGCTGTAAGTAAGTCATCCACGTAAAGATTACATTCCGCTTGTACCACAGTTGCAAGGAACTCAGCGTTATAATCATGGAAGGTACATCGAAGGGTGTACATTGCGCACGACGGGCTTCACACTCCTCCAAAGAGATGAAACTTCATTCGATAGGAACACAGTCTTTATGTTAAGTCTTCACTGTCCTACCAGAGGAACCTCAAGGCATCCCAGTGCTCAGGTGCATATCCATTCACTGTCCATCCAAGGGACCGTTCACCATCCAACCAAGGCGTGTCCTTACAGCGATGGGGCTCCATCTTCTCTCTGACCTCCAGTGGAATTAACTAGTCTCTACCGTATGGTCTTGGTCACGTGTTACAACTCCCTGGAGGTGTCTCCATCTCGAGATGTCACGTGTTGTATCTACTGCTTCCTTTAATGCCAACGGGAGACTTTCTATGACTAAGACTCCAGCCAGATAAGGCAGATAAACCATCCTCGCTTTCCTCAGACCAGCACTTACTTACAACTTCTAAATCAACTAAGGACATCCACTATGTTGACTCCTGCACAAATGTTCTTACTCCTAATTCCCTCGCTAATTGTTAGGTGCAGAATGATCTGTCATTGCCTGAATCTAAAGTTCCAGAGTCCTGACCGTATTTCCCAGACATATTCCCTTTCCTAGAACTTTGACATCTACCATTGGCAAGACGACCTACAGCCTCCTAGGTTGTCATAAGTAACTGTCCCTTTCCAATTTCGTACTCTTTCTGTCTGATCCGACTCCATAAGTGTTGTTCCTCTGTTCACCTCTCCCGTGTTCCTCGTAGTTCCACTGTACTAACCACAGTCATACATGCTAGTTAACGTAAAATCAGATGATTCATATTACGCTTCATAGCCCATAAAACATGTAGCTATAACTTATTTATTGAGTCCCCCTTCAAAGATGTCCATTTTCTTGCTGCTTCAGTAATACCGAGACATCTGTTTTCTCTCATGTGTTTCAGAATCTCTTAGTATCTCGTGTTGTGTTCTGAGATTTGAAATTATGAATGAATACGGTTACAGGAAGTTAGATGTACCTGCTTACAGCTGAAACATTCAAGAGCCATTGCGAGTGATGTTGAAAGCTTCAACTGCATTAATTTTAATAAAATTGTCAAGTAAGTTTTTGTGTGAGAGTTTGCAATAGAGGCGAGAATCATATCCCCTACCCTGTGAGACATAATAGAGTTTCATTGGCACTGAAGTCAGATTGTTTTGATTCACAGTTATCGCAGAATCTAATGACCATGTTGAAATTATTCTCAGTTGTGTATTTAGGAAATTCATTAATCATTTGAAAGAAACATGTCACCTTCTTATAACCATAAAATCTAAGGGTGAGAAAAGAAAAGCGTTTTGATGACTCTGTATAAAATACTATTGCCAACCTGTGTGTTTGACATCAATTTAATCATTACATTGCAAGCTCAAACACTCATTAGATTGTAAGCAATAGCCTTGAGAAATAAATCTGACCCATAACACTGATTTTCATAGTCCTGTGGGGTTATGTGATATTGGTTCACACTCAGGATGGGATGGAGAAAAGAAACTCACAATGCGCTCTCTGTATATATATTGTATTGGATGTACAATGCAGCTTGGTGCTAGGGAGTGGCAGCGTGGTTACAAGCGTGGAGTAGAGAGAGCTGGTTGGGGAGCGTGCTTGGAGGAGGTGTTGCTTGCTGGTGGCTGTAGGTAGAAGAAGGCAGGTCACGGCCAGGTGAGGTCTTATATAGCGGGGGTAGGCGTGGCTTGATTGTAGACCCACTTTGTTCGGGGGCGCTGGTTACCTGACCTTGCCCACGAGGCATACGCTGGGGAATTCGACGGGGGGTCGCATAGTCAGCGACACACGGCGTTTGTAGGGGTGGAATCCACTACAATACTCCCCCTTCCCTCCGGGCGGTGCAGGAGACTTGTTGTTGGCAGGGTTGTATCCCACATGTGAGACATAACGGGCGGGGGTGTGGATGAGCCGGCTGCTACGGGAGATGACTCTGTCTAGAGACACGAGATCTGTGGGGGAAGTAGAGGGAGGAGTAGGTTTGTGGATAAGAGAATGTTTTACAGGCGAGGAATGTGGTGCTTCTCTCGCAGCGTGTACGCATTCCTCAGTGGCGCCGGGTGGGGAGTCTGGGCCCGCGTCAGGAGCAGGAGCCACGTCGGGAGGAGGGTCCATGACAGCAGGAGGGTGCAAGACAGGCGCAGTGGGTACCTGAGGAAGAAAAGAGGGTGCCCAGAAATGCTGTGGGCGAGGTGGTGCTGCAAGGGGTAATTGTGGGCAGACTGGCGGAGGAGGTGCGGGATTAATGTGTTCAGGGCGGTGGGAAGGTTGGCGTGGGGCAGTAGCCTTGAATGCAAAAACCGCCTGACGTAGTGTTTGTAGTAGGTCATGACGGGCAGCAGGAGTGAAGTGGTCAAGGTCAGAAATAAGGCGTGTGATGTGCTGCTTGATAGTGGCGGAGGTTATGGCTCCTACCCGTCTACGTCGATGTCACTTCGCCGTGTGGTTGCAGGGGGCCTCACAGCGTCTTGTATTAGCACCAAAACGTTGATGGTACCAACAGGGGGTAGATACACTGTGCTGGGGGCGTCGTCTGAGGCAGGATGGGTGTGTTGGGGTCGGTAGGACGTGGTGCCTGAGTTAGGAACAGGTCCAGCAGCAGGCATGGAGGAGCAGGACTGTTCAATGGTGTCCATCCTGCAGTTCAAAGTTTGCAACAGGTCCCTGATGTCTTGTGAGGTATTGCTCGGCTGAGGGGTGTTAACCCGGCTTACAAGTTCGGAGGTAAGTACTGGTGTGGTCGTTGGGTTGTCCGTGGCAGCCAGGCACGCAGCCGCGCACTCGTTGAATATTCTGTCTGCCGCGGTGGCGTAGAGTTCAGGTGTCATCGAGTAATCTACTGCGGACAGGATGATACGTACTTGTGTGGGGAGCTTTTGTGCGTGAAGCAGTCGCAGGATAGGGTTGGGAAGTCTGTCTGTGTGCCGGGAGTTCAGCCTACACATCTCCTCCCAGAGAAGTCCCGGAGTTGAGTTTCCAAGGGAGATAGAAGATAGGTTCTGCAGGAGACTGGGGCGGGTCCGTTGGTAATGCGTTTTTAAGGTGTCCCGCAGGGTGGCGAATTTGTTGTTCTCTGGTGGGTAGGAAATAGTCCGTGATACTTGTGTGGCGACTTCCGTGGGCAAGGAACAGAGCAGGGCGCCGTACTTTTGCTCGTCAGTAGCTTGTAAGCCGATGAGGATTGCTTCCACATGAACTAACCAGTCCTCGACGTTGTGGTTGAAAGTCGGTAGAGAGATCCGTCCATCCATTCTTGAGGAAGTGTGTCACACGGTCGTGAGATGGTGTCGTCGTGGAGTAGTGGGGTAGCACGTGGTGCGGGTAAGGCGGTTGGCCTAGGCTGGCAGCAGGCAGGACTATCTTCTCAGTTCCAGGAGTAAGGCAGCAGAAAGGAGTGTGGTGTTCACTGCTCCAGGGGTCACCAATTGTAGGTTTACATGAGATGTTTCTCCTCCATCCTGTGTGAGTGCGAATCTCTGGGGGGTCACCATTTGTGGTGTTATGTGATATTGGTTCACACTCAGGATGGGATGGAGAAAGGAATCTCACAATGCGCTCTCTGTATATATATTGTATTGGATGTACAATGCAGCTTGGTGCTAGAGAATGGCAGCGTGGTTACAAGCGTGGAGTAGAGAGAGGTGGTTGGGGAGCGTGCTTAGAGGAGGTGTTGCTTGCTGGTGGCTGTAGGTAGAAAAAGGCAGGTCACGGCCAGGTGAGGTCTTATATAGCGGGGGTAGGCGTGGCTTGATTGTAGACCTCTGCTTTGTTCGGGGGCGCTGGTTACCTGACCTTGCCTATGAGGCATACACTGGGGAATTCGCGGGGGTCGGCTAGTCAGCGACACACGGCATTTGTAGGGGAGGAATCCACAACAGCCCAATGTTTACAGTAACTGAGTTAAATGGATATCTGCATAAAGTTGTGAAGTGACATTCTGATGTTCTTGAGTTGCCATAGGGTCGTATATGATGAGTGTACTAGGGGTGAATAGTCACTCTTGACACGCTCTTCCATCATCTAACCTGGCCCGGAAGCCATGCCCCTCATCTAAAGGTACAAATAACTGATTGGTTCCCCTGAGCGTCTTACCTCCCCCTAGATTTTTCATATATTAGCGTGTATTTATATTGACCTTTTATTATAAATATTAAAAAATTTCTCACATCTTCTCTGAAGTGCTAATGCCTTAAAATCATTTGCATTTTGATAGTCCAGAGATTTAACATTATTTTAGATCATAACAGGTCTGTTTACCAATTGTGAACACATTTGTGATTGTATTTTCTGTGAACCAATCAACTATTAGTGTAGAAGAGGAGGGTGGCTTATGAACCAGGTTAACGTAGAAAGGGCATAGTGCCTCACACACACCATATTAAGTGAATTTAACTCAGTTGAACTTTCAGTCGTGGCGTGACCACATAAGGGGACAGACGTGCCCATAGATGCTCTTGACTTCCCGATTGTCCCACAAAATTTGACAGCTGAGGGGACCTCAGCCGGCAAGTTTTGCCAGCATGACAGAAAATAAACGCCCCAGAAGAGGCTTCCCCTCTCCCTTGGATACCATCTCACCTGGTCATACTGAATCCAACACCCTTCAAGAGTCAGACCCCAGTGATGGTGACACTGACAGTAATGTCTCAATGGAAAACACTAGCCGGAGTGGAAACTCCAATGTCACGAACCCTACCACCCTGCCCTCTGCCAACTAGCCAAGTAAGCTGAACCTGCACTTCCCCAAAGACTCACTGAAAACCGTCACGGAACGGTTTAATTGGACGATGAAGTACTGCAGACAACACGGTCTAAACATTCAATTCCGAAAAGGTATGAACCGGAACTTTATCAAGTGTCAGACTCCTGAGATCTATGAAACACTTAGTAATGTTGGGTTTGACAGGGTTGTACTTGAGCCACCCCCAGTAGACGCAGATGAATGTTGCCTCCTCCAAGTGAAATAATTCCCCCTATGCGCTGACATTGATGATGCTCGTGGCTTTATTTCTAGTATACTCGGTATACATCGATATCACCGGGAGAACACCCCACAAGCTGCTGTCAATCCTCCCTCCACTTTATGCAGAACCCTATCATCCTGGGCCTGAATTTTGTGTTCTCTGTTCTGGTTGGGGTTACACCTTCACTGCCTGTTGCCGACGGGATTGTCCCAGATGTCGCTTCTGTTCACGTAACCATAACTCCACCGCCTGTGCCCAGAAAATCAAAGACCACCTTAATAGGGGTGGTGTGGGCCATGTTGTTGACCCAAGGTGCTGTAACTGTGGCGGCCGGCACAATGCTGATTCATGGCAATGCCCCAATCATCCGTCTGTCCCAGGGGAAAAGCCTCCCCAAAGGCCACATGCACCACAATGCCCCCCCCCCCTCAGTTTACCGGGCCGCCTCCCTCTGCGTCCCCTCATCTGTCTCAAGCAGTGCCTTCTTCTTCAACAACACCTGCCCCTGCCTGGCCTCCCCTGGCTGCAACACAACAGCACCTACTGTCTCCTAACTCAACCACACTGGGCCTCCTCATCGTTTCTAATCTGATGTTGTCAGGCCTTGTGCTCCCACCGGTGCCCCCCCTCACCCCCCCTCTGGTGACATGACACAGATCATATCCCTCTTCTAAGAATTTACCAACCATGTTGAAAAACTCTTCGTTACAATCTGTACCGCCATCTCCGACTTACACCGCCTACTCTTGCCTTCTGTTGCCACCCAGTCACTCCCCTCTTCTGGTTTGACACAATCTGGTAGCCCCTCTGTGAGCCCCCCTGCTCACGGCCTACCCCACCACCGTTGGCCATCACTACTGGTGTGGCGCCTACCGAGCCTGCCCTGGTGTGTACTGCTGCCCCCGAGCCACGTCCTGCCTCATCTCCTTGACATGTGGTGCCTCAACCTGTCCAGCCACCACAAGCCGCCCCTGCTCCTGTGTCAGTGCTGTCTCCAACAGGGCTCCCTATTGGACTTGAGGACACCACCCCCGGCTATCCGTACCCCACCGGCATGCCGGCTCCTGGGGCCCATTCGTCCATGCCAGGGGTACACATGTACCCAACCAGCCCTCCTGTAACCAGTCAAATACACCACAATGGATAGCAACGCTACGGGACTGCAGGTACTCAGCTGGAACATAAATGGCTTGCAAAACAATTTTGGTCTCTTCAAAACCTTATGTCTTCACTGAAGATATCGACGTTCCGTGCCTCCAAGATATGCGGTGTGCTGCTGGTACCTATGTGCTCAGTGTTTACATATGTGTTGAGAGCCCATCCACTACTGTTCTCCGCGTTGCTGGACCACCACGAGGACACGCACGTAGACTTCGTATCAACGTCAAGAAGGATGTTCCCTACCAACCTCTTGACCTCCCCCTTGATGACGACACCACTGACGCACACGTCATTACAATCACACTAAAAGGTATGTCCTTCAATATTGTCAATGTCTATGTGCCTCCCTCCATCCCTACTGTACCTATCCTACCACACCATATCACCTCCACCTCCTTGTGGGGGACCTCAATGCTCAGCACCCCAGTCTCGGCTCCCAGGCTCCCCACTCAAACTCCCGGGGTAACTCCTGGCTCTCCTACCTACAAACCACTGATGCCCCTGTACATCTCCTCTGCCCTCCCTCACCCAACCACATTGAGGGAGGAAAACTTGACTACATCGCTCTCTACTCTGACCCTCACCACCCACACTCCACTCACATCCTCTACCCCCCTCACAGTGACCATTTCCCTATCCACACTACCCTCCAGTATATGAGAGTACCCGCCCCACCCAAGTGCCCTAGGCTCAGTCTACCCCCTGCCAAAATAACCGCCTTCATTACTGCCATTGCTGAATGGTTTCAGGGCTACACTGTCACCTCCGCAGACCAATTCTACCTTAATCTGTCCAAACACCTCCTCCGCCCTGTCCCAAGACACCGCCGCCCTAACCACCAGTCCAGGAGTCAGTGGAATGTTAAGTCTATCCGAGTATGGCACCGACTAGAAGTTGACCAGTGGAAGAAATCTCCCAGCTCCCCTGACGCTCTACGCTTCCTGATGCGCACAAATAAAGAGCTCCAATTTGCCATCACTCTCGCACGAGAGAAGCAGTGGTTTGATTTCACTTCTTCTATTGACCAGTCTACATCTATAAGTGATATATGGCGCACCATTAATTGTGCCAGGGGCACCAAAGCCAGGCCCGCGCTCCACCCCAGACCAGCTGCCCTCGCTGAGGCACTCTCCCAAACGTGGCAGGAGGGTGCCTCCATCGAAGCTCTACCACCCACTGTACGTGACCTCCCCCTCGCACTGCAACCACAACGCCGACCGCGCATCTCTGAGTACCAAGACGTACCTGCAGACACTGACATGTCTTTCACATGGTGTGAACTACAGAATGCTGTTAAGCGCGGTTGGTCTTCCGCCTCTGGTGATGACGGCGTCGCATATGATGTGCTTAATGCCCTTGTTGCCACCCCTGATGATCCCCTCCTCTGTCTATTTAACCTCTCTTTTGATACTGGACAGCTGTCCCACTTATGGAAGACTGCCACCACCATCCCAGTGTAATGGTCATGACGGCTAACCTGAAAACCTTAAGGATTCATATTACGCTCAAACGTCCACAAAACCTTCCGAGTCCCCCAGTGGAAACGTCCCCCGTTTTCTATGTTTCCCCCGTCTTGGTCTTTGGGAGTAGACGCTGTATGTTGGGACCTGTTGCCATCCAAACCTTTGTAATCAATTTAATTTGGCTTTCGATAGCTGAGTCAGAGCATTGTTAGTTGAGATGATAATAGAGAATGAAAATGAGTTCAAAGTCTCAATTTCAAGGTCAGAGTGTACAGTAAATTAATTCATCGGAATAGGAGTAGGTGGACTCCCTGGTCTGTTTTGAGTGAGGGCCCCGCGAGCATTTCTACCGTTAGTGAGTGCCCGTCCCTTCACCCATACAGGTAGGCCACCCACTCTGTGTTGTAATTTGCCCTTCTTTAAGTGATTTGACCCAATTAATAGTTGATTGTGCAAGTGTTTCAGTAACGTAGTTGATATGCTCTGAGTGAAGTCATATTTACGTCTTTAACGTCCCCTGAAACGTGATGTTGTTGTCACCGTTAGTGAGTGCCCGTCCCTTCACCCATACAGGTCCCCTGATGCTGATCCCGTTTGTCTCCCGATCCCATTGTGATTATTGAATCGCTCTACCATCCAACAACGGCCTCGGATGTATTAGTTGTCCAGCCGGGATCATATGTGAGAAGATGGCACCGATGCGGCCGGATTAATGTGCCCCAAGGCTTCGTTGGGCCAGACCCCAGACCCGCCATGTGTCTGGCTACCCCATCTCGGGTCGGAGTGTAACCGACCACAACAGCAGTTGTAGAGGCGCCAGTGCTATTCCCTGTGACAGGCCTTGGAATTATGGTCCACAGTGTGGTTGTAGGTGTTGTTAATACTTACCCATGTTGTGGGGGACCCATGTCGGGGTTTGTATCAGTATTAGTGTCTTGGGAGGAAAGACAAGGAGCTGGTCCTACGATATAATGTAAGGTGATACCAGGTATTGGGTGCACGGTAAGAGTGTAATGTCCGAATAATTGCTGTTGAGTAAATAGGAAAACAAGGAAACCAGTACATAAGACATAGAGAGTTTGCAATAGGCCCAGGAGCTGAGCCTGGCAGTTATATGTTAATAACATCTATTTTCCCCTTGGATTTTATATTAATAAATTTGTTTTTAGAGTACTTTAGGTGTATTCATTTCTCCCACAGTATTTTACCTTTATTTCCATCCAAGTGACCTGATACCAAAATTACCATACTCACGTGCCTAGACCCTCGCCCATGCTACCCAAGAATAGGTGACGGAACTGAGTAGAGTAAGAACTAAGAGAAGTAAATAAGATGAGGGTGGTGTAGAAACAGAGAGGGAGTCAGGCCCCCTCACATTGGTGGCAGACCGAGAATGCGCCCCCTCACATTGGTGGCAGCTAGAGAACCCGCCCCCTCACACCAGTCCCTAAACCAGGCAGACAGACGAATATCGTCCAATCTCCTTCATCTCCTGCTTCTCAAAGATGATGGAACGCATGATACACTACCGCCTCCACTGGAAAATTGAAGCCCTCTTGCACCCTGACCTCCATGGGTTTCGCCCTGGGAAGAGTACTGCTCACTGCATCTCTCACTATATGGCGAACACCTCAGCCAAAACCTCTCTTCGTCGACTTCAAGGTGATTTGATAAAGCCAACAGTGAAGCGATCCTTGGGGGCCTCACACACATGGATGTGAAGGGCAAACTCTTTACGTGAATTGCTGACTACCTCTCCCATCGACAGGCCCGTGTCCGTTTTCAGAGCCACTACTCTATGATCAAGGACATTGATCTTAGCACGCCTGAGGACGGTGTCCTCAGCCCTACACTCTTTAATGTTCTCATGAATTCCATCTGCCGCCTCAACGACATCTTTGCTGAGCGGGCCCTAGACAGACACATCATAAGTTAAGCTGAAGACATTCTCCTCCAAATTACTACAGTGTAACATGAACAACCTATACTCTCCACGTTCGCCTGGACCTGTCAAACACTCGGGTTAGTCATCTCACACACTAAAACCAAGTTCATCTTGCACTTCCGGCGTCAAACACCGTTGACTCTGGAAGGACAAAACATTGATCAAGTACGCACCTACAGGTACCTTGGTCTTCCCGTGCTAGCTACTACCAGTGCCACCACCTCCACCGCCCACGTCATCCCCCAGTGCCACCAACGAACGAGGCCCTTCCAATCCCTCACCCACGGCCCCAAAGAAGCCTCTGTCAGAGTCCTATGTCTCATGTACATTGCCATCGACAGAGCTGTCATAGATTATGCCTCTCCTGTCCTTGTAGTTGCCTCCCAGCACGAGAAACAAAGCAAAGATAAAATTCAAAACAGAGTAATGAAACTCATTCTCGGCTGCCCTATGACCACCAGAATAGAAGTCATGCAGCGGGAACTGATCCTGCTCCCCGTCTGCAATCGAATTACTGCTCTCAATGCCATCCTTGGTGTTAAACTTCTTCGCAGTGAGCAACTGACTCCCCTGTCGCACTCACTGAACTCACATCTTAACACCCTCCTGTGCCAGCCTGTCCCCATTACCCTCCCCCCCCCTCTCAACACTGGCCCATCCACACTGCTACTGACATCCTGCATTATCACCTCTACACCCCCTCGACCTCTCTCCCTCCCGAGTACACTCATCCACCTCTACCGCCGTAGACTTCCCCAAGTGTTGATGTTGTCGTCCACACCTTCCCTGGTCGTAAATCCAACCAACTGCGTTATATGCAAGAACTTAACTGCCCTGAGCAGATAAATGATGTCACCTCCTCTCTTACGATCTCCCACCCTCCTCTCCTTGTCTACTGTGATGGTAGGGTGTGTCATACGGAGGCGAATATTTTTTTTTTGAGTTTGAAAAATCGGCCCATGGTATTAATGATGTAGTTCTATGTGAAGAATCATGTGATATCTTCAGATTTGAAAAGTTTTTATTTTTTGCTAGGTAAATTTTAACTTGAAATCTTATGAAAATTCAGTATTCCCACCCTTTTACCAACACCACTAAATAGCTTATTTAAAGTAAAGTAAATGTATAAGGCTAATTTATTAGGATCAAAATGATCCAGAATAGTGAAACGAATGATCTTGACACATTTATTTAATTTAATATTCCTTTAGAAAACAAAATCATCAAATACAAAAACCAGTTTTACTACTACGACCCGGTGTTGCTGCACACCATAGAGAACATGTCTTTCTTGCTTCTGTTTCTACTCATCACCTCCCTGCTGACCACCTGAGCTCGGATGTAGCCTTCCCTCCTCTCCTGGCTGTACACGTGACTGCTGGCCTCGCTCACTTGCTGTACACAACGCTCTATACTCTGGGTGTGCGAGGGCCAGGCAGGGACATGCATGGGGTTGTCCAGGAAAGCTCTGACTTGAACATTGGTGAGGCTGCAGGTAAGAGGGGGCTCACTGCCAGACTGGATGTTATCCAGATCTATGAGATCAGTGAGGGTCTTGGCACCTAGATTGACTTCAGGAGTCTTCCTGACCCTGAAGGAATCGTCACCAACTGATTCGTCATGCCCAGATCCTCTCATAAGTCTCATATCCAAGATCTTTTTGACTGCCACTCTTCTCTCCTCCTCATCCTTACTGCAGAGCATTGTCTGCAGAACTGCCTCGGGATGAGCATACCAGGAAGATCTCCTCACAGTCTGCTCCACAATCTGAACAACCTTCCTTGGCTGACTCCTCAGGAGCTCAAGCTGGAAGAGAACATGCCTCGGACCTTCGGAGAACGATCACTTGACCTTGGTGTTGAACCAATTTGGCAAGTAGACACTCACGATGAATTGGACAATAAGTCTCAGGTTGTGAAGCTGGTTCCCTTTCAGTTTATGATGAGCGACCCAAATTCTGCAGAACCTGAGAGCCGTTGTGAGCCACCTAGAATGTGAGACTGGACCTATCTGCAGGTAAGCAAGTGTATCAGGCATGACCCCAGTTTTGATGGCACTGCAAATCATGTAACCATAGTACTGGTCAGTACTCAGGTCGTCAATGACAGTATGTGCAAGCTCAACGAGTGGAGGGCCAACTGTGATTTTTTCAAAGCTCGGATTAATTTCTAACTCAGTGGCAGAGTCCAGCATCTTGCCAAGAGGACCAGACCATCTGTTGTTTGAAAGAGTCTTGCCATCCAGCTCCTGGATCAGATGTCTGAGTGGCAACTCGTTGGTGTGGAGGTCACAAACAATCCAGACCAGCTTCCTCCCAATCTTCCACTCTATCCACTGTATGACCCCCCCTTGCCACCCTGTGTTCGTGTTGGTGCTGTCCCCTCCAATGGCCTGCAGGGTCTGGTCTACGTTCCTCTCTCTGAGCCAGTTCACAATGTTATCTGCCACTATCTCAGCTGGTTTCCTGATGTCATCTTTCTCTGGAGTGAAATGCCACAAATACTTCCCTCCTGGTTCACTGCAGCAGGAGTAGTGTTCCTCCTTCACCATGGCAGGGAACAACTTGTCAGAATCTCCAACTTTCATGAACACTTTAGTGTCATCCCTTCTCCCATCAAAGAACAAACAATTGATTCCATTTTCTCTTATCCCCTTATCAAACTCCTCTTCTAGGTTACTGACAAGTTTCTCCTGAGCTCTCCTTACTTTGTTATGATCTATCACCAGGTGAACATCACCAGGTGTTATCAAACCACCGTCAATCCAGGCAGCTGTTGCTATCTCTGCAGTTTCTCTGAGACCAGTGTGGTGTTGCATGCTGGCCAGAGCCAGGCTCGGGATATCTTTCCTATTTCGAATCTTATGCCTTGAAGGTTTGGGATCATTATTTTCTGGGTTAGGGACAAAGTCACCATTCTCCTGGTCAGCACTCGGATCAGCCATGGGGAAGTCATTAAACTCTGAATCAGCTTGACTCCAATCATCGGCCTTTTTTACCTCACCCTGGGGCTTCTCAAGTCTCTTTTCCTCGGCAACTCTTCTCTTCTGTCTCTCTGTGGCAGCCTCCTGTCTCTTGGACTCCGGAATATCTTGGCTAGAAATCATGAGAGCCCCTATACTGCCAGTCTTCTCTCTCTGTGCTTTGACAAATGCCAGTTCGATCACAGGAATCTTCAGTTCACGCTTGCAAATACAGGAGATGTGGGCCTCGGATTTACAGTCACGATCGCATCCAAACTCAGGACAGAGAACAATTGGGCACTTGCAAGTAATTATGTCAAATAACTGGTCCGGTTGCTTGGCAAAGCTGTCCTTAACTGCAAGTTTTCCTCTCCCAAGAGAGATATCTCTTGCCTTTTCCCAACTGGCTAGCAGTCTCTCACTAATCTTCTTCTGACTTGTTATGACTGGAGGCTTGAACTGAGCGTTAGCCAGAGTGTACTGTGCCAAGACAGCTTTGGTCATATCACTGGCAATGTCTTTGTTTGTGTAAGTTCTTTGGTTCTTTTCACTGATTTGCCTAATTAAAACACCGTATCTCAAAGCATCTCTCAATGTAGGCAACTCCGACTTCAGGAGCTCTCTCCCAGACCCAAGATAGTGACTGAGATGGCTGGATTTTTGGTTCCTCGTCCTGACACAAGCAGCCATCGCAAATATTATCAACTTATAAATGCATCAGAATCTGAAGCAGAAAAAAATATTGTTAGTTGGGTTGTTAAAGAATGAAGTCAGAAAGCAATGTTCACTATTGAATTGTAATACACTAATGCAGCTGTACGTTAGATTTTCGATAAATTTCACGCTAAAATTTACCTAGCAAAAGGTTGCAAAATATTGAAACTGAAATTATTTTCTGTTTATATACACTAAAATCTACCAAAAAAATGATGGGCCATTAGTTTTAGCTGATCTTCCCTCCTATGACACACCCTACTGTGATGGGTCTGTTACCACGCTGGGCAGCGCTGGGGCAGCTGTGTGGATTCCTGAGCACCAGGCCCGCAGGAAAATCAGGGTCCACGACTGGGCCTCCTCCACTGACACTGAACGCATAGCCATCCTCACGGGCATTCCTGAAGGGGCGACCTTTGCCCTCACTGAACTCCGGAACCTCCTTATAATCACCGACAGCACTTCTGCGCTAGCAAGGCTCAAATTATCCTCCCCTGCCGATCAACACACCCTAGCCGCCGTCGCTGGGCAAGAACAAACTGATGACATCCGTGTCAAGTTTATTTGGATCCCGTCACACATAGGAATAACTGCCTGTGACACTGTTGACCGGCTTGCCAAGGAAGCGACACAAGAAGAAGATACTGAAGCTACCCTCGTCCTCTCCCTAAATCATCTAAAATCTCGCATACACGCCACACAACGAGAAGCATTCGACGAACATTGGACACACCTGTAACAACGGGGTAGCGCCACACTATGCCACTAAGACACTGTAACCGGTGACGACAACTGCCACTAAAGAGAGTATCAATCCTTGACTCGATCCCAACAGATTGTGTACAATGAAAGACAAAAGTCATGTCGTGAAATTTGGTGAAAACATGCCGAAGGGCTGAACTTTTGGTGTGCTCTGCCTTGTGATAGGGGCCTCTCATAATGATTCCCGAGTTATATTTAATCTTCGGACAAAACCACGACACGACTTTTGTCTTTGATTGTACATGAGACTGCACCTAGGGTACAGGTACCTATGGGCGTACATTGGCAACCCTGAGTCTGGCCGCACTGTTTGTAAACTTTGTGAAAGAGGGTGTGAGAATCTCACACCCTCTCTCACTAAATCCTCAATTGCCCTATAACCTCCTCCTGCAGGTCCCCAGCCGTTACGAACACCTCTTCCCTCCCTGACCAGATATCCCTCCTCCTATTGACAGGCCTGGCACTTGACATTATTAGGGACCTGCCACGCTTTGCCATAAACAGATGAAATGTACCGGGAATTTTCTCTCCACACACTCATCATTCTGTCATCTTATGTAACTTGCTGACAAAACCCATTGCCATGATCGTAATGAGGGCTAACCTGAAAACCCTAAGGATTCATATTGCGCTTAAACGTCCACAAAACCTTCTGAGTCCCCCAGTGGAAACGTCCTACGTTTTCTCTGTTTCCTTGTTGATGTCATCGAAAGGCCGTCTTTGTCTGAAGGAAACTTTGAATGTACTCAGCGGGTTTCGTAGCATGACGCTGTATGTTGGGACTTGTTGCCATCCAACCCTTTGTAATCAATTTGATTCTTGCTTTTGATAGCTCAGTCAGAGCATTGTTAGTGAAGATAATAGTAGGGAATGAAACTGAGTTCGTAGTCTCAGTTCAAACGTCAGAGTGTACAGTAAAGTAATTCATCGAAATAGAAGTAGGTGGAATCCCTGACCTAGTTTGAGTGAGGGTGCCGCGGGCATTTCAACCATTAGTAAGTGCTCGTCCCTTCACCCATACAGGTAGGTCATTCCACTCCGTGTTGTAATTCGCCATTCTTTAAGTGATTTGACCCAATTAATAGTTGATTGTGCAAGTGTTACGGTAACGTAGTTGATATGCTTTGAGTGAAGTAATGTTTACGTCTTTAACGTCCCCTGAAACGTGATGTCGTTGTCACAGTTAGTAAGTGCTCGTTTCATCACCCAAACAGGTCCCTAACGCAGCTTAGGCCGTGTCTGTAGCGTGGATGTTGTATCCACTAGTCTGGAGAGATGTCCGAGGTCCAGTAGGATCAGTTATCTTCGTGAGACCCGACTGTCAGAAACTTCAGTACTACCTATGGGCCCCATAGCTGGCCCGTCTGACCCTAACGCTCGGCCCGCGAGGTGACCCTGGATCACCACGCCACACACAACTACCAGCCCCCATCATTGGTGGATGAGTGTCTAGCTCAATAGGGCTAGTTGTGTGGTGGTGTTATTTCACTGGGATCTTCAGAGTTCGTTGGAAAGTGCCCCATGGTGGCGGGACCCCATGGCGGTTGCTTGAGTATCACTCCTGACGACTGAGTGTTGTAGTGGCAGTTGCCCCTGGCCTTAATGGTGCTAAGTTACTATACGAGTTTGTGTGTTATTGAGTATGTCCACCCAGTAGTGGTGTGAGTATATTGAGCCTGAGGGCATAGTACCAGGTTTCGTCTGTTGGTACATATAACTTTCCCCTACCTTCATTTTAATGTTTAAATAAATATTGTATTTGTATATTGTGTCTCTTATTTACCTACAGTATCGACCGTTATTTCTTCCCTATTACTTGATACTATCATTACATATACCCACGAGCCTCCTCTCGTCATGCTACCAATGGTTGTAAGTATTAAAGTAAAAAAATGTTATAAGAGGCACAGGCCCTTATACCATGGCCCTTCAGGCTTTTACGTCCTTAATGCATGAGTCACAAAGCCAAGCATGAACTACTCGTGCTTCCCAGATGGGTCCTGTAAATACTTTTGTACTTCACCTTGCACAGGATGTAAGGGGGTGCCCAATAAACTAGCCCTCGTGCCGGGCAAATTCTAAAATTCTCAGTTGAACTTTGTTGATTATATCATTGTTCATATTTTAACATAGTTGAACGTCTTATGTCCCAGCTGTGTTGAATGAGCCATGTGCTCCCTTGCCAGACATGTGTGATATTTTGTATTTGATTTTAGACCACTCTTGATTCACTCCTCCAGGCCTGCAGGCAGATTAATATCTGAGTGTAAAACCACTAGGGAGCGTGAGTGCCGGGTTGCACTAAATCCAGCCCCGCGGAGCTGCGGCATAAACCTGTTTACTCACTCGTCTTGATTGTATGTGGGAAATATTATTCTTGTTCATTATTGTGGTTGATTATTGGGAATGTAATTTTCCTAGATTGAATATTGAAACCATAAATATTATTAACACCAGTATTAGAGTTTGTTATTATGATGTAAGTAACCCATCTATATTCACAGGTGATGTGCTGGTATATGTTGCCCTGTAAAAGTATGTTGCTCTACTAAATAATGTCATCATTCTGTGCTATTGACCTGTGTGTGTAAAGTGACCATCTTTATTTTCAATGATGTATAATAAAACCCTTAAGGAGGTATAAGTATTGAATGTAACTGATAATAATTGAAGATCTATTTTTGCTACTTATCCAGTACGACATAGTGGTCCATTTGCTTTGTCTGAATGTTACAGTAATGTAATCAGTAATTGAACCTAATTTTTGTTGTTGTGAGTAAAGGTTCAGATTGTCATAATATTCAGATATGATTTTTAAAATATTTATTCATTAGAATTTGGATATCACTGCTTCTTCCTTCTAAGGGCCCGTCCACACCATCGAGCAGTGCCCGGCGGGCACGCGCTAAATGCCCGTTATCGGGCAAAATTGGCGGGCAAACCAGCGGAGTGCCCGTGCTCGGCGTCGAGCGAAATCATGGTCCGCCTGCCTGGTGGACAGATGACCAGTGAAAATAGAATCCATGCTCAGAAACTTATTTTTGAGGTTCTTTATCTGGGGAAACTAGGCAGGCTTCCCTCATCAACGATGATTATATAAGAGTAATCTATTGATTAAGGGTGTTGGATAATTTCAACTATCGTTATTGCCTTAGTGGCAAACACACAATGATAACTGTGTGCTGTGAAACCTGGTTCTGTGGTCATTTTTTTTTTATTTACCTATATGCATGTAGGTATATAATTTTTGATTGACATGTTTTATTTTGTGGAGAGGGTCTTAAAATCTTAAATTGCATACTACATTCGTTGGGGTGTACAGTCAGTTCTGCTATAACGCGATAGTTGTGTTCTTGTAAAACATCGTGTTATAGAAATTCGCGTAATAGAAATAACAGAGCTTATGGAGAGAATAGGGTTAGGTGCAGATTACTACTAGAAATCGAAAAAAATTTAGTAGTTAGCCTAACACAAAGGATAGCACAGTCTAAATAAATGTTACATTTATATCTAATAATGAAATCATACAGTAAATGTAACACTTTACCTGGAAAAAATATGAATATAACTTGATGGGGGAGAAGGGTGATTTTGAGGTTGATAACATGGAGCTTCTCTTCAAGGGTTATAGCCTTTCTTTTCCGATCATCACCGGGAATGCGATCACCACAATGCTTCTTGGAGATATTCTTCTTTACCACATTCACAGTTAATACCACAAAATTGGAGAAATAGTGAGCAAAAATCGCGTTACAGCAAACAAGCGTTCGCGTTATACAAATATCATTCCTCTATTCATAAATCGCGTTAGAGCCAATTCTCGTTGTCAAAACACGAGTTATAGCAGAACTCACTGTACTGTATGTAATTATTATGTGAAATAAAGTTTGTCTTTATACAAGTTGTGTCAATCATCAATATCTTATTTGCAAACAACCTAGACAGGTCCATCATGTATCACATGTGTATGGCAGGGCTACCCCCTTCACAAATACTAATATGTTTTAATATAATTTTCATTATTAATAATCGATAAAACCGGAAAACCGACATTCCTATAAAATTGTCATTAATATTCAGCATTACACAAGCCTGCAATACGT
This sequence comes from Homarus gammarus, assembly GCA_958450375.1. Classification (NCBI taxonomy): domain Eukaryota; kingdom Metazoa; phylum Arthropoda; class Malacostraca; order Decapoda; family Nephropidae; genus Homarus; species Homarus gammarus. The sequence continues at coordinate 746,798 of CAUDMG010003841.1, forward strand.
GACTGTCAAAAACAGCTGATCACTACGCCACCGCTGACCTCGGGGGCGGGTCCTCAAGTCGGTGAGGTATGAACGGAGATACTGACAACGTATGCTAGCACTTTGTAAAACCTGGGTTAAGTACTGCAAAGGTGATACGTACAGTATATGTTCCCCGGTCGGTTCAGATGTCCAGTGTATAACCAAATAAGCTTATGCAATGTTCATTATTGGCGTGACAATAAACGGGAGATTGTTTATGTATTATGTAATGAGGACATTCGTGTGTGTTCTTCGTTCTTGCCGCTCTCCTCACTCTAGTCCCATAGCTTCCTGTCTATGCATATCATAATTCTAACATTATTCAATGAATTTTTATGTAGTACTACAAATCTCACCTGCAAGTAATCTTCCTTGAGTACTTCAGACATGGCTTGACAAGGTGCAGGTATTATGCCAGACAAACTTTGTTTTGATATCCTCGTTCTATACTGAAGTAACGTGTAGGTGCACCCAGTTGCCTCTAGACGAGCCTCTGCAGATATACTCTCCCTCATATTGGTATCCTGTTTTTTTATATATGGTTCCACTTGCGCTAGAAGTTTGTAAAAGGTGTTGGGGTCCATCCTCATGTAATTAGTGAAGTCTTTCTCATGTCCATCTTGCAGTTCACGTAAAATCGTGGCATGACTTCCCAATACTTTTCTTCGACCTAACCGCTCTTTGCACCATTCCCTTTTCTGCATTTGGTTCTTCTTTTTGCATGTAGCAGCAATTATTATAGTACACAACGCTACTAGCACCCGCCACTGCCGACCACCTACTAGCTACCGGCGCCCGACTATGACTGCCGCCAACCACCCCCGTGTGTACAATAACACACAGGCTTTACTTGGTAAACGGGCAAAGCCCGCCGGGCACTGCTCGATCGTATGGACGGGGCTTTACAATTGGCATCCCTGAAAATATAATACTGGCGTGCCTAACCTCTCATGTCTACCACACTACAACTTGTTCATCGTAGAAGTTATATTCTAAAGAAAGCCTGGATGGTGGCAACATTTAGATGTATGTATAATAATTATATGAATGTGTAATGATATACATGATGTGGTTTTCCCAAGTTAATCCACTGAATAGAATGTGACTAGGTAAAGCTGAGAATAAAAGTAAGTAAGAAGAAATGAACAAATAAGTAAAAATATTGAAAGACATACAATAAATAAAGAAAAGAAGGGCATGGAAAATAAAGAAAATAAAAGAAATATAACCAAAAAGGTTATAGACATAGAAATAAAGTAACAATCTCCAACAATAGAAAGTTGAATTCTTACACCACTCCCTCGGTGTAATTTTGGACGAGCATGCACCTTAGTCTTATGAATCAGATGCTCGCCCCCTTTTGAGTCGGCGCCCTTCCTTTACATCATTATTCGCTTCATCATATGTTCTTCATCTTAAGTTAGGGCTCCGCTGTTTCTGAGTAGGCATAGACATGCCAGCTGTAACATGGCCTTTCCAACCATCAACAGGCCTAGATGTACCCCGATATTTACTCGCCCTTTCTTCAATTTCGTGGAGCTACTTCAAATGCTTTTCCGTGCAACCAACAACACCACATCTAAAGCCAGACTTACACTCAGCAACCAGGTACGTGTTGTTCATGCAGACGTAGCAACAATGCAGGTTTCTTACAAGCTCACGTCGCTTGAGTATGGTCATGCTTCAGAAATGCTTACAGCCGGATAAATTGTGGGTCCGAAGCAGAGGTGGTGGTTGTGAAACCTACAGCTCACTTGCTTGATGCTCTTTCTTCTTGGGGTTGTCCCTTCCTTTGGAAATTATTTCTGCCTTTGTTGTAACCTTTAAAGGCTGTACTATTCATTCTGTCTGCGTGTCTGTATGAAGTCTCTTATCCACTAGATTCCAGGGAGTGAGCCATGTTGTTCCTTATATGAGTGTGATTCATCTGCACATCGGTCTTGTAGTTTGCTGGGCAGTGTGTCCAGCTCAATAGTTGGCCCCAGTTTCTAAATTACTAATGCTCATCCACAACTCAACTGCCAGTTTTTGTAGGCCTCTCCCATCGCCAGACCTTATGGGCGGCCCATACTGAAGACATATGACTAATTCCTCTGTACAGGTGCTCTTCTACTTATGAACGAGTTTCGTTCCTGAGGCTTGTTTGTATGTCCAATTTTACTCTTGTAGTTACCAAACATATTGTAAAAAATTAAAAGATTATGGATATTTAGTACAGTTATACCCTTTAATACAGCCTTAAAACCTGGCTCACTCTTCTGTTAGGTAAGGTTTTTTCTATCTGGAATTTCTTCAAAATAATCCAGTCTCATCCACATTAAACATCTGTTCTGGCAGGTAACCCCCCCTCAGTGATGATGTTTTTATCTCTGAAAGTTTGTAAGTTGAACGTTCTTAAGTAGAGGAGCACCTGTATAGGCCTGCTCATCCCGGAACCTCTGTGTGAGAAGTGCCAATGTTTTCTTCCATCCTTTTTCTGGGCCTAACCTTTCACAGGACTGTAAGGCCATCTTCATTTCCCTTCCATTGCGGGCTTGTAGAAGAGCATGTAATTTATTTAAATCCAGCAATGATGCGTCATCCATGTGGCAATGAAATGCCCAAATGAAATCCAGTATTCGGTTCTGCTTTCCCCGTGAACATTGGAAGAGGTGTTTGTGGCATTTAAAGAGTAGCCATTAGTTTTTCATGCTTCGAATCCATAATTCCACCTGTGTCTTGGGCCTAAGGATTTTATCTGAGGCATCTTGTGCCTTTGCATGAAGCTGTTGAGTCAAGGGGCTGATAGACGATGGACCGTTATGCTCAGACTCCCCCTGGTGAAGAAATTTGGATGATACATGATCGATCCCCACGAGTGCTTGCTGTTCACCATCAGCCAGATCTTCATCCAGATGACTATCAATCACCTCACCAGCCTTAGTTACTTGTTATGGCACCTGTTCGGCAGTGGTTCTTCCCAGACCATCGGTGCGTAGGTAATTGACCACTCACTTGATTCTCAGTGTTCGAGTTGGTTGAGTTTGTACTGTGGGTTTCTCTACCCATCCCTTCATTCTGGTTATTTCATCCTTGAAGTCTTTAAGGATCCCAGTGATTTGGACACTCACTAGCTTGTTAAGCTCATTTAGGACAGCCTCAGTCCATGCCATCACTCGTTCGTAAGCGTCAGTAACCGATGAAACTTAACGTTGTTCCCAGTTATCCAAAGTGCTGTCCTCTGACAGTCTACTCTTGCCTTCCCACATAGTTGGCATAATTGCCAATGCAGTACTGTAGACGATTTCCCATCACGAGTATCGTCACACTCCTCCACACCCTCACCATCCTTGTTGACTATGTAGATAGATTTGTCGTCCTCCAGTGTCCATTGTCCTGTCCTGGCCTAGCTGAGCTGGGTACTCCACACCTCGTTACGGGTGGACAATTCTTGGTATCATCCACCTTGGTAGGCAGCCCAGTGTATTCCACACCTCATTGTAGGTGGACGACTCTTGACACTGTGGCACTGTCCACCTGATAGGGTTTCCCAGTGTACTCCACACCTGGTTTATAGGTGGGCAACCCTTGGTACCATCCACCTGGTAGAGTGACCTGATGTATTTCACTCCTGGTTACAGGCAGGCGACCCTTGGCACCGTCCACCTGGTAGAGTGGCCCCATGTACTCCACGCCTGGTTATTACTTTTTACTTTTATTTTCTATCCTCTTCACCACTGATTGGCTCTTTAGCCGCTTGGGGGATTGGTCACGTCTCTGTTGCGCACTGTTGGCAAATACTGGGTTTGCACTGGCTCCTGAATGTATCTGAATCTGCTCCAATGCTTGTCAAGTTTGGTCTTGAAAGAGCTCACACTCGGTGCCGTCATGACACTCTCTGGCAGATTGTTCCAAGAGTTCACAACTCACACTCAGAAAAAGTTACCCCTCACAGTTTTCGGGACTTGTGACTTATTCAACCTTGATCTGTGACTCCTTGTGGGGCGAGCTTCCACCAGTTCCAGGTAAGGGCACTCGACTGAGTAGTGCCCTTTGAGATGTTTATATACCTCAATTAGGTCCCCCCTTGCCCATCTGTAGTATAAGCTAGGCAATTGCAGGCGCTCTAATCTCTCAGGGTTGCTGATGTGCCGAAGTGTTGGCACCAGACTGGTGGCCCTCCTTTGGACATTTTCAATCAACTGACAGTCCTTAGCATATCTCGGGGACCAGACTGGGTGACAGTACTCCAGACAGGGAAGCACCTCGCTCTTCAAAATCGTTACGATATCTGAACGACCTTCTTATACTAAGACCTAATAATTTAGTTGCCTGATTCACCTTCTCGCAATGGGCCGAGAACTTCAGCTCATTGTCAAGATACACACCAAGGGCTTTTTCACATTCAGACTCAATTAATGAGGTTTCTTCGTCCCGTTGGGACATATGATACGCCTCCTTACCGTTGGTATGTCCCAGGTAAAGCCTTTTGTAATTTGTGATATTGAATCTTAGCAGCCATTTCTTCGACCATTCTTGAAGCTCACAGAGATCCTCACATTCTGCTAGGTTCTTAATTTCCTGAAATAACTTGGTATCATCCTCTAACATTTGTATGGAGGAATGTACAGCTTCTGGCATGTCATTTATGAATCAAACAAACAACAGCGGGCCCAATACACTGCCATGTGGTACCCTGCTCGTGGTGGGTACACATGACGATTTCGTGCCATTAATCGCCACACACTGCTTGTGATCGTGGAGAAAGTTCCCGATCCATGCTAGGACATTTCCCCGAATCCCGTACCCTTACAGTTTAATTTTCAGCCTTTCATGGGGTATGCTGTCGAAAGTCTTGGCAAAATCTAGGTACAGTATATATTGTCAATATTACCACCCTGTTCCAGAATTTAGGCCCAAACATCCAGTACCTTGAGTAATTGTATTAAGCAGGAGCATCCCGGCATAAAACCATGTTGGCAATCTTTTACAAGGTTGTTTCGTAGTAGATGTTCCATCATGGTAACTCTTATAATGCTCTCAAGTACTTTACATACTATGCTAGTCTCACTCACTGGTCTACAGTTATTCGTGGAGTGACGGTCGCCCTTCTTGAAGATAGGACTCACATAAGCTATTTTCCAATCGCTGGGGAACTTTTGCTCATCCAGGTGTTTACAGAACAGGATCTTCAGGGGCTCAGGAAGTTCGTTGCACAACTCTCATCACTCTGGTATGCACCATGTTTGGGCCAAGACTTATTTACCTTTAGCTTTGACAATTTATTTCTTACAACCTCTTCTGTTAACAAAATGTGGGTCAGTGCTGTGTCGAACCGTCTGTCTTTAAATGCAGGAAGATTGTTCGCATCCTCTCTTGTGAACACCGAGGAAAAGAAACTGTTCAATGCCTCCGCTTTGTCCTGGTCAGAATCTGCATAACTACTTTCTTCAAGCCTCACATCCGATACTCCTACTCGCGTTTTTAATTTCGACTTTGCATTGCGGTAAAACGCCTTTGGGTTTGACTTGACCTTGCTTGCAACCAGCTTCTGTAGCTCCATTTCAGCCCTTCTACACACTGACTTTGCTTGGTTCCTGGCTCTTGCATACATCCTCCTGTCCTGCTTATCGTTTGACATAACCCACTCCTTGAATTTCTGGGTTTTCTTCTTACCTTTGTCCACCGCCACAAGGTTCATGTATGGTGGTCTCCTTGTATTCCTAGAGGTACTGAGTTTGGTCTTGGGTATATATTTCTCGATCAAATGGTTAACTTTACTGGATATGATATTCAGCGCAGTGTCTGTGTTCTTATACTTTAGTGAGTCAGGCCAGTGGATACCCCTCATCCCGTCGTAATTTCCATTGTAATATTTGCCCCTTGGCCTGGTTTTGTCGTGAACCAAGTAACAGTTAAATCTGAAGCTCAACGTTACATGGTGGCTGGTGCCAACTGGGGCAAGATATTCCAGCTTGGCCTCCATACCCTCCTTGTTTGTTATCATGAGGTCCAGTGGCTTGGGTGTTTGCTCCCCTCTGTAATGCGTCGGGTCCTTAACTTATTAGGACAGAAAATTATCTCTTAGAGTTTCTACAAAAAAGAGTAGCGGAGTTATTTAAGTCATTTGGCGTGGACTCATTTCTCTAGTTGATGTCGCCATAGTTAAAGTCTCCCATGATAAAAAGGTGACTTGGGTTGAGCATCGTTGCGTTGTCTATTAAGGCTCTTAAGTTCCTTTGATTTAGTAAGTTACTGTTTGGGGATATGTAGATACTCCCAACAATAAGTAAGCCTCCCCCCTTTAATTTAATTTTACACCACTTGGATTCTTCAAAAACATCCTCTTCCTGTACCTTCACCTGGCTGGCTCTAAGGTTATGCCTAGCATAGATAACCACACCTCTCTTGCAAGTTTTTTGAGAAAGGTTCGTAAATAAGTCATATCCGTCAATACTGAACTCACATTCCTCTGGGTCGATTCTCCTGATCTTGTACAACAGGGGCTGCATTTTCAAAGGCATTTAAGGGACTGTATCTCTTTGTTTACCCCATAACTAGAGTTACAGTCTCCAATTGGTATTTTCAACACAAATATTTGGCAGTGGACTCCTTAAACGAGTCCGTATTCGAGGCAATAACTTACAGGACCTTCTTAGCTGCTGTAACATGCTCAACCCAGATATAGTAAGTTGCTATTTCCCGATTGCATAACAAAAATTAATAATAGATGTTGTGATAATGCTTGTTAGACTTGTTTCATCATAAAATAACAAAGAAAGCATTTTGTACATCAACATACTAAAATACGATATTACAGTTTGTCTTTTTAGTTCATTTTCTACGACTAGAAGAGGCTTGAGAGTGTTTCTATTTGTCGCGGAATGGAAGAGACTGTAGTGGACGTCTCCCCTCCAACTGCCTATCCGCATTCCATGCGACAGTATCCTAGCAACCAAACGAGCGGCCCAGGGGGGGGGGGGGGGCGTCACCTGATGCCACAGCATCCTAGCAACCAGCCACCTGCTACGTCTTCCCTAGCAACGGAGTTAAGAAACCGGCGAGTTCCCACGGATTTGCTTCCGGCTGCTGTGTATATAAGCTCTGTCTCTCCATTGAGATTCATTCTGGCCTCGGTTCCTGAACACGCAACACCTCGTCCTCCGCCCCTGCCTGGCGGCCCTCGCTTCTCCTTCCGCCTGCTTGGCGGTCCTCGCTCCCGCCGGCGAGCATGGCGGTCCTCGCTCCCGCCGGCGAGCATGGCGACCCACCAGCTGTCCTTCTCTGAGCATCCTCACCAACCAGCTCTCTTATTCTACTCTACGTTCCTGAACACGCAACACCTCCTCCAAGCAAGCTCTTCCCTGTCCAGCTCTCATTCAACCTGGAGGCCAGCAACAGGCAACATCTCCTCTAACGAAGCTCCTGCACATCTACCTCCTTCAGCACGCTACTCACCGAACGTGTCTACTGAGCAGCTCCTCACCACACGGCATCTCCAGCACCAGACTGTCTTTCATATAACTTATATTATATGAGAAAACCACCACCTTAGAGTTTCCATCCATCCATCCTGAGTGCAAGACAACATAATATCACGAAACCCTACAAGACGCAGCTCTTGTCTTCTTACAACTTTTCAAGTAATTTGTACCAAAATAGAAGATTTTTATTGTCCACATTTATGGTACAAATAATTTTTTATGGCTGAGTAAACCTGCAGATAGACCTCATTAATGTGGTATAGTCATAAATATCCATCAGTAATAGTAGGTAGTAGGCAGCTACCAAACAGGGAGATACTACCTCCTGGCAGTGGTGGGCATGGTTCGGCTAACCGCTAATAAGCGAAGATAACTTTCTCGTTAGCGGATTAGCGTTTTCTCTAACTTTGGAAACCATTAGCGGACCAATTAGCTTCCGCTAAATTTAGTTCTGCTAACTTTAAGTCCGCTAACAAAATTTATACATGTTTGTTCCTGTCTGTTGTAAGCGTGTAACGCCGCGATGCGTGTCTCCAACAGCCAGTTAGGCACGCTTGGTTGACTGCGTGTTAGTACATGCAAAGATATCTTGAGGACCAGGAGAGCCACCCTGTCAGATGACAACTTTGAGTGGCTGATGTTTATGAAGGGCAACCAGCATCACGTAGAGGCGATGGAGAAGGCCCAGCCACTGCAGCCGGAGTGAATGGAATTTTTCGATTATTAAAGTTTAATACTTTTTTTTACAGTAAGTAAAGACTGTCAGTGTATGTTGAAAGAATCATAGAATGTAATTGTAAACTAATGTATAATTTCATTTCTCATCTATTTGTTAATTTAATTAGGATTTTTTGTGTCAATATATTTGGTTATGCTAAGTACTGCAAAGTTCTTAACCAGGATGTTGTAGTGGCTACTCTCCCCTACAACTTCCAACTGAGCTCCTGCCGCACTCCGACCAGCCAATCAGCGTGCAGCGAACGAACGAAAATTGCAAGTGACAGGGGGGAAGGAGGTTCAGGGGAAGAATAAAGGGAGGATTGAAGTGAATTTTAGGAGGAGAGAACAGATGCAGTGGCTAAACACCGCTTGCGTGAGGGGTTGAGGGGTGGGGGCAGCCAGGAGGCAACAAGACAAAGCCAGGCTGGCGTCAGGTCAAGCGTCAGGTCAAGCGTCAGGTGCGTGTTGGGTTGGGCAATGGATGTTCAGTGCTTGGGCGGCTTGATTGTGTTTTGGTTTCTTGTGTGGAGGAGATGTCTTGGTCTTCTTAGCTTGAGGTCGATTTTCTTCTCACTCTCCTCCTCTTCTTGCTTTCTTGAAGTGTCCATTCGTTTGTGTTTGGGTCTTGTTGTTCGTCTTCCTCGTGAGATAGGTTCTCATAGGTGTGGAAGAGGTCAGAGAGGGTGAGGTTGACCACGCGGGCTTCAGCTCCACGGGCCACGTGGTGTTCTTGGTTCAGTGTGGTGGGCGTCTTCTCGAGAGTTTTCTTTTCTTGGTTTTTCTTTTTTTGGTTTTTCTTTTCTGCTGGTTTTTTCTTTTCTTGGGAGCGTACAGCAAGGAGGGCCTCTTTGTAGCTCAGTTTCTTCTCGATGCGGGCCTTGGCTACCCTGCATTCCTCCTTCCATTTGGGGCAGTTCCGATCGGCGGAGGAGTGTGGGCCACCACAAGCAGCGCATTTTTTTTCTTCGTTGGGGCAGACCGTGTAGCGGTGTCCAGGGCTGCCACACATGGAGCAGGTGTCCTCCTGCGCCTCACACTTGTTTACAGTGTGTCCATAGTGCTGGCATTTGTAACACCGTATCGGTCTGCAGTAGGGCTTGACTGGCACAGTTACCCACGCCAGTTGAGCCTCCTCCGATGAGGGCAGTGGTGTCGGACAGCTTCTTTACAACTTGGAGTTGCCCCTGGAGGAGCTCACTTAGTTCTTCATGGTCCATGTGGGCAATTTCGGCGTGGGAGATTACTCCCAGCTTCAAGTTGTCCCACATGTAGGCAATCATTTTGAATGGGATGCCGTTGATGTCAGGAATCTCCGCCAGCTGGGCGGGCATGCCCTTTTCGGCGAAGGTGATCCTGATGTCTCCATGGAGCTTTAGACGCTCCACCTTGGTGACCCCCACGATCCCATTAGCTTCAAAGAACTTCTGGAGAACTAGGAGATTTAGTTTCTTGGGGCAGGTCAGCGTGTCCGGACGAATCCGCGCCACGCTATCAAACTCGTAACCGTTCATGGTGAGAGAGGGTTAGAGAGAGTGTGCGTGCAGCCAGAAAAGAAGAACAGAAAAATGCTAGTGACAGGGGGGAAGAAGGTTCAGAGGAAGAGTAAAGAGAGGATGGAAGTGAATTTTAGAAGGAGAGAACAGGTGCAGTGGCTAAACACCGCTTGCGTGAGGGGGTAGGCAATGCCCTGATGGTGCAACAATCACAATCAGGACGAGGCAGAGGGAGGGCGGGAGCAGGTCCGGGCAAGCAAAGGGCCAACGCGGGTGCTCATGGTTGTCGTCTAGCCCAGGCAGTGTTGTCAAAGCGGAGGAAGAACCGCCCCGCCACGGCGGCGGCGCAAGCCGAGAAGCGCAGGTGGAAGGACGCACAGGCCACACACGAACAATTTAACAGAGGAAGGGTTTTGAATCTTTGAACTTGAAATGTCAAAGTATTCATAGTAAGGAAGGATGAGCGTATCGTAGGAGAGTTTTTAGTAATAGCAGCAGACAGATTTGAGCTTTTTTGTCAAATTATGAACGGAGACGAGAATGAGAGATAGGCTGAATGGTTTCAGTCTTGAGTTAGGTCGATTTTATTAAGAATTGGATGTCACAGACGTTGGGTAAGTTTTGATTTGTTTCTGAGAGTTATGGGTCTTTCAGCTATGTCAGAGAGAAATGGAGAGAGTTAGAGGAAGAGTTTTGAATCTTTGAGCTTGAAATGTCAAAGTATTCGTAGTAAAGAAGGATGAGTGTATCGTAGGAGAATTATTTAGTAATAGTAGGGGACAGATTTGAGCTTTGTCAAATTGTGAACGGAGATGAGAGTGAGATATAGGTTGTTTGGTTTCAGTTTTGAGTTAGGCCGATAATGTTGACAGTAGCTGGCATAGAGGTTGGGTATGTTTAATTTGGTTTTGGAGAGTTGTGGTCTTATGAGAGGCTTTGTCTGGCTGGGGGGGGGGGGGATGTGTTTGGAGATTGGTTGTGGGAGGGGGGGGGGAGTTTGTGTTTGGGGATTGGCGGGGGTGGAGGTTGTATGTTGATTTGAGGTGAATTAGAATTACTTAAGGGGGGTTGTTGTGTGAGTGTGTATGCTTTTGCGTGGAAATGTAGTAAGGGAGGGTTAGGATAATTGTTATAAGGTCAGGTATGGTTCGGTTGTCGGGAGGAGGGGGGAGGAGAGGAGAGGTTGTTGGGTTAATTTATAGTATGGAAGGATTCCTTAGGTGTGATATGATTTGTGTTGCTAATGAATAGTTGTATTGAGTCATAGGTTTTTTTTTTTTTTTTTTTTTTTTTTTTTTATAGGAGGGTCGAAGGGGCTTGTTAGAAAGGTCGGGTATATTAAGTTTTTCTTTTGGGAGGATTGAAGGTGTTGATTAGTGATTGGATGGAGAGTAGCATTTTTTTTTTTTTTTTTTTTTTTTTTTTTAGGAGGGATTGTGAGTAAGGTTGGGTGGGTTAAGTTTTTCTTTTGGGAGGATTGAAGGTGTTAGTTAGTGATTGGATAGACAGTAGCATTATTTTTTTTTTTTTTTTTTTTTTTTAGGAGGGATTGTGAGTAAGGTTGGGTGGGTTAAGTTTTTCTTTTGGGAGGATTATAGGTTTTGTTGTTGGTTGGCAGAGTTGTGTTAATTTGCATTCAATCTTTCCTTTGGCTAGTAGGCTCTAGCAGGTATTGTGGTTCTGGTCCCATTATTGAGGGAGAGGGTGTATGTACAGGAACAATGCACCCCTCCCCGACCTTATTGGCTAAGGGAGGCGTTCATATCATCCGTTGATGGTACCGTTTTTAGGTACACCTCTCCGACCTTATTGGCTAAGGGAGGTGCCCATAAAACTGTTGGTAACATTCTAGAGGGAGAGGGCTTGCTGCAGGTACTGCGCAAGTCTCCTCGACCTTATTGGCTAAGGGAAACATACATGTCATCCGAGTTAGTATGGGATGGGTAAGTTAGGTATTTGTTTTGGGAGGAGTGATAGGGTGTGGTTAGTTAATGGTAGAATGGTTATTTTTTATTTTGTGTGGGATTGCTAGTAACGGCTGGGTGTGTTAGGTTTTTATTTTGGGAGGAGTGATAGGGCGTGGTTAGTTAGTGGTAGAATGGTTATTTTTTATTTTGTGTGGGATTGCTAGTAACGGCTGGACATGTTAGGTTTTTATTTTGGGGGGATTGTTAGGGTCTTTTTTTTTTTTTTTTTTTTTTTTTTTTTTTTTTTAGGAGGGGGGAGTGTTAGTGCAGGTTAAGTGGGTTAGTTTTTTTTTTTTTTTTTTTTTTTTTTTTTTTTTTTGTCGGAGTGGTCTTGAGTTTGAGTTGGTGGCGTGGGGTTTGGAGTGAGGGGGGGGGGGGGAGTTAGGTTAGGTTGGGTGGGAACAGGGCCGGTTTTAAGCCTATTTGACCAATTTAATCAAATTGGGCCCCGCGCCGCAAGGGGGCCCCGCACACACGTGTGTTAGTTTTAAACTGTATACGATATTGGTAAAAAAGCTAACGTTAGACACAAAATCATTGTTATTGTCATCAAAATAATAGATCCCAGTCACGTGCGAGAATTTTCTGTTTTGTCAAAAGTCCAAGGGAATTAACTCTGGTGTTGGTCCACACGCCCTGACTTTCATAATAATTTACAGGAGCGGGAAGGGTGCGAGCCAATCAGAACACAGTTTTCACTCTCTCCCAACGCTTGGACGGTGTAAGTGTGTCGGGTCTGTATTTTTGGCTGTTTTCAGGGGGGAATACGAGTGATAACGTTGAGCTGTGTATATCAGCATGTCCTGTAATAACCAGTGAATCAGTGATCATCGTCAGACAGTGACAAAACTCCGGTCGTTGCCATAGACATGATTTGAGATGAGTTTTGCAGTGTTGACCTTGAAAATGAGAAGCATGGCCACTGGGTGGCGACCGAGGCGTGGTTTGTTTATAATTTTTGTGCTGGACAGTGATGATAATTGTTGATCCTGAGTACATGATTGATAGTGACAATAGCGATGATTAATGCTTTTTGGCTAAGGCGGGCATACTACACGAAATATAAAACATCAATCTTCGACTTTGTAGAGTAGAGGGCCCCACTATCAATTTTCTAATTGGGCCCCGCAATTCCTAGCACCAGCCCTGGGTGGGAATCATTTGGTGTGGGGTTGAGAAGAGGTTAGGTTAAGCTTAAGTTAGGTTAGGTTGATTGGGTTAGGTTAGGGTGAGGGTTAAGGAGAGGTTAGGTTTAATTTGGGGGGAGATTGCCGGGTGTGGTTATTAATACAAGGGAGGTGGGAGGGGAGTGTTTGGTCTGTTTAGTATGGAGGGATTTCTGTCTCTGAATCTGCGTGGGAGTATGATGTTGTCGAAGTAATCCTGCCATTGAGGGTAATTAGTGAGGAGAGTTTCTATTTGTTTGTCACCTAGTTGTCTCCAGTAGATGTTAAGTGGGGGGAGGGAGCTGAGTTCATGTAGATGACTATTTCGGGTGAAGGATGACCAGTGTGTGTTATGGATGAATCTTAGTGCTTTGTTTTGTATGACTTGAAGTTTCTTGGCGCTTGTTGGTGGTGCTAGCTGGAGTGTGTTGGGTGCATAAGTCAATAGTGGGCGTATGAGGGCTTTGAATAGGTGTGTTTTGGTTTTGATTGATGCGGTTCTGAATCTGTATATTTTCCCGAGTGTTTTGTTTGCGATCAAAGCTTTCATTTTGGTGTGTGGTGTCATGGTGAGTAGGGTGTGTCAATTTAGGGGGTGAACTGGCTAAATTGAAAATCGAGTAATTTGGTAGCAATTTATTGTAGTCTTTAAGCATGCAAAACAATATTCTGGCATAAATTTTTTTTTATAATAAGTCCTACCTACATCAAATGGATTTTTAAATGTACATATTTGTGAATTTATAACATAACCAGCGTTTGCACACATGTTACTGTTTCAAGTTTCAAATTATTATATTTTATTATCCGTAGTCTATTTGAAAGTAACCAATGCCTTCATACTCTCTTTGCTTTGGTTTCTTGTCATCAGTAGTCTGCTTGCTATTTGTGCTTTGATGTAACCTTCTCACCTCTCGTGGCTGTAAACATGGCCCCCTGCTTCAGTGACCATTTTCACACATCTCTCCACACTTTGAGTGTGGGAAGGCCACTTCGGCACCTGCATTGGAGTCTCTTTAAGGTTTCTCAATTCTTGGCTAGTTAGACTTGTTGTCAATGGTGGCTCTAAGACTTCCAAACTCAAGTCAACCAATTCTGACAATTTGGTGGCATTGACGTTTATTGGGGGAACTTTTCTTGAATGAAACGAACAGTCTCCCAACTGGTCGTCATCTATTAGCGTTCCTCTAATCTTTAGAATGACTTCTACAGCCTCGGTTCGGAGATTGGTACATTGACTGCAAAGCATTGCTTGCAAAACTGCTTCTGATCGAGCATACCAAGCGGACCTTCTTGCCACAGGTAACACGATGTCCCTCACTACCTTCCTCTGTGTTCTTACTAGCTGCAATTGAAACAAAGGTGATTGGGCCCATCCACCCACATAGGATTAAGTTTCGCACTAAACCACTGGGGAAGATAAACTCCAATAATAAATTCAACAATTAACCTCAAATTCTTCAGCACTTTGCCCTTCAATTCGTGTTTGGAAATCCAAATCCTGCAGAAACGAAGAGCTGTAGTTAACCAACGGCTGTGACTGACAGGTCCAATCTCCAAGAGAGCCAATGACTGAGGCACTTCTCCTGATCTTATTGCTTGGGCAATACGATAAGCATAGGATTGATCTGTGCTGAGATCTTTGATGACTCCTTCAGACAACGCCGGAAGGGGAGGGCCAACTTCGACCTTTGGAAAGGTTGTATTTATTTCTAGTTGTGTTGCTTCATCCAGCATGATGCCAAGGGGACCTGACCACTTGTTGTTGCTCTTTGTAGGACCATCAAGTTCCTGGATGAGATGACGAAGAGGTAGCTCGCCTGTATGTAAATCACATACAATCCAAACAAGTCTTCTTCCTAGTTTTTTCTCTAAATGCGTCATTACACCCCCCTGCTATCCGGTGTTCACTGCAGTTGAATCTCCACCAACAGCCTGCAGTGAACTGCCAAGTCCTCTCTCCTGAACCCAACATAAAATATGATCAGCAATGACCTCTGCATGTTTCTTCCCTTCTACTTCAGTTTCGGGAGCAAAGTGAAACAAAAACCGACCACCAGGCTCAGAACAGACAGAGTAGTGTTCTTCTTTGATGAGACCTGGAAACTTTCTGTTCACTCCCTCTACTTCTAGCAAAACTTTTGTGTCATCTATTCTTCCATCAAACAAAAGACAGGAGAGCCCTCCCTCGCTTAAATCTTTTTCATGCTGATCAGATATTTCCTTCATTATTTTTTCTTGTGCTCTTCTAATTTTATTATGATCTATCACCAAAGATACATCCTCTCGGCTGATGAGGCCTGCATCTATCCAAGCGGCAGTTGCAATTTCTGCAGCCTCACGAAGTCCAGCATGGTGGCGAATACTAGCTAAAGCAATGTTTGAAATATTTCTTGTGTTGTATTTCATTTTCTTTGGTAAAGGTTCAGATGGCTCTTTGGAACTATCATCTGATGTTGCTTCCTGTTCATCAGAAGAACTATCAAAGAAGTGATAAACATGTTGACACAGCTCTTCCTCTCTTTGGATGGCTTCTTCACTCTTCATTTTCTTCTTTTGTTCCCTCTCTCGGATTTGTTCTCTCTTCTTGGCATTAGCAATCTGCTTCTTTGTTTCTGAATAATCTATTGAACCCATTTGCATACTTCCTTGGCCTTCTGCCTTTGTCCTCTGTGCCTTTATAAATTCAAGCTCTAAAACAGGGATCTTCTTTTCACGAGGACAACCACAATCAATGTGGGAATTATTTTCTCTCTTACCTGAGTGAGAACAGTTGGATTCAGAACATAATTGTATGGAGCACTTGCAGGTCAAAATGTCAAACAGAGTATCAAGTGTGTGCAGAAATTCATTTTTCCTGGCCAAGTTTCCTTTACCAAGTGATGTTTCAACTGTTTTGTGCCATAATTTCGTTAGTTTTAGCTCAATAGTTCGACACTGATTAATCACAGGTGGTTTGAATAGTGCATTAGCTTTTGTCCATTGATACAGAAGAGGGACTATCATGTCATTTATGAGTTCTTTATCTGTATAGTTCCTTCTGTCCTTTGCATTTTTTTCTCGAAGGAGTAACCCTAATCTTAGCATGTCTCTCACTGTTGGAAGTTCTGATACAGGAAGCTCCTTCCCTTTACCAACTAGCAGGCTCAAGTGGGTTGACAACTGACTTCTTGTCTTCAATTTTGACATCTTCACACTATCTGACAAATAGAAAAATATTTAAATGTTTCATAATTCAATTGTTGTTTCAAAAAATATCAATTTGTTTATCAAAAATGCTGTAACAGAAATAACATAATAATTTCTTAGAACATAATGTTTTATACAATGATATAAGTAACTGCGACAATCAATATGCCCTACTTACAATAATTAAAATGTAGAATTCGTCTGGTAGAGTAGGTGCAAGTGCAATGAGAGCAAACCACCGTCTATGATATCTAGAAGGAGAGTGAGCCGGGCGCCTTATCCTCACGCTTGGTACAAGTCAAAACAAGAATTAAACTGTCCCACACGGAGAGCCTGTTCATGTTCATGTTCTGACATGCATATTGTACACAAGCTATGGAACCATAAAATACTCCATAATCCATATGCTTACATGAGATTAGTTAATATCAAGTGAATAATTCTAATCAAGTCTCATTAATTTGTTGAAATACTGATATTTGAAACTTTAAGGTATAATTGATGTAGGTGAGGGTTATTTCAATTCATTTTTGTTTGCTAATCTCAAGTTTAGACATAAAGAGGCACAATATTTTGACTACCAAATTTGATTTTTAACATGTTGACAAAATTGACACACCCTATTGTACATCCAATACAACATGTATATAGAGAGCACATTGTGAGTTTCCTTTCTCCATTCCATCCTGAGTGTGAACCAAATATCCTGAACCCCACAAATGGTGACTCCCGGAGATTCGCATTCACACAGGATGGAGGAAAAACTGATCACGCTCCCAGTCTTCAAGCAACATGGAAGACTGGCTTATCCACCCAGAAGCAGCTCTCATCGGCTCTACAGCTACTGTCTCTACATGGCAGGTCAGACACCCTAGAGCAGCTCTGCTACTCTAAGCAGACAGTCGCTCCTATTCCGACCCCAGCACACCCGTCCTGCCTCAGACGCCGACCCCGGCCCAGCAGTAACCCCTGCCGCCCCTGATGCGGCCTCTGTTCCTGAGTGCGGACCCACACACCCCTCTTTTCTCCCTCAGGTACTCCCTGCTTATGTCCTGCAACCTGCTGCTGTCGTGGACCCAGCTGCTGTCACGAGCCCTCATCCGCTTCTGCTGACGCAGCCCCTGCTCCTGACCCAGGCCCACACACCCCAGCAAGCGCATCTGACGACTCTGTACCTGCCGTGAGGGAAGCACAACATTCATCGCCTCCACACACCCTTTTTCTCCCTCTCTTCTCCCACAAATAGTGTGTATATAGACTGTTGTATCAAGCGACCGGCTCATCCACGCCATCGCCGTTGTCTCACATGAGGCATGCACCGCCCGTTCTGCCTCACATGTGCTAAGCAACTCTACAGACAACAAGTCTCCTACACCGCCTGGAGGGAAGGGGGAGTATTGTAGTGGAATTCTCCCCTACAAACGCTGTTTGTCGCTGCCTAGCCGACCTCACCAATTCCCCAGTGTATGCCTCGTGGTCTAGGTCAACCAGCGCCGCCATACATCACGGAGCGGGGGTCAACTACTAAGCCACGCCTACCCCTGCTATTTAAGACCTGACCTCGTGGTGATCTCTCTCTTTCTACCTACAGCCGCAGCCAGCAACACCTCCTCCGCCGCTGCCTGGCGGCCTTCCCTCGCTCCTCCGCCTGCCTGGCGGCCTTCCCTCGCTCCTCCGCCTGCCTGGCGGTCCTCTCTCCCGCTGGCGAGCATGGCGACCCACAAGCTGTCCTTCTCTGAGCGTCCTCACCAACCAGCTCTCTCTACATCACGCTTGTAACCATGCTGCCTTCCCAGCACCAAGCTGCATTGTACATCCAATACAACATGTATATAGAGAGCACATTGTGAGTTTCCTTTCTCCATTCCATCCTGAGTGTGAACCAAACATCTCATACCCCACAACGTCATCCATCCCTCGCATGAATTTCAGGGCACGCACCATGGAGGGGTCCATACTATAGGCCAGGTTTTTCAGTGCCTCAATATTCCTGGTAATCTCCCCCAACTTCTCCAACGTTATTTCTTGGTGCTCTTCCTCATCCTCTTTCCCTTTCGCTTTCTCTTCCTTGCCTGAGTCTACTAACTCCTGTAGATCCTCCTCGGTCAGCTCAGTGTCGTGCTCTTCAATTAGCTCCCTAATCTCGTCCTCTGCCATGTCCCGGAAGCCTTCAGCAGCCACTTTCCTTGACAATGCCAGGGTCTTTCTGAATATTTTCATTAAAATCCATCAAAATCATTTTCCTTGTCATCGTCTTAAGCACCAAACAGCTCCTCCCAGTCTTCTCCTTGAACAGGGCTAGAGGGTACGTGTTTTTCGAATCGTTTTCAATTAAAAAAATGTTACAGCACATGTATATTTTACCTAAACTGTGCCTGAATGAATATATTCTCTGAAATAAATAGTAGTTTTGCTGAAACGTGATGTATTTCAATGTAAAATAGGATAAAATACATAACGAAAACAAAAGACTTTACCTAACCTTCCAATGTTCAAGAGATGTTACTCGTTTTTTAATAGTTTACGGTTAAAATACTGTTATATTACAATGATATTATATTCATACTGTGCTTGATATAGTACATTCACGGAAATGTAATATTTTTGCTGAAATGACGTACGTATTACAGTGGAAAGTGACGAAAACAGTGACTTTCGCTTTCTTTCGTTCAAAAAATGTTAGCGTAATCGCTTTTCGAATGGTTTTCAGTTAAAAAACTGTTGCATCACAAGTGAATTAGGATAGAATATTATTGTAATACAACAGTTTTTTAACTCAAAACCATTCGAAAAGCGATTACGGTAACATCTTTTGAACGAAAGAAAGCGAGTCAATGCTTTCGTCACTTTCCACTGTAATACGTAAGTCATTTCAGCAAAATATTACATTTCCATATTCTCAGAAATAAATAGTAGTTTTGCTGAAACGTAAAGCATTTCAATGTAAATTAGGATAAACTACATGAAAACAAAAGACTTTACCAAGCCTTCCAATGTTCAAGATATGTTACTCGTTTCTTTAGTAGTTTTCGGTTAAAATACTCTTATATTAGTGATATTCTATTCATACTGTGCTTGATATAATACATTCACGGAAATGTAATATTTTTGCAACTACAATGCTGATGTCAACACATGCGTGGTTACAGCGAGACTCACTGAGTGAGGGAGAGCTATGCGTGTGTGTGTCAGGTTGTGGGAGCGGGCAGTGTCCCGTGTTCGGTGCCGCGAGCGAGTTGAATGGCGCGCGATTTGAATGTACTTCAATTACTTCAATGTACAGAATATTCCTCTGGCGGGGCAATCCGCGTATTTGCAAATCCGTGTATTATAAACCCGCGTATGTCAAGGGCCGACTGTATTCAAATCGCGCGCCATTCAACTGGCTCACGGCACCGAACACGGGACACTGCCCGCTCCCACAACCTGACACAAACACGCATAGCTCTCCCTCACTCAGTGAGTCTCGCTGTAACCACGCTTGTGTTGACATCAGCATTGTAGTTGCAAAAATATTACATTTCCGTGAATGTATTATATCAAGCACAGTAGGAATAGAATATCACTAATATAAGAGTACTTTAACCGAAAACTATTAAAAAAACGAGTAACATATCTTGAACATCGGAAGGTTAGGTAAAGTCTTTTGTTTTCATGTAGTTTATCCTAATTTACATTGAAATGCATTACGTTTCAGCAAAACTACTATTTATTTCTGAGAATATGGAAATGTAATATTTTGCTGAAATGACGTACGTACTACAGTGGAAAGTGACGAAAGCAATGACTCGCATTCTTTCATTCAAAAGATGTTACCGTAATCGCTTTTCGAATGGTTTTCTGTTAAAAAACTGTTGTATTACAATAATATTCTATCCTAATTCACTTGTGATGCAACAGTTTTTTTAACTGAAAACCATTCGAAAAGCGATTACGGTAACATCTTTTTGGACGAAAGAAAGCGAAAGTCATCGTTTTCGTCATGCTTTTATCCCACTTTCCACTGTAATACGTACGTCATTTCAGCAAAAATATTACATTTCCGTGAATGTAGTATATCAAGCACAGTATGAATAGGATATCATTGTAATATAACAGTATTTTAACCGAAAACTATTAAAAATACGAGTAACATCTCTTGAACATTGGAAGGTTAGGTAAAGTCTTTTGTTTTCGTCATGTATTTTATCCTATTTTACATTGAAATACATCACGTTTCAGCAAAACTACTATTTATTTCTGAGAATATATTCATTTAGGCACAGTTTAGGTGAAATATACATGTGCTGTAACATTTTTTTAATTGAAAACGATTCGAAAAACACGTATCCTCTAGCCCTGTTCAAGGAGAAGACTGGGAGGAGCTGTTTGGTGCTAAAGACGATGACAAGGAAAATGATTTTGATGGATTTTAATGAAAATATTCAGAAAGGCCCTGGCACTGTCAAGGAAAGTGGCTGCTGAAGGCTTCCAGGACATGGCAGAGGACGAGATTAGGGAGCTAATTGAAGAGCACGACACTGAGCTGACCGAGGAGGATCTACAGGAGTTAGTAGACTCAGGCAAGGAAGAGGAAGAGGAAGCGAAAGGGAAAGAGGGTGAGGAAGAGGAAGAGCACCAAGAAATAACGTTGGAGAATTTGGGGGAGATGACCTGGAATATCGAGGCACTGAAAAACCTGGCCTATAGTATGGACCTCTCCATGATGCGTGCCCTGAAATTCATGAGAGGGATGGATGACGTTTTTGCTCCATACAAAAACATCATGGAAGAAATGAAAGAAAGAGACGATAACTCCCCATCACCATGTTCTTTGATCACCGAAGGAGAGATTTAACACCATCAATTACTGGCGGCAGTGAGGAAGCAGCTGAATCCACCGCCGCCCCCACTTCACCATCCGTTATGGAATTCAGTGACGATGAGCCCGATGACCCCCGTCCTGTCCCCGAGGATAGGTACTGTACAGCAAAGTGAAATTTTTATCTCCTTTTTTTAATAGCTTTTCTTGCCATGTTTATTGGTTGTAAAAATGCACAGCACAGGACAGTTCAGTACAAGTACTGTACATAGGAAGTGGAGGTGCAGTTACTCACAAAACATTTGTGTTTGTTGTCGGCAGTAGTGACGGTGAGGAGGTGGAGGAGGCAGAGGAGGGAGCGGAGGGAGCGAGTTGGGAGGAGTGGTGAGGTGACCTTGGACGCAGAAGCAGGGACGAGTGGAGATGCCAGCCAGTATATTTTGGGTGTGTTAATTGTTTTTATAGCAATTTTTGCCTTTTAATATTAAATACTGTACATTACATTTCAACAAAACTACCATTTATTTCTGAGAACATGGAAATGTAATATTTTTGCTGAAATGATGTACGTATTACAGTGGAAAGTGGGATAAAATTGTGACGAAAGCAATGACTCTCTTTTTCGTTCAAAAGATGTTGCTGTAATCGCTTTTTGAATGGTTTTCAGTTGTGGGATTATAAGGCTAATGATAGGATTGAATATTATTGTAATACAGTACGAGTAAAATAGTTTTTTAACTGAAAACCATTCGAAAAGCGATTACAGTAAAATCTTTTGAACAACGTAAGAAAGCAAAAGTCATTGTTTTCGTCATGATTTTATCCCTCTTTCCACTGTAATATGTACGTCATTCCAGCAAAAATATTATATTTCCATACAGTGGTCCCTCGGTTAACGAACACAATTCGTTCCAGAAGGTCGTTCATTAACCGAAAAATTCGTTAACCGAAACCATTGCTTCAATGGGATTTTGGGTAATTGGTTCCAGCTCACCGAAAATTGCATACAAACTAAAATTAAATGCAGTAAAGTACACCTACTTTGAGGTGTGCATGTAGAAGGCTCCTGGTTGATGATGATAATGATGATGGGAATTAGAATTGGGGGTGGAGGAGAAGGGAGAAGAGAAGGCAGCGGGGTGGAAGAGAAATCACCCCATGCTTCATGCTGCCATTTCACCCATAAAATTTTTAGTTTATTTGGTGTAATTCAAGATTATTTTCTTTAAATCAACACTGCACTGCATTATATATTGTCAATATGTAAAATAAATTTCAGAATGACGAATAAGTGAGTCAAGTGGCTGTTTGGCGTGCTAAAAACTAGTTCCCTGAACTTCAATTATGTTAAGTAATTGTTAAAATGACTACAAATTTTAATGTAAGACTTGGAAAATTATTGAATAGTACATCCTTCTTGATATTTACTGAAATGGTAGCGAATTTAAACCCTAAAACCGATTACTGTATTGGCGGACTAATACTACAGCTGGTGAGCAGGCGAGAGCAGGCGAAGACATGTTGGGAAAAATTCGTAAGGAATTCGTTAACCGAATTTTTTCGTTAACCTAATTGAATATTCTTATGGAAGGTAATTCGTTAACCGAAATTTCGTTAACCGAGGCGTTCGTTAACAAGGCACACGAACGTGCGCTGATAATTGAGTGAGACAAGGCACATGCACGTGCCCTGATAATTGAGTGAGACAAGGCACATGAACGTGCCCTGATAATTGAGTGAGGCAAGGCACATGCATGTGCCCCAGTAAATGAATGAAAGACGAGGCACACGCACGTGCCCATCAGATGAAAAGCCTAGACATAGGGTCACCACATTGGGGGCATAATTAAGTGAGCAATAATCAAACACACGTGGCCGTAATGTCCTAAGGAGTTGACAAGTACTATTAGCCTGGGGGCAGCGATAGTCACAAGAAAGTAACAAAGTTAAATACCACCAGCCTGAGGGCAGCATAGTAACAAGAACGTGACAAAGTTAAGTATCAGCAGCCTGAGGTCAGCATAGTCACAAGAAGGTGACAAAGTTAAGGAGCTGACAAGTACTACTAGCCTGAGGGCAGAGATAGTCACAAGAACGTGACAAAGTTAAGTATCAGCAGCCTGAGGCCAGCATAGTCACAAGAATGTGACAAAGTTTAGTATCAAAGGCCTGATCTGGTTTTGAGCGTGAACGCTCAACAGAGTGGGTGTTACCGCAAGCAGTAATGAGTATACAGTATATAGAGAATTGAGATGGTGGAGATGGAGAGACGCAGAGTAGGTTGGGGTGTTTGGTGGTAGTAAGGGGAGCTTGTTTGTGTATAAACGCTTGAGCTTGACACGGCGAAGTCGGCCAGCCAGGGCTGGACATGTGACGCATGGCCGGGCAGTGGCACTGTAGTTATCACTATCATAGAGCCAACACCTAACCTGTTTCTCTTGAGACTTTCAAGACGTAAGTTTAACTTGTACTTGTTGTTTACACAGGTAGACTGTGTCCATTGCATCGTTTATCATTGTGACAACATAGAAATATGGCAAATTAGGTACTCATTGTAAGTGTTAAGATGAGACTAATTACATAGTTATGATTATTATGTAAATATATATTGGATTAAACATTTAAGTATGATTGCCAATGTATGATTTATTTGAAATACTAAAATGAATTGTATTCAACAGGTTTGACCGAATTTTAATGTTTGAGGTTAACGTGAAGAGTCTGATTAACCTTTAAACGCCCGGAAGGCACTTATATATATATATATATATATATATACAGTCATGCCTTGGTTAACGTCCGACCAAACAACGTCCGATCGCATATACATCCGTGGCCCCCATCCCCCCCCCCCCCCCCCAAAAAAAAACGTGACGCCTGCTGGACCACCACTCCACGACCCCCTGATGAGACACGATGATCCTCCCCATACTGGTCAGATATTATGTGTTAAAGGAATATGCTTCCATACTTAGGCTTTTCTAAGCTTTTGCCTGCAGGTGAAATGTTAACCTACATCTATTGAGGATAAAATCTTTCACCTACAAAGTGACAATAACACATTTGCTGTAATCAGACATATCTAGTTGCCTCAACAATTGCAAGTTGCAATTGGGGTTGCAATTTCAATTTCTGTGGCATTACTAAAAAGAGTAAAGTTTCTGGTGCACTCTAAGATTAAGAGAGAAATCGGAGGACTCAGGCATTCTGATGTGAGAGAAAACGAAGTTGTATGACGGGGGACCAAATAAAAAAAGCATAGCTACATGTTTTGTGGACTACAGTATTAAGCATACCCTTTTCATCACTTTGTAATAAACCTAGCCATGCCTATGTGTGTTTATGATATTTACCATAACAATATATATATATTTAGTGGGTATAAATGGTCGTAAAATGGGAAACTTGGGGTTGGGTCTTGGGTGCCTGGAACCAATTAGAATAAATCCCATGGGTTCTGTACTTTCGTTATCGGCCGGGTCCCAATTAGGCGCTATAACCAAGGGATGACTGTATATACTTGTGACACTGGCCAGTTGCTTCTGGTGTTATGGTACAGGGGTACCAGGTGACAGCACTAGGATCTCGCTTCCTCTATCAAGGAATAAACAATTAAAATTTAAATTGAAAAAAAAACATTTAAATAAATTACTATCTTACAAGAATCCCTCCAATGTAAGTTATATTCACCCAGGTCATTTGGGTGGTGTAGTGGCTACTCTCCCCTACAACTTCCAACTGAGCTCCGGCCGCACTCCGACCAGCCAATCAGCGTGCAGCAGAATAGAAGAATAGAAAAGAAAAATGCTAGTGACAGGGGGGAAAGAGGTTCAGAGGAAGAATAAAGAGAGGATGGAAGTGAATTTTAGAAGGAGAAAACAGATGCAGTGGCTAGACACCGCTTGCGTGAGGGATTATAAGATGGGGGCCTGAGGGTGCAACAATCACAATCAGGACGAGGCAGAGGGAGGACAGGAGCAGGTCCGGGCAAGCAAAGGGCAACGCAGGAGCTCCGATTGTCGTCTTAGCTGGCAGTGTTGGCAAAACGCAGGAAGAACCGCCACGCCACGGCGGCGGTGCAAGCCGAGAAACGCAGGTGGACGGACGCACAGGTGGCACACGATCAAATCAAACAGAGAAGGTGAAAATATAGAAATTTTGCTAGTCGTAGGGTTGTTTGGAGAGAGATGAAGGTAAAGTCTTTGAGCTATGTCAAAGAGGAACGGAGCGAGTTGGAGGAAGGGTTTTTGAATCTTTGAGCTTGAAATGTCAAAGTATTCATAGTAAGGAAGGATGAGCGTATCGTAGGAGAGTTTTTAGTAATAGCAGCAGACAGATTTGAGCTTTTTTGTCAAATTATGAACGGAGACTGAGAGTTGTGGGTCTTTTAGCTATGTCAGAGAGAAATGGAGAGAGTTGGAGGAAGAGTTTTGAATCTTTGAGCTTGAAATGTCAAAGTATTCGTAGATAAGGAAGGATGAGTGTATCGTAGGAGAGTTATTTAGTAATAGCAGGAGACAGATTTGAGCTATGTCAAATTGTGAACGGAGATGAGAGTGAGATATAGGTTGTTTGGTTTCAGTCTTGAATTAGGTCGATTTAATTGACAGTGGCAGATTATAGAAGTTGGGTATGTTTAATTTGGTTTTCGAGGTTGTAGTGTTATGAGGGGCTTTGTCTGGCGGGGGGGGGGGGGTGTTGTGTTTGGAGATTGGTTGTGGGAGGGGGGGAGTTTATGATTGGGGATTGGCGGGGGTGGCTGTTGTATGTTAATTTAAGGTGAATTAGAATTGCTTAAGGGGGGGATGTTGTGTG
The DNA here is from genome assembly GCA_958450375.1 of Homarus gammarus. Taxonomy (NCBI): domain Eukaryota; kingdom Metazoa; phylum Arthropoda; class Malacostraca; order Decapoda; family Nephropidae; genus Homarus; species Homarus gammarus. The sequence goes on from CAUDMG010003841.1 coordinate 772,433, forward strand.
AGTGTGTATGTGTTTGCGCGGAAATGTAGTAAGGGGAGAGAGGGGGGGTTAGTATAATGTTATAAGGTCAGGTATGGTTCGGTTGTAGGGAGGAGGGGGGGAGGAGAGGAGAGGAAAGGGGAGGCGAGAGGAGGAGAGAGGGGCTTTGGAGGTTCTGGGTTAATTTATAGTATGGTAGGATTTCTTAGGAATTATATGTTTTGTGTTGCTAATGAATAGTTGTATTGAGTCATGTTTTTTTTTTTTTTTTTTTTTTTTTTTTTTTTTTTTAGGAGGGTCAGAGGGGGTTGTTAGAAAGGTCGGGTATATTAAGTTTTTGCTTTGGGAGGATTGTAGGTGTTGATTTTTAAGAGGGATTGTGAGTAAGGTTGGGTAGGTTAAGTTTTTCTTTTGGGAGGATTGAAGGTGTTGATTAGTGATTGGATAGGGAGTTAGCATTTTTTTTTTTTTTTTTTTTTTTTTTTTTTTTTTTTGAGGGATTGTGAGTAAGGTTGGGTGGGTTAAGTTTTTCTTTTGGGAGGATTGTAGGTTGTTTTTTTTTTTTTTTTTTTTTTTTTTTTTTTTTTAGTGGATGGCCGAGTTGGGTTAATTATTGCATTCATTCTGTCCTTGCAGGTATTGTGAGTTCTGGTCCCATTATTGAGGGAGAGGGTTTTAATACAGGAACAATGCACCCCTCCCTGACCTTATTGGCTAAGGGAGGCGTTCATATTATCCGTAAAAGGTACCGTTTTTAGGTACACCTCTCCGACCTTATTGGCTAAGGGAGGTGCCCATAAAACATTGTTGGTATCATTCTAGAGGGAGAGGCATGCTGCAGGTACTGCGCAACTCTCCTCAACCTTATTGGCTGGGACACATACATGTCATCCGAGTTAGTGTGGGGTGGGTAAGTTAGGTATTTGTTTTGGGAGGAGTAATAGGGTGTGGTTAGTTATTGGTAGATTGGTTATTTTTTATTTTGTGTGGGATTGCTAGTAACGGCTGGGTGTGTTAGGTTTTTATTTTGGGAGGAGTGATAGGGTGTGGTTAGTTAGTGGTAGAATGGTTATTTTTTGCCTTGTGTGGGATTGCTAGTAACGCTGGGTATGTTAGGTTTTTATTTTGGGGGGATTTTTTAGGGTCTTTTTATGGGGGGGGGGGGAGTGTTAGTGCAGGTTGAGTGGATTAGAGTTTTTTTTTTTTTTTTTTTTTTTTTTTTTTTTCGGAGTGGTCTTGAGTTTGAGTTGGTGGCGTGGGGTTTGGAGTGAGGGGGGGGAGTTAGGTTAGGTTGGGTGGGAATCATTGGGTGTGGAGTTGAGAAGAGGTTAGGTAAAGTTTAGGTTAGGTTAGGTTGATTGGTTTAGGTTAGGTGGGAATCGTTGGGTGAGGGTTAAGGAGAGGTTAGGATTAATTGGGGGGAATTGTTGGGTGTGGTTATAGGGAAGTTATTAATACTTATATGAGATTGAAAGTCTGGGGTGCAGGGATGAGGTCTAAATTGTCGAGTGACTGTGAGCGTGGAGGTCTGAGTGTTGTGTATGTAAGTGAGGGATGGGCAATTACGTGACTGTGTGTGGGGGAGTCGGGAGGGTGACGGGAGTGTGCTAGGTTCGTGTCAGGGTTGTTTTCTGTTTCATTTGGGGTAGTGCCGTATAGATTTACTTTGATTATAGATTTGGTTGGATGTGTGTATTGTATAATTCTTTTGCTGTCAGGTGTATAGGGAGAAAGGGGGGAGGTGTTCTTCCTCTTTGGTCTAGGGGTCTTGACCACTATTTCTGTCGGGGGATGGGCTGCCATTTTATTCTTGGGAGTCTGGGGTGTCAGGGGAGGATTGGGTTTAGTTTGGGTGTTTGTGGTCCGGGAGTTCAACGTAGTCATGTGGGAGAAGTCGGGTGTAGGCAAGGTCGAGGTGGAGGGGCCGGGAGGTTCTGGACTGTTTACTCTGGGGGGTGAGGTAATGGTAGATTGGTGAGATAAGTCAGGTGTGGGCATGGCAGAAGTGGAGGGGTGGAGGGAGATTACAGTGGATTCTCTGGGGGGTGGGGGGGGCATGTTGATCTGGTCGGAGAAGGGGGCAGTGGGGAAGATGAGGTCGGGACCGGTTCTGAAGGAATCAGGAATGAGTATGGTAGGGAGGCCGTTCGCCTTCAAACCATCAATCGCCAAATTTAGAAAAAGAGACCTGTTTCCGTTACTTAGGGTATGTGCCAGAAGTATGATAGTGGTGATTTTTGCATCCATGTCGGGGGAGGGTAGGGGGGCGGTCACGTTGTTGGTCCAGCAAGTGCGGGTGGGGAGGGTCGTGGGAGTAGGGAGTGAGTGGTGGGGAGGAGGAGGTGGTGCTGTGGGAGGTGCAGTGGAAGGAGAGGGTCGGCGGGGAGGGAGTGGTGTTGTGCTGTTGTCGAGTCTGATTTTGCATTTGTTGCTGACGGCAGAGTGTGGGCCTTTACAATTGCAGCATTTAGTTACAGTGGCAGTGCAGTTACGGTATGAGTGGCCTTGATTGGCACATTTTGAACAGGTTTGTGTGTTGCTGCAACGGTATGTGTTATGTCCAAATTGGTAGCAATTGTAGCACTGGTGAACTGATATGAAGTGTTGGAATTCAATGTTTCGTGAGGGGATGATGTTGTTGCCGAGTTTTATTCCGTTGGATTTTAGTTTAATGGCGTCAGTTTGTGTAGATGTAGTGATTTTTAACATGGGGAGAGTTCCCATCTTGGCTGCATATGTCATTTGGGCGGTGTTGTGTGTGTTGAGTGCATTCAAAAGGTTAGGGTTGTCGAGGATAGGTGGGATTACGTTCCTGCATATGAGGGTACATTTTGCACGGTACTCAGGGGAGCTGAGGACCGTTAGGCCGTTGTTTTTCAGTTTATTGTTCATTTCTGGGGAATGAAATTGGTCGGCCTCTTCATCAGTTTGTACAAATATTTTTATAGTGTCGTCATTGGTGAAAGAACGGATCTGAAAAATCAAGGTCAGCTGGAAAATGAGGGAGGCGAGGTCCGTGCACGGTTGGATGTTTCGGTCCACTTTAATTTTAATGGAAGGCATGTCGAATGTTTGAAATGGAGATTTATGAAGATCTCCCCTATCAGTCCCTGATTTCCTGCGCCCCTCACGTAGGGGAGACCCTGCACTATCACAGAGATCCCCAGGTGAATCGGCAGGCTGTGCTGACCCTCCACCCTTCACACAAACACGCACTGGCGAGGTGTGGGGACAGAGGGCGTTTCCAGACGAATACTCCCCTGTACGTCAACTGACAGGGGAATAGGTCCTTTCACGACACGGAAGATAAAGGTTAGAGTGGTAGAAAAAGGTCTGAAAACTTACTGATGACTCTCTCTTCACACCCAGCCCCTCACAGCATTCGGGGTTCCTAAGGGAGGTCCGATACTGTAGGAGAGGCTCAATGTGTCGATTGAATCAACAGATTTGTCAGTTGGAGATTGGAGTCAGGTGCTTGTAATTTTCAGGGTAAGTAGGAAGGTGGGAGAGGTCCAGAACTAGCCAATCGGCGTGTCTGCTCCCTATGGTGGTCCTGGCTCCAATGCTATCGCGCACGGTTTGGTTGGGTGTAGGTGGCGTGCTCTCAACGTGTCTGCTCCCTATGGTGGTCCTGGCTCCAATGCGTGCAGCAGAACAGAACAGAAAAATGCTAGTGACAGGGGGGAAGGAGGTTCAGAGGAAGAAAAAAGAGAGGATGGAAGTGAATTTTAGAAGGAGAGAACAGATGCAGTGGCTAGACACCGCTTGCGTGAGGGGTTCAGGGGTGGGGGCAGCTGGGAGGCGACAAGACAAGGCCAGGCCGGCGATTGGTCAAGCGTCAGGTGCAGCGCGGTTGGGTTGGGCAATGGATGTTCAGTGCTTGGGCGGCTTGAATGTGTTTTGGTTTCTTGTGTGGAGGAGATGTCTTGGTCTTCTTAGCTTGGGGTCGATTTTCTTCTCACTCTTCTCCTCTTCTTGCTTTCTTGGAATGTCCATTCGTTTGTGTTTGGGTCTTGTTGTTCATCTTCCACGTGAGATGGGCTCTCATAGGTGTGGAAGAGGTCAGAGGCGGTGAGGTAGACCACGTGGGCTTCAGCTTCACGGGCCACGTGGTGATCTTGGTTTTGTGCGGTGGGCGTCTTCTCGACAGGTTTTCTTTTCTTGGTTTTTCTTTTGTGCTGGTTTTTTCTTTTCTTGAGAGCGTACAGCAAGGAGGGCCTCTTTGTAGCTCATTTTTTTCTCGAGGCGAACTTTGGCTACCCTGCACTCCTCCTTCCATCTGGGGCAGTTCCGGTCGGCGGAGGAGTGTGGGCCACCACAAGCAGCGCATTTCTTTTCTTCGTTGGGGCAGACCGTGTAGCGGTGTCCAGGGCTGCCACACTTGGAGCAGGTGTCCTCCTGCGCCTCACACTTATTTACAGTGTGTCCATAGTGTTGGCACTTGTAACACCGATTCGGTCTGCAGTAGGGCTTCACTGGCACAGTTACCCACGCCAGTTGAGCCTCTTCGGGTAAGGTGGTGTGGTGTCCGACAAGGGCAGTGGTGTCGGACAGCATCTTTACAACTTGGAGCTGCCCCTGGAGGAGCTCGCTTAGTTCGTCTTGGTCCATGTGGGCAATTTCGGCGTGGGAGATTACTCCCAGCTTCAAGTTGTCCCACATGTAAGCAATCATTTTGAATGGGATGCCGTTAATGTCAGGAATCTCCGCGAGCTGGGCGGGCATGCCCTTTTCGGCGAAGGTGATCCTGATGTCTCCATGGAGCTTTAGACGCTCCACCTTGGTGACCCCTACGATCCCCTTAGCTCTAAAGAACTTCTGGAGAACTAGGAGATTTAGCTTCTTGGGGCAGGTATGCGTGTCTGGACGAATCCGCGCCACGCTATCGAACTCGTAACCGTTCATGGTGAGAGGGTTAGAGAGAGTCTGTGTGTGTGTGTGTGTGCGTGCAGCAGAAAAGAACAGAAAAATGCTAGTGACAGGGGGGAAGGAGGTTCAGAGGAAGAATAAAGAGAGGATGGAAGTGAATTTTAGAAGGAGAGAACAGATGCGGTGGCTAGACACCGCTTGCGTGAGGGGTTCAGGGGTGGGGGCAGCTGGGAGGCGACAAGACAAGGCCAGGCCGGCGATTGGTCAAGCGTCAGGTGCAGCGCGGTTGGGTTGGGCAATGGATGTTCAGTGCTTGGGCGGCTTGAATGTGTTTTGGTTTCTTGTGTGGAGGAGATGTCTTGGTCTTCTTAGCTTGGGGTCGATTTTCTTCTCACTCTTCTCCTCTTCTTGCTTTCTTGGAATGTCCATTCGTTTGTGTTTGGGTCTTGTTGTTCATCTTCCACGTGAGATGGGCTCTCATAGGTGTGGAAGAGGTCAGAGGCGGTGAGGTAGACCACGTGGGCTTCAGCTTCACGGGCCACGTGGTGATCTTGGTTTTGTGCGGTGGGCGTCTTCTCGACAGTTTTCTTTTCTTGGTTTTTCTTTTTTTGGTTTTTCTTTTGTGCTGGTTTTTTCTTTTCTTGAGAGCGTACAGCAAGGAGGGCCTCTTTGTAGCTCATTTTTTTCTCGAGGCGAACTTTGGCTACCCTGCACTCCTCCTTCCATCTGGGGCAGTTCCGGTCGGCGGAGGAGTGTGGGCCACCACAAGCAGCGCATTTCTTTTCTTCGTTGGGGCAGACCGTGTAGCGGTGTCCAGGGCTGCCACACTTGGAGCAGGTGTCCTCCTGCGCCTCACACTTATTTACAGTGTGTCCATAGTGTTGGCACTTGTAACACCGATTCGGTCTGCAGTAGGGCTTCACTGGCACAGTTACCCACGCCAGTTGAGCCTCTTCGGGTAAGGTGGTGTGGTGTCCGACAAGGGCAGTGGTGTCGGACAGCATCTTTACAACTTGGAGCTGCCCCTGGAGGAGCTCGCTTAGTTCGTCTTGGTCCATGTGGGCAATTTCGGCGTGGGAGATTACTCCCAGCTTCAAGTTGTCCCACATGTAGGCAATCATTTTGAATGGGATGCCGTTGATGTCAGGAATCTCCGCGAGCTGGGCGGGCATGCCCTTTTCGGCGAAGGTGATCCTGATGTCTCCATGGAGCTTTAGACGCTCCACCTTGGTGACTCCCACGATCCCATTAGCTCTAAAGAACTTCTGGAGAACTAGGAGATTTAGCTTCTTGGGGCAGGTATGCGTGTCTGGACGAATCCGCGCCACGCTATCGAACTCGTAACCGTTCATGGTGAGAGGGTTAGAGAGTGTGCGTGCAGCAGTTGTTGGTAGCGAAAGGCAGAGCGGGGAAGATGACAGAGGAAGGAGCAGGAGGTTAGGAAGGGAATTGTAGTGGGAGAGATAGTGCCGTGGCTTTACACGACTGCGTTTATTTGGTTAGCGCATAGCGCACGTATTTGGTTTTGTCTGTGTTGGGTGTGTGATCCTCGGGTCACCACTCCTCCGGATTGTGTCAGTTCAAGTTTAGAAGCTGCAACAACTTTCCCTGAATACGAATTCGCAACCTTTCGATTTACAACAGGTACCTACTTTACTGCTAGGTGAACAGGGACCACGGGGGCTAGGAAGAGTGTCCAAACAACTTCCGCTTGCCCGGGAATCGAACCCGTGACATCTTGCTTGCGAGGCAAGAGCGGTACCGCTTCTACCACAAGCGCCCCTTCGTGCAGCAAGCTACGCCGAGAGACTAGGTCTATGCAGAGGACGTAGGCGTACGATCGCCGACCTAGTCTCGACCATCAACCTCCAGTTCAGGATCAGAGCGTTTCACACCTTACGCTTGAGCCGCTGTGATTGGTCCTCTCGCTACGCGCACCCCAGATCCTGATCCTGGTAAATTGTATAAATACGGCCATGCCTGCCCAGGGAGGACATTCTACACTCAGCTACTGGACCAGCAACATCTCTCTCAGCTCCTCACCTAGTCACTCCTACGCACTGCGCTGTACAACAATATATATATATATAGAAAGCGCATCGTGAGTTTCTATCCAACCACATTCCTGAGTCAAGATATCTACTTGTACGTACGTTTGTGTGCCCATACAAAGAGATAATACACAACTAAAGAGAATTGACAACCGGCCACATACGGTACGCTACATTGGTGACCCCCGGAGCCGTGAATACCACACTCCTTTCTGCTTGAGCTGAGAAGATCGTCCTGCCTGCTGCCAGCCTAGGCCAACCGCCTCCCTGCACCACCCACTACTCCACAACGACACCATCTCACGATCGTAAGGTTTATAACGCAGTAGTCTGTTCTCCCCCACTGGCGTTGTGAGTGACCCACATCACAGCTGGAGAGCAACTATTGTGCGATATTCCAAACGTGGTTTGAGCTCTTTTGCCTATTCTCCTATTTTTCTTTTGTTTTTTTAGTTCTGGCCGAAGGACCTGCACCCTAAAAAAGTGTATTCGTCCCGAAGTCCCCCCCGTAAGTGTTCACCTCCCTCCCAGGAGATTGTGAAGACGGAAGGGGGTCGGAACAAGCACCCATCCCTCATCCTTCCCTAACAGGTGCGATATACTCCCGCAAGAATGGACGGACGGATCTCTCTACCAACCTTCAACCACAACGTAGAGGACTGGTTAGTTCATGTCGAAGCAGCTCTCATCGGCTCTACAGCTACAGACGCGCAGAAGTACGGCGCCCTGCTCTGCTCCTTGCCCACTGAAGTCGCCACACAAGTCTCACAGATCATCTCCAACCCTCCAGAGAACAACAAATTCGCAACTCTGCGGGATGCCTTAAAAACGCATTACCAACGGACCCGCTCCGATATCCTGCAGAACCTATCTTCCATCTCCCTTGGAAACTCAACTCCGGGACATCTCTGGGAAGAGATGTGCAGGGTGAACTCCCAGTACACGGACAGACTTCCTGACTCTATCCTGCGCCAGCTCCACGCACAAAAGCTACCCACAGAAGTAAGAAACATCCTGTCCGCAGTAGATTACTCTACGACACCAGAGCTATATGCAACCGCGGCAGACAGAATTTTCAACCAGTGCGCTGCTGCACCCCTTGCTGCCACGGTCACACCAGTACCTCCCACCGAACTTGCAAGCCGGGTCAACACACCTCAGCCGAACAATACCTCACAAGACATCAAGGACCTGTTACAAACCTTGAACCGCAGGATGGACACCATGGAGCAGTTCTGCTCCTCCTTAACCGCTGCTGTGCCAGTCCCTAACTCACGCACCACACCCTACAACTTCCGACGCACAGCAGCCAGCCCCCAGCACAACACATATACCCTCTGCTGGTATCACCAGACTTACGGCCCCAATGCTCGAAACTGTGAGCCCTACTGCACCTATTCGGGAAACGGCAACAACGGAGGCTGGTAGACGCCTCAGCCCCCGTCCCCTCAGGCGTCTCATTACTGTACGTCACCGACTGCACCTCTGGCAAGAAGTTCCTCATCGACACAGGTTCATCGGTAAGCCTCATCCCTCCCTCACTACAAGACAAGTCAAAGCAACCCTCTTATGACCTGTTCGCTGCCAACGGTAGCCCCATCGCCTCCTACGGCGTACTCACCCTCGCTTTGGACCTCGGTCTGCCCAAGACTCTGAGTTGGTTATTCGTGATAGCAGACGTGTCTCAACCCATCCTTGGTTTCGACTTCCTCACCTTCCACAAGCTCGGCGTCAAACCAAGTCACCTATGCCTCATCCATGAGCCTACAGCACGCAAGATCCAGGGTTCTCGTGCCAGATACACCGACACTATCACCTGTCTTGCGCCTTCCAACGAGTTCTCCTCCCTACTCAACGAATTCAAGGAGCTTTTCTCACCCCGAGTCTCCCTACCCCCACCACCTACATCGGGAATTTTCCACCACATCGAAACTAAAGGACCACCAGTCTTTTCACGCCCTCGCCGCCTGCGCCCTGAGCTCCTGTACACAGCCAAAGTAGAATTCAACAAACTACTGCAAGATGGCATCATTCGCCCTTCAAGGAGTCCCTGGGCATCGCCTCTTCACATGGTTCCTAAGCAAACGCCCGGCGAGTGGAGGGTGTGTGGCGACTACAGAGCCCTGAATCTCGTCACCAAACCTGACAGGTACCCTATTCCGCATGTCCAGGACTTTCACCACAAACTTCATGGCAAGACTATCTTCTCGAAGATCGACTTGGAGCGTGCCTTCCACCAGATCCCAGTAGCACCTGCAGATACCCAGAAGACAGCCATAACAACTCCGTTCGGACTCTTCGAGTACACTTTCATGAGTTTTGGCTTACGCAATGCAGCACAGACTTTCCAGAGGTACATGGACCATATGCTTCGCGACCTCGACTTTGTCACTGTCTACATTGACGACATCCTCGTCGCATCTTCGACGCCTGCCGAGCACCGCCACCACCTCCAGCTCCTTCTCCAACGCCTGCAGAACAACAACATGAAAGTTCATCCTGCTAAATGCGTCTTTGGAACCTCGGCCATAGATTTCCTCGGTCACAGAGTCTCGCCCAGTGGCATACAACCCCTACCACAGAAGATAACCGCGATTAGGGAGTTCCCCAAACCTGACACGGCGAAGAAACTCCGAGAATTCCTGGGTTTAGTCAACTACTACCACCGCTTCATTGACAAAGCTGCCACCCTCCTAGCCCCCCTACACGACCTTCTCAAGGGACGCCCAAAGAAGTCTCACAAGCCTCTCGTGTGGACTCAAGAGGCTGCCACGGCATTCACCACTGTCAAACAGCACATTACACGCCTCACCCTCCTGGCCCACCCCGCACCTAACGCCCGGACCACTCTCACAACAGACGCTTCTTCTACTGCAGTGGGCGCCGTCTTACAGCAGGAGATCAACGGAATTCTCATGCCCGTTGCTTTCTTCTCACAACGGCTTCAACCACCACACCTCAAGTACAGCGCCTTTGATCGAGAACTCCTGGCCATATACCTGGCTGTCAAACATTTCCAGCACTTCCTCGAGGCCCGTCAGTTCACCATCTTCACTGATCACAAGCCCCTCGTCCACGCCTTCGCTTCAGCTTCCCAATCACATACACCTCGTGTCCTGCGCCACTTGGCTTACATCTCAGAGTTCTCCAACGACGTCCAACACATTAAAGGCAGCCACAACGAGATCGCCGACGCCCTCTCTCGTTGTGTATCCAACATTCTTCCCTCATCTCCACCCATTGACTATGGGCAGCTAGCCGCGGCTCAAGAGAAGGACGAAGACCTGGCAGCATACAAGACATCCCCCTCAAGCCTCAAACTCCAAGAAATCCCTGTTCCTGGCACAAAGATAAAATTGTGGTGCGACGTATCCTGTGGGCAGCCTAGACCGTTCGTGCCTCATGTCCACAGACGCGCTGTTTTCGACCGCATCCATGGTCTCAGCCACCCGGGTGTGCGGGCCTCCCAGCGCCTCCTCACGCAACGTGTCGTCTGGCCCGGCATCAAGTCTGATACTAAGAAATGGGCTGCCCAGTGCCTGGCCTGCCAATCCTCCAAAATACATCGTCACATACGGGCCCCCTTACATACTTTCCCTATTCCCAAAGGACGTTTTCAAGTAGTACACCTCGACATCGTGGGACCTCTTCCATCATCCTACGGCAGCACCTACATCTTCACCTGCATCGACCGTTTCACCAGGTGGACAGAAGCAATTCCCATGCCCAATGCTACAGCAGAGACTACTGTCCGCGCATTCATGTCCGGTTGGGTTTCCCGTTTCGGCCCCCCCCGCAACCGTAATCACTGACAGAGGAGTCCAGTTTGAGTCACAACTCTGGCAGCACCTCCTACAGTTCCTCGGCACGTCTAGACAACGCACTACAGCATACCACCCTCAAGCCAACGGCATGGTAGAGCGTTTTCACCGGCAGCTAAAGGACGCACTCAAGGCACAGCACGACCCTTACAGCTGGACTGATGCGCTTCCCTTAGTGCTCCTCGGCATCCGTGCGTCACACAAGGAGGATATGGACTGTAGCCCAGCAGATCTTACACTAGGCGAGCCCCTTCGGCTACCTGGGGATTTCTCACTCCCTCCTAACCCTCACCAAACCACTCCAGCCGTTCGTCACGACTTACTCCAAAAGTTACGACAAGCAGTTTCTGCATTCAGAGCTACTGCTCCACGCCAGCCTCCTCGGCGCCCTGAACACATCCCTCCTGCACTTCTCACAGCCGAGTATGTTTTCGTCAGGCGTGATGCTCATCGCAACCCATTACAACGTCCCTACGATGGACCCTTCCAGGTGGTTACCCGTTCAGCAAAGTTCCTGACGATTATCCGGAATGGCAGACATGACACCGTCAGCATAGACCGAGTCAAACCGGCCACCTTACCCGTTGGGCCCCCAGGCCAGCAGCACCAGCAACAAACTACGCCTGCACCAGTCTACCCGCAGTTACCACCGGCAGCAACACCACGCCCACGACATTTCTGGGCACCCTCTTTTCACCCTCAAGTACACCCTGTTCCGGCTGTAGAACCTGCTCCTGTCATAGACCTTCTTCCTATCATAGAACCTGAACCTATAATAGACGTCCCTCATGTCATAGAACCTGCTCCTGCCATGGACCCTCCCCCTGACATAGAACCTGCACCTATCATAGAACCTGTACCTATCATAGACCCTCCTCCTGACATAGAACCTGCTCCTGCCATGGACCCTCCTCCTGACATACAACCTGCACCTATCGTAGAACCTGCTCCTGCTATGGACCCTCCTCCTGACGCAGCCCCTGCAGCAGCAGGAGCACAACAACCACTGCTTGTACAACCTCTTCTAATCCCAAACCCTCTTTCTCCTCCTAATTCTCCCACAGGTTTTGTGTCACTGGAGGGAGTTGTTACACGTAGCGGCCGAGTCGTACATACACCTGCCCGGTATGTGTTATGTGTGGGACACAACCCAGACAACATCCAGCCTCCCGCCGCGCCGGGAGGGGAGGGGGAGTATTGTAGTGGCTACTCTCCCCTACAACTTCCAACTGAGCTCCGGCCGCACTCCGACCAGCCAATCAGCGTGCAGCAAGCTACGCCGAGAGACTAGGTCTATGCAGAGGACGTAGGCGTACGATCGCCGACCTAGTCTCGACCATCAACCTCCAGTTCAGGATCAGAGCGTTTCACACCTTACGCTTGAGCCGCTGTGATTGGTCCTCTCGCTACGCGCACCCCAGATCCTGATCCTGGTAAATTGTATAAATACGGCCATGCCTGCCCAGGGAGGACATTCTACACTCAGCTACTGGACCAGCAACATCTCTCTCAGCTCCTCACCTAGTCACTCCTACGCACTGCGCTGTACAACAATATATATATATATAGAAAGCGCATCGTGAGTTTCTATCCAACCACATTCCTGAGTCAAGATATCTACTTGTACGTACGTTTGTGTGCCCATACAAAGAGATAATACACAACTAAAGAGAATTGACAACCGGGCACATACGGTACGCTACAGTGGAAAATTATGAGAAGAGCTTAGTCACTCTTAAGTAATGATAAATAAACACGCAGGCAGGCCTTCAGCTCCAACTGTCAAATCTTTTCTCAAATAAATAAACAAAGAAACGCCAGACATTCTGTCACCTCACCTCCCGCCCCCCTCCCCCCCCCCTCTTCCCACCACCCTGTGTTCAAGATAAGAGATTGTGATTTCTTTATGTTTATTTTATATATTATCTCAGACTAAAGTTACGATAATATTATTTGCATTGCTGAAATCCTTGTGAGACAGAGATTAATTTGAATATAAGCGTCATATATTTTGCTCAAGATATAAAAAATGTAGTAGAAGGTGGGGTAAGACGGACCCCTGGGGTGAGATGGACCTCCCCCTCTAATTTGAATTAGAAAGGGCATGGTTAAGATTGTTGCCACTAGATGTCCTTCACATCAACTGTAACTCACGCGGATGCAACCGGAAGCCAGGTCCAGTACCGCATTGGCGCTCGAGGTGGAGGTTCGTGTTTTTTGACAGTGCTGATGTTATTTGGAGGAGGTAAGATAATTATTTTTTTGAAATTGATATACTGGCTGTAATGATTTGGTATTTATGCTGCATATAGCCAATCGTGTGTGCATTATAGGTATGTGCCATAACATGATATATAAAACATAGATGTTTTATTAAAAAAAAATAATGCGAATATTTACGTATGGGGTGAGATGGACCCCGAGGGTTCCATCTCACCCCTTACTCTAAATATTTTACAAACACTTAGCATTTTCTTTCCTTTTTCCTTGTAGATGCCCCGGAAATACGTGAGAATAAGTAATAGAGGGGGATGGAATACAGAAGCAATGCAGAATGCAATATCTGCAGTTAAAGAAAAAAAGATGCGTGTGAAAGCAGCCTCCAAGGAATTTAATGTCCCCAAGACTACTTCCTACGGCGCCACCCACAACTTTCAATTCGGACCCCAGAACCAACTTCTGCTGCTCGAGCAAGATGCATCAATCAGACAAATGTGGACAAGTTCTTCGACATCTTATCCTTAGTTCAGGAAGGCCACTTCTTTCCTCCACACAGGATTTTCAATGTGGATGAGACAGGTATTACAACGGTGCAGACAAAACCTACAAAAATCCTTGGTCAGCGTGGGAAAAAACAGATTGGCAGTCTGACTTCTGCTGAAAGAGGAGTTCTAGCTACAGCAGTTTGCTGCATGTCAGCTGGAGGGCAGTTTGTTCCACCTTTCCTCATCTTTCCACGGGTTCGTATGAAGCAAGAACTAAAGGATGGTGCCCCACCAGGAACCGGATTTGCCTGTCATCCATCTGGGTGGATGCAGCTCCCCATTTTTACAGAATGGTTTCAGCACTTTATTGCCCACACCAAGCCATCAGTGAATGATCCAGTATTGTTGATCATGGATGGACATATGACCCATATTAAGAATCTTGATGTTATCAATCTTGCCAGGGATAATTATGTCACGATTGTTGTTTTACCACCACATTGCAGTCACCGAATGCAGCCACTGGATGTTTCATTTATGAAACCACTGAATGCCTACTATGTGAGGGCTATTGAAACATTCCTCAGAAACAATCCTGGCAGGCTTGTGACAATCTACAAAATAAGTGCTTTGTTTGGTGAGGCCTATCTACATGCTGCTGTTCCAAACACAGCCATTAATGGGTTTAAGAAAACCGGTATCTGCCCATTGAATAAGCATGTTTTCGGAGAAGCTGCATTTTTACCTGCCCACCCAACAGACTTTCCATTAAATGCTGATCAGGAAGAGGAAGACCTGAACGACCATGTCGCCCCTCCTATCATGGTCACTGAGAATGAACCTGAATTGGAAGTAGCTGACATATCGGAAAACTCATGTGCTGTTCCTGTTCCTGAAAAACCAAGTCTGTTCAGGCCAGGTAGTTCACCCAAGGAAATTGTTCCCTTGCCAAAGGTGGCCATAACGACACGAAAGAAAAGACCTAGGGCTCAAGGGAGACCCCTTAACATGACAGGATCCCCATACAAGAATGAGCTCGAGACAGAAATTCAGAAGAAAAAAGAAAAAGAGGTCAGTCTAGCAAAGAAGCAGAAAGAAAGAGAAGCCAAAAATAAAACAGCAATCATATCAAAGCAACTACGACGTGAAAAAAGGAACATAAACCCAAAAACACAACAAGCAAAAGCTGGACCATCCTGGCTTCATGAAAGCAACAGCGAGAGTGAAGAGGGAGATGGAACTGTCTGCCCGTATTGCAGTGACACCTTTGGAAATTCTGCAAGAGGTGAAGGTTGGGTTTGTTGTGCCAATTGTAAAAAATGGGCACACGAGCAATGTGCAGTGATACTGGATGATGAGGATGATATTGAGTGTTTTGTTTGTGATCTATGCAAGGAATGATCAGGCAATTTGGCATAATATTTATAAAGTATCCCTGCAGGTGTAAAATGGGCACAGAAGCAAATGTATGTGGGTAAAGGATGCTGAAAGAAGGGTTTTCTTTGTAATTTGTTCCAGGAAGGACCTGTTTTCATTATTTTTTGGTCGAGGGTTATGATGAACCCTTAGGAAGTACCCGAAAAAATGACGGGGTAAGACGGACCCGGTAAGACGGGTCAGTCTTACCCAGTCATTATTTTTCGGGTACAATAAAAGTTACTTTTTCATTTTAATCATAGTTTCAATTTTTCCCTCAAATAACCGTGCCTAGGTTGTGTATTGGAATCATAAGACCCCAAAGTACCACCACAACCCCTAAAACATGAAAAAAATATCAAAATGTGGCTTCTAGACCCATTTATTTCTTAAGGGGTCCGTCTTACCCCACCTTCCCCTACATTAGTGAACAATACTGTAGTGCATTTTATAAAAAGTTTTTCAACTGTATTTTTGGGTAGATTTACATAAATTTCTTCATTTATTTTCACCCATTTACTTTCACACACCATACTAAAATAAACGTAAAATAAATTCGTGCAAAGCTGGAGTGCACGTGTACTAATTTGATTACGGTACTAAAATTGTTATATCTAGTGCGAATTACAATATGTTTATATTCAAATAAATCGGTATCTTACAAGAATCCCAGCTATGTTAAATATATTTCTAGGTCATATCACTGGCATTTTAAAATGAGAGGAGCTTAGCTGTTAAATAAACACACAGAGACCTTCGCCTCAAACTTATCACCTCAACCCCCCCACAAACCCCTCGCTGGGTGGCGGAGCCGTCAGTCCCCCCCCCCCCCAAACCCCTCGCTGGGTGGCGGAGCCGTCAGTCCCCCCTCCCCAGCCAGGCATTTAGGCTTACAGTTTTTATCTTATATAATATCTCAGACTAAAGTTAGGAGATTATAATTTGCATTGCTGGAATCCTTGCAAGACAGCCAATAATTTGAATATAAACGTCATATATTTTGCTCAAGAGATAAAAATTGTTGTACATTAGCGTACAGTACTGTACTGTAGTACATTTTATAAAAAAAGTTTTTCAACTGGATTCCTGGCCTGTCCTAACACTATATTTATGTTGTTTAAGTCTAGTGTGGGGTTCAGGATATTTGGTTCACACTCAGGATGGGCTGGAGAAAGGAAACTCACGATGTGCTCTCTATATACATGTTGTATTGGATGTACAATGCAGCTTGATGCTGGGAAGGCAGCATGGTTACAAGCGTGATGTAGAGAGAGCTGGTTGGTGAGGATGCTCACAGGAGGACAGCTTGTGGGTCGCCATGCTCGCCGGCGGGAGAGAGGACCGCCAGGCAGGCGGAGGAGGATGAGGAGGTGTTGCTGGCTGGTTGGTGTAGGTAGAAAAAGAGAC
Source organism: Homarus gammarus (assembly GCA_958450375.1). Classification (NCBI taxonomy): domain Eukaryota; kingdom Metazoa; phylum Arthropoda; class Malacostraca; order Decapoda; family Nephropidae; genus Homarus; species Homarus gammarus. The sequence continues at coordinate 788,681 of CAUDMG010003841.1, forward strand.
AGGTTGGTTGGTTGGTTGTACGGAGAGAATAGAGCATAGCTCTAAGAATAGGAGAAGGATAAAGTAGAAGGTAAAGTTCAGAAGTGGGAAGTAAAGGAGAAGGTTAACAGCAGGTGGGCTATCCACCTTGCGGAGACGCGTTTTTTTTTGTCTTCCGTAACTGTGCTGCATTAGTGGTTCAAGGTGTTAGGGAAGGCCGGTCTCAGCCAAGCTAAGCTAAGTTATTCTAAGTGTCCATGAGACATATTATCTTAGGGTAGGGGTGGGGGGTCCCTCCAGGTCCTTGTGGCACTGTAGGGATGATCCTCATCTTTTTTTTTTTTTTTTTTTTTTTTTTTTTTGAACTATTTTGGTCTTTGTTTATTTGTGGGGCCCCTCCAGGTCCTTGTGTGTCTGGAGAGTTGGGCCCATCTTTTGGTTCATATTTGTTGTGTTTTTTATTGTTGTTTTGTTGTTATTTTGTATATAGAGGCTCTGGTTCTTCAATTTCATTTTTCCTACTTCTAGGCCACCATCTATGTGATATATTGTTGTTTTCATCAATTAGTTTGCTAAGTATGGGATCCTGTTCTTGTTGGATTTTTTCCCATATTGCATTTGCTTGGGTGTGTATTCTGATGTTGAGTGGGTCTATGCCGTGTTCTGTGTGTATGTCTTGTACTGTTTGTGTGTATGGTGGTTGGTGTTTTGCCGCTCTTCTGAGGGCTGTATTTTGCACTGCTTGATATTTCAGCTGATTAGTTCTTGCAATTGTGTTCAGAGGTATCGGAGGGTATTCTAAGTGTGGCCTGATCAGTGCTTTATATAGGTGCAATTGCGTGTTGGTGTTCAATTGGCGGAATCTTCTAAGTTTTGTAAGTTGTGATCTTGCCATAGCTAATCTTTCGTTGATGTGAGGGATTATTCCGCTTCTGGAGATCTTGAGTCCTAGTGTTTTTCCCTTGGCAACATATGGTATTTGTTGATTGTTAATGATAATAGGGCATGGGTTCATTTTTGCGATGTGAATTATTTGGAGTTTTTGGACATTGGTTTTTATCTTCCATTTTCGTTCATAGTTGTTTATTAACTCTATTTCTCTGCATGTTCTAATGGCCATCATTTGTTTGGATTTTCCCGGGTACCTGATTATCTGTGTAACATCATCTGCATATGCTATATATTCTGATTGCCGTGGTTGCGGCATATCTGCCGTATATACAGTGAATAATGTTGGTGATATGTTGCTCCCTTGGGGAACTCCGCTATATAGGTTGAAGGTTTGTCCTAGATGGTTGTCAATGATAAGTTTAGCCTTTCTGTTATCTAAGAAATTACACAGTAGTGCTGTGATATTGGTAGGCATATCCAATTTGATTATTTTATATTTCATTCCTTCATGCCAAACTTTGTCAAACGCTTTTGAAACATCTCTTAAAATTATATTACATTGTTCTTTGTTACTTGCAGCATTTGCGATTGACTCGTATATTAAAGCTATTGCTGTATTGGTTCCTCGGTTTTTTCGAAAGCCGTGCTGTCTCGGATTATATTTATTTTCTTGGTCAAGAAAATTTCTGAGTCTGTGGTTAATTATTTTTTCCAATATTTTCCCGGGTGTTTCCAGTAGTGAGATGGGTCTGTAGTTTTCTGCTTGAGTATGGTTCTTTCCTGCTTTCGGGATGAGTCTGATTTTGGCTAATTTAAATTTGGTAGGAAAAAAGCCAGTTGCAAGTGAGGCATTGTATATATTTTTGAGCTGTTCGATCATATTCTGAGGAATGTTTTGTAGTACGACTTTATTAATTTGACTTATGCCAGGTGCTTTATTCTTAAAACTTGCTATTGTTTTTACAATATCATTTTGAGTTAGAGGAGCAATTATTGAGTTGTTGATGTTTAAAGAGTTGAGGTTAATTTTTTCTGTGGGTTTCCATTTCTCTGTGTTCTGGTTCAAATATATTCTAGTAGCCTGTTCAGTTTCTTGGCAGAAGCTTCTATTATCTTCGTCGTTGATTGTAAAAATGTTTTTCCAAAATTCTCTAAATATTGGCTCTTTTTCATGTGGTTCTGTTGCTTTTCTACCATTTTTGTCCTTAATATAACTCGTGTCTTCCGAATTAGTTCCCATTAGGTTTTTAATTTTTTTCCAGAATGCTTTTGGGTTTCTGTGATCTGCTTGTGTGTCCTGAATCAGCTTGTTCCATGTTTCATTGTATTTGTTCTTACTTATTTCTTTCAGTTCTTCTTTTAAATTCCTGTATAATATTCTGATGTCATTGTTCCACCCGTGTGTTTTGGTGAATTCATATAGATTGGTAAATCTAGTTTGTATCATTTTCTCTTCATGTGTTAATTGTGCATGTGGTAGTGTACGGTATGTTGTTTTTGGGATATTGTTTTGCATTGCTGATGTTACTTCATTGTACCATTTGTCCAATGATTTGTCGATCTCAGTTGTGTCTTTATTGTGTAGGAGTGTTGGTTCGTTTTTGCTGAGATCCAATTTAAATTTTTCCCAATTTGCTCTATTAAGTGAAAATCTTGGGATTGATGGAATTTGTATCGGAGACGTGGATAAAGTTGCTATTATGGGTAAATGATCACTGGTTGTTGTGGGTCCAGCTTTTAAATGTACATTGAGATGGTGATGCCTGTTGGTTAAAACAATATCAGGTTTCCCAGTGTTACCGGCTGATACGTAAGTTGCGAAGTCGGGCCCAAGGTGAGTTATTGTCCCGTGTTCGATGAAAGCATGTAGAATTTTTCCTCCTGGGTTTCTGATATTATTTCCTAGGGTTGTGTGTTTAGCATTGAGGTCTCCTATAAAGTATGCTGGTTTATTTTGTCTCATTAGTTTTAAAATATCACCTGTAGGGAATACTGGCCTTCTAAATGTTAAATAAGACGTTCCAATTAATATTGGGCCTCTGGTTGTGTTTACTTCGGCTGCAAGAAAGTTGCTATGAAAGTTGTCTATGATTTTATACTGTATATTGCGTTTTATAGCTATTGCTATGCCGTCGTGTGGTTCATCATGGATGTTCATTTGATGTACATGATAGTTAAAAATCTTGATTTTATCACCTTTTTTCCGACCATGTGCGTTGATAAGAATAATGTCTGGATCTATTGTGCTATATATATTGGTGAGTTCTGATTTCCTCATCAAATTCCAGGCAAGGACGTTGTGCTGGATTATCTTTAATAATTTAGTTTGTGTAATCGTGGATCCCGCGAACTTGGTGTAGGATGTTTGCTAGCTCGTGCATCTCCTGGTGAGTGTCTACTCCTTTCCTCCTTGAGTCCAGTTCTGATTTTCTTAAACTTGGTGACATCCACTCTTTCGATCCTATTATATTTGGTACTTAAAAGTCCTGCAGTTATTAATTGGTCTATATAGGTTTCTTCTACCCTATCGTCTTCGTAGGTGAATTTTACAGTGCCTTCCTTGATTTCCTGCAGAAGTCTGTCATTTGATATTGTAGGTGGTGTGTTGACTGAATAAAAGCGGATGCCGATCTCATTGCCCAAGTCTGCTGGCTGCACATCGCTTGGTGAAGATGGGGGGGCACGATGGCCAGAGTGGGATTCTTTTCTTAATTTTGCTTTGGTCGGATCAACTTTTGCAGGTAGTGATTTCTCTGTTTGCTGAGTGGTGGAGTCTGATGATTTGCGGTGTGGTGTGACTTCTTGGGTGATAGGGTCTGTTTCCATGACGGTTTCTTCTGTGAATTGTTTGGTTTTGTGCTCCTGTGGTTTCATTGCTCCCAGGCTACTCTCGGTGACGATTTTAAATATTTCTGTTGAGGGGGCGTCGTCTGGAAATTTTACCTCTGGCAGATTGTTTGCCGCAAACATTTCTCTAATCGTTTTTCCGAATGTTCCTGGTTTTGCAATATTATTGAGGTGTGCATGTATTATACTAGTTAGGATAGTGAAAGGTAATCCTTCACTCAGATTGAGGTATGTCGGCTGCATGAGGGGATTTTCTTTAGTTTTCTTCAGTACTTTAGATGTGGTATCTTGCAGCTTTGCAATTGCTGCATATGTTTTGTTGGGGTCTGTTTCAATCTTCTTATTTGTTCTTTCCTTTTCTCTCAGGTTTCTAATTATTTCTTTCCTTATGGGACAACGCGCTGCTAGTGTTCGATGTTCCCCATTACAGTTCAGGCATTTTGGGTTATCTTTATTGCTACATTCTCTGAATGTATGGCCCTCTGTTGCACATTCAGAGCAGTACTTCTTATCTTTTAGAGGACAGTTTGCAGCTAGATGATTATATTTGTAGCAATTCCAACAGGGTGTTATTGGAAAAAATTCCTCCTGCTCAATTTGATATTTTGTCAGATGATAATGGGATATACACAGGCCATTCTCTAGGGCTTTTTGTGCCATGGAGATCTCTCCAAACCTGACCTTCATCATGGTAGGAGCACCAGGCATTAACACAACCTCCTCGACTCTGGCCCATGCGTTCTTCTCTTGTATATTATTAGCAATATCATTTGGTGTTTGTTTCAGTATGCTCTTATCTACCCTTTTAATCACTATGGACTTTTTGGCTCGTAGTTGAGGTGGTATTACAATTTCGAATCCGTGTTCTTTTAGTTTCTTTGTTGATTCGTCTGAGAGCATATTGTCTACATCTTTTTCTTCAAGACAAAGGACTATGTAAGAGTCCTTTGTTTCTATTAGTGCGGCAAATTTGATGTTTAACTGGGCACACAGTAGTATACCCAGTTCCTCTTTGCGTTTTTCCGATACTCCCCCCAAAAGGGAGCGTACCCGTATCCTATTTCCGGTTGTCCTAGTCATTGCATATGGTCGTTCTCCGTGGCATCAGTCTTATTGTAATTTTGTACAGTTGCCCTACCTATCCAGGCGAGCAACCTAAACACAGGAATTACAGCACCCCCCACCGCCACTTGCTGGTCGAATGGTCGTAGGGTGGTTCCTGTGTCACTCACCTAGTAACCCCGTTAGGGGAACCTATATCCCTATTGTTGTAAATGCTCACTTATAGGCGTGAACTTGATGTGTACCTAATCGGGGGATGGGTGGAGGATTAAGGATTTGCGACCCCCTTCCTAGGTGGAACACGCACGATCACGGTTTCCCAGGAAGGCTCGGCGGAGGGGTGGGTTCTGCTCCTACCCCCTTTCGTGTTCACAAACCCCACCAGTGGAGGTGAACAGTTACAGGGGGGACCCAAGGACGAATACACCTCTAGGGTGCAGGTCCCCAGGCCAGAGCGAATAAAGAAGGAAGAACAAGGTAAAACAGCCAGAGGTGCAATTGACACCAATGGGATCGCGGCCCAAATCCGCTACAGAAAGCCGTTTCAGATCACCCGATCAGGGCCGCCTCTGATCAGGAGTAAGAGACAGGTCACCACGAGGCCAGGTCTTAAATAGCGGGGGGGGGGGGGGAGGTAGGCGTGGCTTAGTAGTTGACCCCCGCTCCGTGATGTATGGCGGCGCTGGTTGACCTAGACCACGAGGCATACACTGGGGAATTGGTGGGGTCGGCTACTCAGCGACAAACAGCGTTTGTAGGGGAGAAATCCACTACAATACTCCCCCTTCCCTCCAGGCGGTGTAGGAGACTTGTTGTCTGCGGGGTTGCATAGCACATGTGAGGCACAACGGGCGGTGCATGCCTCATGTGAGACAACGGCGATGGCGTGGATGAGCCGGTCGCTGGATACAACTGTCTATGGGAGAAGAGAGGGAGAAAAAGGGTGTGTGCAGGCGATGAATTTTGTTCTTCCCTCACAGCAGGTACAGAGTCGCCAGATGCGCCTGCTGGGGTGTGTGGGCCTGGGTCAGGAGCAGGGGCTGCGTCAGCAGAAGCGGATGAGAGCTCGTGACAGCAGCTGGGTCCACGACAGCAGCAGGGTGCAGGACAGTAGCAGGGAGTACCTGAGGGAGAAAAGAGGGGTGTGTGGGTCCGCACTCAGGAACAGAGGCCGCATCAGGGGCGGCAGGGGTTACTGCTGGGCCAGGGTCGGCGTCTGAGGCAGGACGGGTGTGCTGGGGTCGGAAGAGGAGCGACTGTCTGCTTAGAGTAGCAGAGCTGCTCTAGGGTGTCTAACCTGCGGTGTAGAGACAGTAGCTGTAGAGCGGATGAGTGCTGCTTCTGGGTGGATTAGCCAGTCTTCCATGTTGCTTGAAGACTGGGAGCGTGACCAGTTTCTCCTCCATCCTGTGTGAGTGCGAATCTCCGGGAGTCACCATTTGTGGGGTTCAGGATGTTTGGTTCACACTCAGGATGGAATGGAGAAAGGAAACTCACGATGTGCTCTCTATATACATGTTGTATTGGATGTACAATGCAGCTTGGTGCTGGGAAGGCAGCATGGTTACAAGCGTGATGTAGAGAGAGCTGGTTGGTGAGGATGCTCACAGGACAGCTTGTGGGTCGCCATGCTCGCCGGCGGGAGAGAGGACCGCCAGGCAGGCGGGGGAGGATGAGGTGTTGCTGGCTGGTTGGTGTAGGTAGGAAAAGAGACAGGTTACCACGAGGTCAGGTCTTAAATAGCGCGGGGGGGTGGGGTTAGGCGTGGCTTAGTAGTTGACCCCCGCTCCGTGATGTATGGCGGCGCTGGTTGACCTAGACCACGAGGCATACACTGGGGAATTGGTGGGGTCGGCTACTCAGCGACAAACAGCGTTTGTAGGGGAGAAATCCACTACACTAGTTACACGATCTTTACCTGTCTGGCCTAAGTAAAACATATTATATTCCTTGCAATGAACTTTATAAATGCAACCAATTGTGTTGTTGGGGGAGTTCTATAATTAACATTTGTTTAACAGTGCATGAGTTTTTAAATGCCACATTGACGTTCTAGGTTTTTAGTTGTAAAGGAATGTGTGAGAAATTTTTGTGAAATGGTAATATTAAGATATTCTTATGGTCATGGGTGGGCTTGGGATCAGTTCTATAAAGAGTTTTCTTAATAATGTTTAGGCATTTGTCTATGAAAGATCTAGGGTATTTAAGGTTTGAGCCAATATTATAGATATATTTATATTCCTCATCAATGAATTCCGGACTGAAAATTCTCAAGGCACGTAAAAAGATTGTTGTAAATACTGACTGTTTGACTTTATTATGGTGGGCAGAATAATAATGAATGTATGAACACACATTAGTTGGTTTTCTGTAAATACTGAACTTAAAAGTGTTACCTATTCTGTGTATCAGACAGTCTAGGAATGGCAATTTACAGTCTTGCTCTAATTCCACAGTGAATTTGATCGAGGGGCTAAGTTGTTAAGTTGTGGCAGGAAAGCTTTTAGGTCCTCATTACATGGCAAGAGACATAATACATCATCAACATATCTAAACCAGACTGCTGAAAGTGGGAAAATATTACTTAATAGTTTCTTTTCAAAGAATTCCATCTATAGGTTGCTTACACGAGCGTAGCTAGGGGGGGGGGGGGGCGGCGGTCCGCCCCGGGCGGCACTTTTGGGGGGCGGCACTTTTGGGTCTGCTCATCACCCATATCTGCAGCTACTGGAGACGTTAATCCATCCCTTTGTATCGGCGGCAAGTTAATCCTTGTCGTGTCTGACCTAACACCTGACCCACATCGTCACGGCCACGTCATGAGCTACACCCTTGCTATGCGCCCCGCCCCCCCCCCCCCGCCACACACACAACCTGTAACCTATTGAGGATTAAGGAAACAACTTCAAACAAGTACGCCAGTGAGCTCATGTGGTGTGGGTCAGGTGTTAGGTCAGACACGACGAGGATTAACTTGCCGCCGATACAAAGGGAAGGATTAATGTCTCCAGTAGCTGCAAAACCATGCAGTCTCGGGTCATATCAGTTCATGTACAGCCGACCAATCCACCAGTTACAAGCAATTCACTTCAGTTCTGCACAAGTCTCCATCGTGACAAGACGAGGGGAGGCTAGACAACTTTTAAGTTCTCTTGTGTTTTTGATCCACTTATTTACTTCGTTGGAAGACATAATACTATAAGGTAAGAAATATTAAAGTATTGGTTAAAAATATTGATGTGACTTTTGCTGCGGTACTGAGATTAAATATTAAGATTTTGTTTCACAGCATTGCAATTTTATACTAAGACACTATCCTCACTGGGGTACAGATAAAAGCCCCCCCGACAAAAGCCACCCAGACAAAAGCGCCCCAGACGAAAGCCACCCAGACAAAAGCCCCCTACTTTGATCGGGGTGGCTTTTGTCTGACAACAGTAAGGGCTTTCAAAAGTTACGGACATAATTAAATAGTTGAGGGTAAAATATACTGTTCTTCTCTGTGGTTAATAATTGGTTAGGTTAGGGTTAGGTTAAGTTAGGTTAGGTTGGGTTACGTTAGGTTAGGGTTGTCAGACAAAAGCCACCCCGATCAAAGTAGGGGGCTTTTGTCTGGGGGGCTTTTGTCTGGGTGGCTTTTGTAGGGGGGGCTTATGTCAGACATCCATTTTCACTGTACTCTGAGTCTGTAATTTTAGATTAAGTTGCTACTTTTTACATTTCCATTGTATTACATTGATACTAGTGTCATTATACCGTGATTTTAGATCAAGCTGTTATTTTTACATTGCTGTGATGATAATGACACTAGTGTGACAGTGTCATTATACCTTGATTTTAGATCATACTCAATAAAAGATAACGGTGCAGTACAATTGTTTTATGTAACGGATTCCTAACCTAACCTAAAATAATATATATATATATATGCATGCAGAAACTTCACATCACCATGAAGAATAGATGCACAATAACCACTGGAGAAAGGAAAGACAAGCAGCAAGTACTTTCGTTTAATACATCCTCAGGCAGAGGATGTATTAAACGAAAGTACTTGCTTCTTGTCTTTCCTTTCTCCAGTGGTTATTGTGCATATATATATATATATATATATATATATATATATATAAAAAAATTTGAATTTGCTGAGGAAATGCTATTTAAGAAAAAATGTTTTCCTATGCATATTACTTTTGGAATAGCGTTTTTTTGTATTATTCAATGCCGTAATAATAAATAATGTACGTAGTACATTTTGATTTTTTTTTTGTAAATTCACAAAAGCATTCTCTTGCTACACAGTAATATTATAATGGTACACAAACTATTTAATATATATATATATATATATATATATATATATATATATATATAAGAGTGAGTCACTGTGCAATATGTATTTTTTGTGGGGGCAAACTCATGGGCCGCCCCGGGCGGCACACACTCTAGCTGCGCCACTGGTTGCTTAATACAGGTGAGAGTGGATTACCCATTGCCATACCAAATTTTTGAGCATAATATTCTCCATTGAATTCAAATTTACAATCCTAATACATAGTTTGATGAGTTCGATGAAATCGTCTTTCGAGACGGGCAATGAGATATTATCCAGGGAATCTATGAGGAACTCTAGTAAATCATCAACTGGGACCTTTGTAAAGAATGATGTTACATCAATACTGACCAGTTTAAAATCATAATTAATGTGTGAGTTATTGAGTTTATCAACCAATTCCATATTATTCTTGATATTAGAGTTAGAAATGTTGCCAAGTAGGAGATTTAGTAAAGAAACTAACCATTTAGATAGTTTATAAGAGATTGACCCAACTGAGCTAATGATGGGTCTTGCTGGGTTATTAGGCTTGTGGGTCTTGATTACACCATACATGTATGGCAGTGGAGGGGACGTTGAAGTAAGATGTTTAATGAGAGTAGCTTTGCCTCTCAAAAGAGACTTCAGTTTTTTGTTGAACTGGGTGTTAACTCTGTTGAGAGGATTATTTATGAGTTTAGAATATGTTGTAGTATCAAATAAAAGGTCATTCATTTTAGAGATATAATCGTCTTTGTTTAAAATCACTACTGTGTTGGCTTTATCTGCTTTAGTGACATGTAGATCCTTATTTTTCTTAAGGGCTTGGATTGCTTTGGTGAATCTTTCTGGACAGTTTGGAATACAAGGCTTGGACATAGATGCATAGACAACATCTTTACACATGTTCACTTCTTCACTTGTCAAATTACTGAATTTCTCCAAATTGCAAAATGCTCTGGCTATGTCAACACTGTCGCCTCCCTTGTTAGAACCATCAAAACTTAAACCATAGCCGAGGGCACACAAGGTATCATTGTCGAGTTGTTTAGAGGAGAGATTCACTACACAGTTGTGATTGGCATCCTTAGTCCAATCACTATTTCTAATAAGGAGTGCCAATTTGTGGTCTATCTTAGCTTGAAGATCAAAACGCTCACGTCTCAGGTTATCAAAACAGTAATCCAACATGAACTTTTTCCAATAACTCGGTATGGTCATATTAAAAACACGCTTTTTTTGTCTTACAATACGGAAAGCTTCATATATTGTTAGGACACGCCAGGAATCCAATGCTCTGTTTGTTCATTTGAGGAATAACAAGCATTGCATTGACTGGGATAATGCCTCCTCAATATTACCTTGTAATTCAACTGATAGTAGGAACATCATAGAATCTAGTCTCATTAAACATACCGAAGCATTCAACATGAATTTGAGCAATGGCATGTACAAACTGGACAATTTTGTAATTAAGAAGATTTGTAACCAGGTGAGAAGGTTGGGTCACCTTACCCTCTGACCTGACTACCGACCGTTGCGGTGCTATTTAAAGATTAGTAGGGTCATTACCTAATACCTGACCATTGTGGACCTGGTCTCACCCTCCTCTGTATATATACACCTTGTTTTGTACTTCTCTTTAGTCTGTACTCACCCCTGAAGATGTGAATTACACGAAAGCGCTTGGGAACTTTGTGTTTTCTTCTTTCCTTGTGGTTATCAGCATATATATATATATATATATATATATATATATATATATATATATATATATATATATATATAATCAACGACCTCACCAGCCAGGATTTGAACCCTCGACCTACTGGGTGGGACTAGGGAATGCTACCGACTAACCAACAAGGACACTAAAAGTAGTCCTAGACTCAGTTATATTTCACACAAAGCCTGTTCATCGAGCTGATGGCGCCGTGAACCTCATTGGGAACTGCCCGTGCCTCTGTGCGTTCCCTAGTCCCACCAGTAGGTCGAGGGTTCAAATCCTGGCTCGTGAGGTCGTTGATTATATGTTCAAAGTCTGCGTGTTATATGGAGTAAAAATGAAGATTATATATGGTACCTCGTGTTTCATACCAGCTGGATTCGGTAAAATGCTATTGACACCACATACGAGGCACGGGCAGTTCCCAATGAGGTTCACGGTGCCATCAGCTCGATGAACAGGCTTTTTTGTGAAATATAACAGAGTTTAGGACTGCTTTTAGTGTCCTTGTGGGTTAGTCGGTAGCGTTCCCTTGTCCCACCCAGTAGGTTGAAGGTTCAAATCCTGGCTGGTGAGGTCGTTGATTGTATGTTCAAAGTCATCGTGTTATATGGACTAAAAATGAAGTAAATATATATATATATATATATATATATATATATATATATATATATATATATATATATATATATATATATATATACTGTATGTATATATATATATATATATATATATATATATATATATATATATATATATATATATATATATATATATATATATATATATACAGTATTTATTTCTAAGAATACGTATATTCACACAGTCACAGTTAAGGTAAAATATACTTGTGATGTAATATTTTAATGAAAATACGGTATTGTAGTTTTCTTTTGTTTCAAATTTAATTAACAAAGATTGATGTTTCAAATGTAATGAAAAAAAATTTATGTACAGTATCTATAAATACACTTTAATAAATGAATACTTTGTTTTACATCGTCCTGTGCTACCATACTATGGATTTGGCTAGTTTGGACTTGCTATGATGACGCAAGAGATCTGCCCTGGCAACTGTACCAACACTCACAGCTGGTGGTGCATCGTTTCCATTGTTAACTGGTAGTTACTGGTAAATATTTTTCAACCTAACGAATCTATTACCCTTTTAGAGGTCGACCGCCAATTTTTTGCCAAATAATTTGGTCTTAAAGGCTCGAACTACACACAGGTATATACGGTAAATAAGGACATGGGGGTCAGGGTTTTTTTGGGGGGGGGGAGGGAGGGGGCAGCACATATACGCGGATTTTTAACATCCACGGGCATCTCTGTTACGTAACCCCCGCGTATGTTAAGGGCTGACTGTATACTGTTTAATAATGGGTCCATTCACCCTCCTTATCAATTACAGCTTGCAGCCTCCGCTGCATAGATGATAAGTTGTTTGTAACAAGCTCAGGTTAGTTTCTAAAAATCTCCCACTGTTTTGTCACGTGGTCGAGCACCTGGTTCGGTCTCCTCTCAAACTTGGGCTCCCAGGAATTTACTACTCTTGCCCAGATATTTTCAATGGGATTCATATTGCATCCCTTGCTCGGCAATTCCAAAAGCCTGGGGTGTTGCTGCCCTTTTGAACACTGACGCACTGCTCTGGCTGTGCGTCAATGAAAATAAGTATTGGCCCAGCAGGGAATGGGAAATTGCGTTCCTGAATTGAAGGGAGGAACTGATTCCGCAGGATGTCTAGGTATTTATTTGCCGTAAGCTCCCTCTTAATTTGGAAAACATCTCCCATACCACGCAGGGATATGTAGCCCCAAACGTTCAGCGTCACATGCCCACTTCTAGCCATCTCGTATATGTGGGCCCTGTCGTATCTGCAGGAAGGGAAAATACGATACAAATATAAATATATTGGCCGAATTAAGCTATTACATCTTATATAAAGTTTGTAGTATAATACTTGAAAAGAAATTTTAATATTATGCAATAATCTTAAAGACTTTTATATGAAAATGTATAATGAGCTGTTCGATGTTTTATGGTTATATCGACAAATACGGTCTAAATTTTATTTTAATCATTATGGACTTGTTAATAGGTTAAGCTTACTTACCTCGTGCGATTTGGCGGCCACAAATGAATTTTACCGTGGTTAGTACTGGCAAAAATCTTCTCATCCGTGAAGACTACTCGCGACCAAAACTCCAGGTTCTCCCCCACATATTGCTGGCAAACTGGCGGCTACCAGTGCGGTGTTGGTCAGTTAGCCTTTCCTTTATGGCAGGGACTCTGTGTTGTATGCCCGCCTCATGCAAACGTGACCTGACAGTCTGTGCACTAACTAAGTGTAACGCCTCTCTGATGGCGACAGGGTTGTTGAACAGATTGTTTCGGATTGCTGCTCTTATGGCAGCATATTCACCCCGAGTAGTCAGTTGGGGGCGTGGTCTTCTTTCTGAAAATAGACACACTATTGTTTTGGGATCTCCTGTGTCACCTGGTATGTCATTAACGCTATGGCATACACTTGTAACCATTAACAAAAAACCATAAAACTGTAATTATAATATTTGCATTATTATATCATTTACTATATAAAAATAAATATCTTAGTTATTGTTTATATCCCGGTTTAATCTGAAATTTTCATACATACCCAAATCAGTTAAAATACCTGTTTCGGCATATCTCCTGATCCACCTCTTCACAGTTGAAGTCGAAACATCAAGTCGGTCTGTGATGGCACGCACCGTAAGGCCTTCTTCTCGGCGGGCAATTATTTGGTCACGAGTAGCTAAGCTCTGTTGCGTCATGTTCATGGTGACAGAAGTAATACCTACTGTTTATCCTGTATTCAAAACAACACTTCAGTCAAGCTCTTATTGGTTGATTAGACCATGCCAAGTAATATGTGATTGGTGGGCGTAAATCCTGATGCTGACGTCATAAATAAGATAGGTAACTATTGAAAATGTTGTTACCTAACGATGAGTACACAGTCTTTTGTCGAATAATTGTCGATTATTAGTTCGACAAAGGGGAACCAGATATTAAACTCCATACATCAGCTGCCACTTGGATACTTCAATTTCCCAGTAACACACATTTCACATATAATTTGTGTTATACTGTAATTGCCATAATTGTGAATGTAATTTATTTACACACACACTGACTGAGAACTATAATATATGAAGATACAATGTCGTGACTGACAAATGATTCTATTACGGTTGTTTGCTCTCTAACTTACGTCAAAATATATTATGTAATGCTCACATTATAAACACAATTAATTCCTTCATGAAACACTCAAGATTAAATGTGGATTATATTGTACATTCTTGAAATTTGATGTGAGAATCTCGTGGCAGCCCTGGTTGTAGTGCATAGCCAATTCATTGATATAATTTCTTCATTATTTAAGCAAATATAATTATATTTGGAAACTTGTCATGATCTTAAATAACGATGAATAATTTATTATTGTAAAAATGCTAATTTTGGATTGTTTAATACTTATCCTGACAGTGATACAGCCGAAAACAAATCCACCAATCATTATCACCATTACATACAGCCAGCCTTCCTTCAAGTATTGTCAGGTAAAACTGCAAGCACGAGACCCAGGGTGGGGTCGGTGCATCTTTGGCTGACTGTACATGTTACTGAGCTTCTATTTTGAGAAGCTTCTCTTTGCAGCAGCCACTATCATTGGGAGAGAACAACAATGCTCAGTATAACTGAGAGGTTTGGATACAGTTCTTTCAGCAATTTCTCATAAATGAAAGAAAGAAGAGTAGGGTACTTCCGATGCTGACATGCTCTATGATGGCAATTTGTTAAATTTCTTGTGCTACGGTAATTTCTTTCACCATTAGAGCTCATAGGAATTCTTAAGTCTTCATGGTGGTTTTTAGCTACAGTTAACAATTCCTGTATTTACTTTAAGTTTAGCTCTACCAGTAATGCAAACATGTTTTACCTAATCCAGTGTTGTGATAAGAAGGCAGAATTTATAACCATTTTGCAAAATCTTCCTCCTAGCATTTTCAGTGCATCTCTTTAGGGTTCATCAGGTGCTTCAGGTGTTTTAAGCCTTTTCTCTTTCAGAAGAGGTTCTACATTCACGACTTCAAAGATTTTTAGTGCATGTTAACAGGATAACTTCCACATCCAGTTGCACTGAGCAGGATTAAGAAACTTGCTGACGTGACAGTTGTCATACTCAACCACTTAGCATATAAGGAAGTGGTAGGTTGCAACGTACTCTGCCCAAAATGAAGTTTCTACTTTAGCATTACAGTAGCATCATTGGATTTCTGTCTTACCCAGCAATGCCTTCCTTACTTCAGTAGCCTGAAACCTGATAACTTCAATGCTTTGCATTTAGATTTCCAATATCAATTCACTCCATGACTTCAAAGTCACATTGAAGTATTTGTCCAGCCTAATAATGTGCTCAGCACCATGCTACAGGACCAAGAATGATAAGGTAAATAAAATAAATCATTATCATTAATTTTTTGTACACAATTTTATTTACAATTACTAGTATCACAGGTAAGAGGATAAGTTCAAATACAGTATGCAATAACTGGTTAAATATGATTATTAAATTTTCACAAACTTGATACAATGGATATATTTAATCTACATGTGATAAATGCTTTAACACCCACTGAAGCACCACAGGCCAAGGACAAATACAATAAAAATTTTGCTGATTGTGAACAAGGAATTTCAAAGAGAGTACAGTGGTCCCTCGGTTAACGAACACAATTCGTTCCAGAAGGTCATTTGTTAACCAAAAATTTCATTAACCGAATCCATTGTTTCAATGGGATATTGGGTAATTGGTTCCAGCTCACCGAAAAGTACATACAAAGTAAAAAAAAAGATGCAGTAAAGTACACTTACTTTGAGGTGTGTATGTAGAAGGTTCCTGGTCGATGATGATGATGGGAATTAGAAGTGGGGGTGGAGGAGAAGGGAGAAGAGAAGGAAGTGGGGATGGAGGAGAAATCACTAGGTGTAATTCAAGATTATTTCATTTAAATCAACACTGCACTGCACTATATATTATCAATATGATAACTAAACTTCAGAATGACATATAATTTCAATGAAAAATGCAAAAATATTCAAGACACCAACAAAATAGATGTTCACTCCATTGTTAACAGAGCCCAACTGACGCCTTGTGGCTGAGTCAAGCGTCTGATGGGCGCACAAAAACTAGTTCCCTGCACTGCATATATTATCAATATGTTAAATAAATTTTAGAATGACCAATAATTTTAATATAAAAAATGCAAAAATATTAAATAGCACAACTTTCTTGATATTTACTCCACTGGAAACGAATGTAAACATAGAAGAGATTACTGAATTGGCAGACTAGCCCCTGATCAGCTGATGCTCACAACAAAACGTGATGTTCGAAAGGATTTCGTTATTCGAATTTTTGTTCGTTAACCGAATTGAAGATTCTTATGGAAGGTAATTCGTCAACCGAAATTTCGTTAACCGAACCGTTCATTAACTGAGGGACCACTGTATTTAAAGTTACAGATGGGAAAGTAACTCCTTCTTTACTGTGGCATATCAGTCAAGTGAAAATGTCAACAAAACATACTATTGTATTTGAAACCTTTAGATGAGTTTCCCCAGTTTGGAAAACCTAATAAATCAGCTAACAAAGAATTGAGTATTATTCAAGAGTAGGTGAAGCCAAGCTGCTTTATATTACAACATTATGCTCTGGTATGAAACATTCAGGCTGCACCTACTTGTACAGTTGCCCACAGGTATACGAGGGGGGGGGGGGGTTCCTGGGGGGTGCTGACCCCTCCTTGTCATCGGAAAATTCCAATACAGTGGGGTATGCTATAACGAACGGATCCTACTACAGTAAAAGTCCAAAAATCCAGATGCCAAAAATCCGGACCACCCGAGAATCCGGAATTTTCGAAAACTTTCAAACTTTTTAAATTTAGCGGGCTTTTGTGGGTTACGTGAATGAATGGAATTGTTTTAAAAAAAATAATTTACATAATTCTAATAATAAAAGTAATTGTAAATTATAAGTAGCTAATTTTGCTAGTTTTGTAATTAGCTTGTCCTGAAATGTAAAATTTGAGGCACTATAAATCTTTTGTGTGTATGTGTGCATGCGTGAACGCCACAGCTACACAGCGACAACAAGCGACCACTTGATCGCTACTTTAGAACAAGCAATCAAACTGTGACAACGTATGTAATTTTGAGTCCTACTCTTTCCATTTACAAGCCCATAATAATGGCTCCTAAAGTAGAAAAGCTTCGTTGTGTGAAGAGAAAGAAGAACACATTGAAATTGAGTGACAAACTTTAAATACTTAAGAAACTAGAACGTGGTGTGAGCAATGCTGTTCTCATGGAAACATACGACATTGGAAAGTCAACAATTTATGATATAAAAAAGGCAAAGAATAAAATTCTAGAATTCACAACTTCTTCTGAGCCTTACAATAAAATTGCTGAAAGAAAAAGTTTACATCAGCCCAAATTAGAAAATCTTGATAAAGTGTTGCACGAATGGTTTTTGTTAAAACGATCAGAAGGTATGGCAATTTCTGGGCCGATGCTTATTGCCAAAGCAAAGTCTTTTAAGGAGCAAATGAACATTGAATCAGAGTGCGCATTTAGTGATGGATGGCTTAGGAATTTCAAGACTCGTCATGGTATTAGGCAGTTAGATATTGCTGGAGAAAGACAGTCGGCTGATACACAAGCAGCAACAAAATATAGTGCAACATTTGAAAAAATTGTAAATGACTATGATCTCACAGCGAATCAAATTTATAATGCTGATGAAACAGGAGTTTACTGGAAGTGTTTGCCCACAAAAACTTTGGCTGGAAACAAAGAACGAAATGCAACAGGTTTTAAGCTTAATAAGGAAAAATTAACCGTTCTTGTATGTGCTAATGCTTCAGGTCAGCATAAAATTAAGCTTTTGGTGATTGGCAAATTTAAGCACCCACGGGCCTTTAAAGGAATTGTGCACTTGCCTGTGACCTATAAAGCCCAAAAGAGTGCTTGGATGGACAAAGACATATTTCACGATTGGTTTGTTCATGATTTTGTTCCATCAGTTCGTCAGAACTTAAGGAAATTGGGGAAGCCTGCAAATACAAAGTGCCTGCTACTTCTCGACAACTGTAGGGCCCACCCGCATGAATCAAAATTAGTCTCTGATTGCGGGAATATTTATGCATGTTACTTGCCACCAAATGTAACATCATTGATTCAACCCATGGATCAAGGAGTCATTAGGAACTTTAAATGTCACTATAAAAATGATTTTATGACGAAAATGATGAATGAGAATGTCAACCCAACAGAATTTCAACGCAGTTTTACGATCAAGGATACAATATTTTCACTCGTGACTGCCTGGAATGCAGTCACGAGTGAAACACTTTTAAGAGCGTGGCGAAAGTTGTGGCCAAAAGTGATGTTTGCAGATCTAGTGTGTGATCAAGACAAAGATTTTGAAGGATTCCACATAAAGCAGAGGGCATCTGAAGTGCAAGAACTGATGGAGACTGTTAAATTATCTCTGGAAGACAACCCTCTACGCAAGCTTAATGCTGCTGACATAGAAGAGTGGATACACATTGACGATGATATTGAAGTTGCTGCCACTTTCACTGATCAAGAAATCATTCAAAGCATTACAACTCCTGATAAGATAGAAGAAAATTGTTCAGAAGAATCTGGTGAAGACGACGACAAAGTTGAAGAAAAGATATCTTGGGCTGCTGCAGAAAAGGGCATTGAAACAGTTATTAAATTTGTGGAACAGAACCATAGCTTCAGTCTTCAAGACGTCATGCAGGCACACATGGTGCAGAATAATCTTATCACAAAGAAATTACAAAGTCGTAAACAAGGTGATATACGAAAGTATTTAAAGAAAGCAGTGTCAAGCAGTGCAGTAGAAGCTGCAAGTGTTCCATCCACAAGCAGTGCAGCAGACGATATAGAAGTCGTGGAAATCAACGAATAAAAATTTATTTGTTATTTTGTACTTTGTATTTATAGGAAAATGTTTCGTTAATAAACTACAAATAAATAAGCAATTTGTATAAAATAAATTCTGCTTTCATTTGTTTACTGTATTTTTCTTTTACAATGTTCATTTTTAAACATGATTTCAAACATTACATGCCCCTTTTTTCATAGTGAAAAATGTTTGTTTACATTTTTGTCAAGTGTTGACTTTATTTTTCTTTAAAACTGCTCATTTTGATAATTGAAGCATGCTTTACTTGCATATGAATAAACTCTCAAAATGTACCTCTTCATCTCTTCTTTACTCCTCCTTAAATTTGAATTTTAAATGTACTGCCTGAGAATCCGTAAAATCTGAAAATCCGGACCGACCCAATCCCCAAGCAGTCCGGATTTTTGGACTTTTACTGTACGAATATTCCTATAACGAACGGTTTTACCTATAAAATGGCGAATGCTATTATGAACGAAACTCCTACAACGAACATTATTTAAATTTTGTTTTTCTTTTTTTTACTAATTTATTGTTTTTTTTATTACAAGTATTAATGATATTGGTTATTTCAGGGGCTTAGATGCATATTTATGCACTTTTTACAATTTTATATTATATTTTTCAGTGTTAAGTGGTTGTATTTGGAGGCCTGGAACGGATTAATCCTATAACGAATGAATGCTATAACGAACAAGGTTCTAGAACCAATTAGATTCGTTATAGCATACCCCACTGTACGTTTTCTTTGATATAGTATTGTATAGTAAAAACCAATTACTATTGACCCCAGGATATCTCCTAATATGAAGTGCACATGGCTTCAAAGGGGCCTCAAAATGTCCATGATAGTGGTCAGGTTTGAATTTTTTTATAGGGGGGTTCCCAGCGCTCCCCCAAAACCCCCTAGTTGGGTGGGTTCGCTTTGCTCACCATGTTACCCCACCCAAAATTTCTTGGACAACCCCCCTCTTGATATTCCTGGACCTGACCCTAGTACAGCTACTCCTCGACTTACGACCACCCGGACATATGACCGCCCTAGTCGTACCAAAATTTTTTCGAATTACGTATTTTTGAGTCCTGACGTTAGTGATTGCTCTGTGTACTGACAAAATTTTAGTTTGTAATTCCCTTTAAAATGGCTGGCATGCTTAAAAGTGAGAGTTTTGTGGTGCTGAGAAGAAAAGGAGACACCCATTTTAGATTTTCTATGTATTACCTTCGCATTTTCGACTTACGACTTGCATGTGGGTCCCTAGCCCCGGTGTAAGTCGAGGAGTGGCTGTATAGTGTTTCACCCCTTGGTGGCCTAACCGAACTTGTGACAATATCGTTATCATAGTCGAACCTTCTTTACAGATATTACATACTGTATATCATACTGCTTAGCAAACATCTCAAGTACAAATATTACTCCAAAAATATATTGTTGGCAACATGTTGGGAAAGGTCACCGAAGGGCTGGGCAACTGTACCTTCCACTCCTCCCTTGACCAAACAATCAGCTTGACAACATAACTGCCCCTCAGCAAGAATTTTATAATTTAATTTTTCTGACTCTGTAGCATAATAGAGGGGACTAATTAACACTAGTAGTCAGAAAAATGGGCCAGTTATCAATGGCTCAGACTTTAATAGCAAAAAGTATCCATTGGTCAAGGAAAAACAAAATTAACTTCAAGACAAAGTACACCAAAGACAATGTCAGTTTCCAGAAATGATAAAATTTTTGTACAATGCATTTTATATGGTACATGTTCTAAAAACTACAAATTAATACAGTCCTGGAAAAGTAAGTCAAATTTATATTTGTACAATGCAATTAATTGATGTAAATTGTGCAAAGGTTTGTGCTGTAATGAAAAGTTTTTTAAGTTTATTACTAAACCATTTGCAATGCAATAACAAAAGGATATATTAATTTTATTTAATAATGTTAATAAATTCAAATAAAATAAAATGCATCACATAACAAGTGTGGCCATTCTTACCTCTTTTCCATGACCAGTAAAGGGGTTAATACTCGGGTTGGGATAAAAGTCAGTCAAACCCAGCCTTACTTTTTACAAATTCTTGACACTTGTGATTTCCTTTTATATTATGACAACCTTTTCCCAGAAATTGTGAGAGTTCACATTAGGTACTTTTGCACACGTTATGCAAGCATGCAAACACACGCAAAGAAATATATACTGTACCTAACTGGATGATCAAATGCATAATAACAGACCATCAATGTACTATTTCCTATCTAGAGCACAAGGTGTTGTAGGAATGCATCTGTTATAAAATGAAAGTGTCTAGGATCCAAGACCAGAATAGACAACGAGTGTCTATGATCTAGGACCAGAAAAAACTATATAATGTTGAACAAATTATGAAATGTTTATAGCATCTATGATCTAGGATCAGAATATATTGTTAGGACTGTGTCTACAACCTCTGATCATAGTTTTAAGAATACAGTAAGGTCCCACATAACGAGTGAGATGTGTTCCTGACAAGTGTTCCTTGGGTGAGTTCTTGTTCATCCTTGGTGTTCATAAGGGACGATACGAACAATCTTCCTGCATTTGAGGATAGACGGTTTGACAGAGCGCTGACCCACATTGTGTTCTCAGAAGAGGATAGCAGAAATAATTTGTCAAAGCTAGAGGTTCATAAGAGTCCCAGCTCTGACTTGGTGCATCCCAGAGTGTTAAGAGAGTTGTGCAACGAGCTTGCTGAACCCCTGAAAATCCTGTTCTGTAAATGCCTGGATGAGCTAAAGGTCCCAAGCAATTGGAAAATGGATTAT
The DNA here is from genome assembly GCA_958450375.1 of Homarus gammarus. Lineage (NCBI taxonomy): Eukaryota > Metazoa > Arthropoda > Malacostraca > Decapoda > Nephropidae > Homarus > Homarus gammarus. The sequence continues at coordinate 810,360 of CAUDMG010003841.1, forward strand.
GTGAGTCCTATATTCAAGAAAGGCGATCGTCACTCCACGAATAATTATAGACCAGTGGGCCTGACCAGCAAAGTGTTTAAAATACTAGAGAGCATTATAAGAGATGCCATGATGGAATATCTACTACAAAATATCCTTGTAAAGGATTGCCCGAACAATTTTATGCTGGGATGCTCTTACTTAACACAATTGCTCTAGTACTGGATGTTTGGACCCAAATTCTGGAACAGGGCAGCATTATCAACAATATATACCTAGATTTTGCCAAGATTTTCAACAATGTACCCCATGAAAGGCCGAGAATCAAAATGGAAGTGTCCTGGTGTCGATCGGAGGCTTTCTTCATGATCGCAAGCAGTGTGTGGCGATTAGTGGTATGAAATTGTCATGTGTATTGGGCCCATTGTTGTTTGTTTCAAAAGCGACATGCCGGAAGCTATACACTCCTCCAAGCAAATGTTTGTGAACGATGCCAAGTTATTCAGGTAAATTAAGAACCAAACAGACCATGAAAAGTTACAGAAAGATCTCTGAGAACTTCAAGGGTCGTCGAAGAAATGGCTGGTAATATTCAATGTACCAACGGTAGGGAGGAATATCACACGTCTCACCGGGATGAAGAAACTGCATTACTAGAGACCGAAAGCAAAAAGAACCTGGGTGTGTATGTTGACAATGAACTAAAGTTTTTGGGCTACTTCGCTCCTGAGCAGTTGCTCCAAATATATAAGGGATTCATTCGTCCTAACTTGGAGTACTGCCCTCATATCTGGGGTGGCTATTCTTCTGTCCAACTATTAGATAGGGTGGAATCAAAGGCATTTCGTCTTATTAACTCTCCTTCTTTAGTCGACTATCTCTCTTCCCTTTCTCTTCGCCGCAATGTTGCTTCACTCTCTCTCTTTTACAGGTACTTTAACAGGCAATATTTGGTGGATTTGGCATCCTGTGTACCGTCGGCAAGGCCGTGGGCTCGTAACACATTATAGTGCTTCTTTCTTTCCTCACACAGTCAAACTGTGGAATGCTCTGCCTTCTTCTGTGTTTCCATACTAATACAATCTGTCTCACTTTAAAAAGCTGGTTTTCTGGCAACTTCGTGGTGTAGATTAACACAGTACAGTGATCCCTCGGTTAACGAGATTTCGGTTAACGAGTTACCTTCCATAAGATTCTAACTTAGGTTAACGAGCAATCCCTCGATTAACGAGTTTTTTACAAGCCAACCACAACATGTTTTCGCTTGCATTTGGCGGTCCACCAGCTGTAGTATTAGTCCGCCAATACAGTTATCGGTTCTAGGGCTTAAATTCCTTACTATTTTAGTGAATATGAAGAAGTTTATACTATTCAATAATTTTAAAAGTTTTATTTTAAATTTTTTAGTCATTTTAACAATTATTGAACATAATTGAAGTATAGGAAGCTAGTTTTTTGCGCGCCAAACAGCCTGTCAACACACCATACAGGCGTCAGTCTCTGTCTTTTCAGTGGAGGTAACATCCTGCTTCAGACTCTCTTCAACTAAATGCTTTTTTTTGGTGTTTCCAAGCAAATTATTGGTCATTTTGAAATTTATTTTACATATTGACAATATATAATGCAGTGCAGTGTTAATTTAAAGAAAATATTCTTTATTTACAGCAATTAAACTTAAAATATCACGTGTTGAGATTGTTTGAATCCAGCATGGGTCCCAAGAGATCAAGAAAAACGATTTCAATCCAAGTTAAGCAGGAAATTATAAAAAAAACATGAAGGCATTAGAACAAATGTGCTATGCAAAGAATATGGCATGTCGACATCAACTGTGTCGACAATTCTTGTACAGAAAGAAAAATTTAAAGAAGTGAAAGTGAGAGATAAATCTACCAGAGTGTTTAAAGGTAGATCCCTAATTGCAGAAACAGAGAGGTTACTTCTCATCTGGATTAAGGAAAAACAGATGAAAGGTGATTCAGTTTCTACTGAATTTATTTGTGAAAGAGCCAGGGAGAATTACGAACATTTAAAGACAGATCAACCTGGTTCTTCAGGCACAGAATTTGAAGATTTTCAGGCCAGCAAAGGCTGGTTCGAAAAATTTAAGAAAAGAAGTGACATATTTAGTGTAGTTAGGCATGGTGAGGCTGCTAGTGCTAATAAGGAAGGGGCAGCAAAGTTTTTAGTGGAGTTTAAAGAACTGATGGATGAAGAATATTATCTTCCACAGCAAGTGTTCAATGTGGACGAAACTGGGCTATTTTGGAAAAAGATGCCCAAAAGAACATTCATCACCAGAGATGAAGCCTCTTTACCAGAGCATAAACCCATGAAAGACGGTCTCACTCTATTGCTTGGTGCCAAAGCTTCAGGGGATTTCCGACTGAAGCCTATGCTTGTCTACCACTCTGAGAACCCCAGGGTGTTCAAGCAACAGAAAGTGGTAAGAGGAAAGCTTGGAGTTTATTGGAAGTCCAACCGTAAGGCATGGGTGAAAAGACAGCTCTTTAATGAATGGGCTGTTGAGGTATTTTGCCCTTCTGTGAAGAGCTACCTAACCACCAATAAACTCCCTTTAAAGGCTCTTCTCCTCATGGATAATGTACCTGGTCATGACCTTCAACTTGCCAGAACTTTGGAGTCTCAATTTGACTTTGTGAAAGTGTTGTTTTTGCCTCCCAACACTACATCAATCATACAGCCAATGGACCAGAATGTGTTCAGCAACTTCAAGAAGTTGTACATGAAGAAAATGTTCAGGAGGTGTCATCAGGTAACTTCCACTGATCCTGAACTAATACTGGCACAGTTCTGGAAGACACAGTTTAACATCCTGGAGGCTGTAAAATTGATCGTGCCCTCATGGCAAGAAGTCTCCACTAGATCCCTCAATTCTTCACGGAAAGCACTGTGGCCATCAGTAGTCAATGATTTTGAGGGATTTGAGGAAGAAGCAGAGCTGCACCAGGAGATTGTGTCCATTGGTCAGTCAATGGGCCTTGAAGTGGAGATGTGGAAGAGCTTGTGATGTCTCATGAGCAGGAACTTACTCCTGAAGACTTGAAGCAACTAGATGCGATGTTAGAGGCTGACAATGGTGAGGAGGAAAAGGAAAGTGATGACCATATGTCAACTTCAGAGTTGAAAGATGTTATTTACCACTGGGAGAAGTTCAGGAAACTGGCTTCAAGGCACCCAGATGTGGAAAAATCTGAACTAACTTTGTGTCATGTTGAGGACACAATGGTCTCCTTCTTTAAACATGAGTTAATGATGAGGAGGAGGATGCCCCACAGACTAAAATTGACACTTTCTTCAGTAAAGGGCAAAGGGAAAAAGATGCTAGCCCTCAGCATTCCACTTCAAGAAGGAGAGAGGATGTTCATGGTGGAGAATCTGTCAGTCCAGAGGTTCCTGACATTTTCATGGAAGGTGACTCACCTTCCAAGAAGCAGTAAAATGCTTCTCCTCCACCTACACTTCCTTCTCTTCTCCCTTCTCCTCCTGCACCTCCCACTTCAAATTTACATCAGCATCATCATCCAGGAGCCTTCTACATACACACCTCAAAGTAAGTGTACTTTACTACCTTTTTTGTTGAATTTAGGCAATTTTCGCTGAGCTGGAACCAATTACCCAAAAACCCATTGAAACAATGGTGTCGGTTAACGAGTTTCTTGGTTAACGAGCAACCGTCTGGAACGAATTGTGCTCGTTAACCGAGGGACCACTGTATAACCTTTTTCTTCTCTATTTTCAATTTCTTTGTTCTTTTTTTTTTTGCCCCCCAGGCCCCGCTGTGGGTCGTTTGACCTGTGCCCGGGTGGGCTAATTCCCGTAAAAAAAAAAGGTGTTAAAAAAAGGTCATTCAGATACCTAGATGGTCCGACCCTCGTAACGATCTTCAAGAGCAAGGTCGCATGGATTACTATCACCCCGTTTGGTCCCCGAGATATGCTAGAGACTGTCAGTTGATTGAAAATGTCTAAAGGAGGGCCACCAGACTGGTGCCTGCACTTCAGCAACTCAGTTATCCAGAGAGATTAGAGCACCTGCAACTGTGTAGATTATACTGCAGATGGGCAAGAGGTATCCTAATTGAGCTGTATAAACATCTCAGAGGGCACTACTACTCAGTCAAGTGTCCTTACCTGGGAGCTGATGGATGCCCACCCCCACAAGGGGTCACAGCTCAAGGCTGAAGAAGACACAAATCCAGAAAACTGTGAAGGCAAACTTTTTTGGGGTGAGAATTGTGAACTCTTGGAACAACCTGCCAGAGAGTGTTGTGACAGCACCGAGTGTGAGCTGTTTCAAGACCAGACTTGACCAACACGAGAGTGGGTTCAGATACATTCAAGTGCCAATTCATGCCCAGTACTTGCCAACAGTGCGTAATAGAGACATGACTGACCACCCAAATAGCTAATAAGCCGATCAGTGGCGAAGAGGATAAAAGTAAAGTAAAAGTAAAATGGGAACCATTTTCTAATAGGATTTAACTTTAAAAGTCAAGATGCATTTCACACCAAATTTTTTTTTACCCAAAACCCCATGGCATAAACTTAGCTACACTCCAGCCCAAAGAGTTTCGATCCTGCGATCAGTCACTAATATAGTACATGCACATGAATTCCACTACAAATAGCAATATCATCATCTGTGGTGGTGGGAGTATTTTGAAGTAGCAGTTGCAATGGAATAAACTACAGCAAAATATATAATGCAATGGGAACAATTAAAAGAATGGGGAATGCATCCCTATAATCCTTTATGTAGATGTGCTACTTGTGATAATGGGTTGGATACAACTAAAAGCACACAAAAACAACTGTTGAGTTGAGGGATAACCAAGTCTCAACAGGTATAGGTTGAAATAACCCAAATGCCCCCTTTGACTACCTTGCCATTGATAATGAGTTGTCAGATCCTAAACAAAATTCTGAAGAACCATTGGCTTGTGCATGAAAGAGAACAGAGTAATCCCTAAATAGTGAATACATAGTCTGACAATTAAGTTTGCGAACTCATGTTACATGCGCTGGTACGTATCTTACTGAGGATCGGCACTGTGGTCCCCTTCTGATGCTTTACACGAACGTCAGTGTTTCTTCCAACCTTGTAAACATTTTTGGACTAGCTTTTATAGCTGCCATTGTGCTACTCTGAATGTCATCAAGATCTTGAAAATGCATCCCTTTTATGTGTTTCTTCAGTGGAGGAAATAGAAAAAAGTCACATGGGGCCAAGTCAGGCGAATAAGGAGGGTGTTCCAGTAAGATAATTTGTTTCTTGGCTAAAAACTCCAGCACAGTCAATACCGTGTGAGCTGGGGAATTGTCATGAAGCAAGATCCACTAGTTTCCAGCAAAAAGTTCTGGGTGTTTTCATCTAATTTTTTACCCGAGTCTTTTAAGTAAGTTGAGATAGTAAAACTGGTTCACAACTTGCCCTGGGGGAACATATTTTTTTGTGAATTATACCCCTAGAATCGAAAAAAGTGATGAGCATTGTCTTCACTTTTGACTTTGATATGCGACACTTTTTGGGGCGCAGCGAGTTTGCAGTTTTCCACTGAGCGCTCTGGCATTTCGTTTCAGGATCGTATTGGTAGACCCATGACTCATCACCAGTAATGACTCGGTGAAGTAGGTCATCTTCAGCTTCCTCTCTTTCCAAAAGGTCAGAGCAAATTTCAACTTCGTTGTTTTTGTTCATCAATGAGATTTTTTGGCACCATTTTCGCACAAACTTTTCATCTTCAAATCTTCAGTCAAAACCTTTCTAACTGTTTCACTGTCAATCTGCACCTCATCTGCAATGCTCCTCAATGTCAATCGCCTGTTAGCAAGCACAACTTAACCTAATTTTTTCAATGTTTTCCTCAATCCTGCTCGTTTTTGGTCATCGTTCTGTCACGTCTTCTCTTCCCTAAGAAAATCGCTTAATCCACTTGTAAACTGATGTTTTCTTTAGTGCATTATCCCCATAAACTTGGGTTAATATGTCCCGAATTTCAGGTCCAGTTTTCCCTAGTTTCTTGAGAAACTTGATGTCCGTTCTTTGTTCTAAAACAATCTGTCATTATAGCGAAAAAACCAGAAAACACTAATACAATAGTTACCACTGCACACGTCCAATTCGCTTGAGATCACCGACACAACTGGGGTAGTAAGAGCAGGGATCAAGGTCACATGCACGCCACTCACGCTCATTACAGTGCTGCCGCCTGTTGAGCCACGTGGCAAGTTCGCGAACTTAATTGTCGTATTACCTGCAGATCCAACATATCCTAAGGCAAGATGACAAGCATTACTTACAAAAAAGGAACTTTCCAGACATACCATTATTAAGCAAACTCATAAGAAAACCCAAATTTCCTCTTAGTAGTTCTATCCCAGACCCTGCATCTCAGTTATCAAAATGGAGTTACATGTTGTGGATAAAATACAAATATGGATGGTGTATATTCCTAATTGTATAACTGTCAGTTCACTACCAATCATATTATTAAGCAACCATAAACACTCTTGCAACACAAAAAAACATATACCTATGGTGTATACTGATACATAGGACTACGTTCCAACATGTCCATTTCTCAAATATACGACCTAATTAAATAAATCACTTAGTTACCACAACACAGAGATATGAGAGATGTCTGTTCAGCTATGAAATGACTGGGAATGCACCCTCTTTTATATCCTGCTTGGGTTAGAAAACTCAAGCTCAGAGAACACAGCAGTTTATTCTCACAATTCTTGACTGTTGGTCAGCTAGTTCACAAGAATTAAACTCTATTTATAGGGAGTAAGGTTTAACTGGGGGGGGGGGGGTGATCCTATTTATATCTTCTAGTCTTATTAGATTTCTGGAAATTGTTCAGGTGTATAAGTGGAGAGTTCCTGGAAATCCCAAGCACATTGGCACAGCAGTTATAAAATAAAATTCATGGCAATGACATATTAAGTACAAAGTACAGTACTGTACCAGTTTTCAAATGAAGCATGGATAAATATTCAACCGAAAAATAATATCAATCATCAGTAAATATATATGAAAATAAAATCCTTTCAGAACAGATGCAGAAACTATACAGCATCATTAAAAAAAAAGTTAGTAATATGAAATATAATTCAGTTCAGAAGCTACTGAAATAAAAAATCTGAAAATCAAATCCAAATACAGTACAGTAATTTCAAATTATCCTTAAAATAATAAATTATGAACTCTACAATCCTTGTTTATCCTTACACAATAGAGATACTTATTAGAGCTGCAGAATATTCCTTTATGTATGACAACAGGAATTCCACCTTCTTTAATGCTAACTTGACAGTTGGAAGTGTTGAAATCTTCAGCTCAATGTGCTCATTTCCGTCCATAAATGAGGATGAAAACAGTCCCTTTCTTCCTCCTGATAAAAAAAAAAATAAATGAATAAAAAATAATAGTTATAATTCAGTACAAATCTTGGGAATGATCCAAAATACTAATTTGATAACTAAATCAGGATGAGGTAATCAATATACAGTGACCCCTCGGTTAACGAACTCAATCCGTTCCAGTAGGTCGTTCGTTAACCGAAAAGTTCGTTAACCGAAAAGTTCGTTAACCGAAAAGTTCGTTAACCGAAACCATTGTTTCAATGGGTTTTTGGGTAATTGGTTCCAGCTCACCGAAAATTTCCTAAATTCAACAAAAATGGTAGAAAAGTTCACTTACTTTGAGGTGTGTATGTAGAAGGCTCCTGGATGATGATGATGATGATGATGGGAATTAGAATGGGGGTGGAGGAGAAGGAAGAAGAGAAGGCATTGGGGTGGAAGAGAAGTCGCCCCATGGCACCATTTCACCCATAAAACTTTAGCTCTCTTGGTGTATTTCAAGATTATTTTCTTTAAATCAACACTGCACTGCATTATATATTGTCAATATGTAAAATAAATTTCAAAATGACCAATAATTTGCTTGGAAGCACAGAAAAAAAGCGGTTAGTTAAAGAGTCTCAAGCAAGATGTTACCTCCACTGAAAACAGAGAGAGACTAACGCCTGTCTGGTGTGTTAACAGGCTGGATGGCACGCCAGAAACTAGTTTCTTTACCTTCAATTATGTTCAATAATTGTTAAAATGACTAAAAAAGTTATTATTAAACTTTTAAAATTATTGAATAGTATAAACTTCTTGATATTTACTAAAATAGTAGGGAATTTAAGCCCTAGAACCGATTAATGTATTGCCGGACTGATACTAAAGCTGGTTGCCCGGTCAGTGCAAGCGAAAACATGTTGAGGTCGGTTCGTAAGAAATTCGGTAACCGAATTTTTGTTCATTAACCGAATTGAAGATCCTTATGGAAGGCAGTTCGTTAACCGAAATTTCGTTAACCGAGGGGTCACTGTAGTCAGCAAGTCAAAAAAAATGAATTTCCAGGCCCCAGGACCTCAATTTGCCAGGGCTCTAAAACCTAAATAAAATTTGAAAATTAGATTATCCTTCACCTTCATATTGTAGAGTAAAACCTCGATAACTCAGCACGTATGGGGCTCTGGCTTTGCCGAATTATCCTAAATTCTGACTTATTGAGGCAAAAATACAACAATAAAAAACTATCGGCCCATATACATCTCCTCCCCGACTTACGATGGGGTTAGGGACCCAAATCCAGGTCGTAAGTCGAAATGGTCGTAAGTCGAAAATGCTTAAATAATACACCTAGACCCCGACTTACGACTACGTGGACTTACGACCGTCGGGACTTACGACCGCCTCAGATATAGATAAAAAAAAAAAAAAAAAAAAAAAAAAAAAAATTTTTTTTTTTTTTTTTTTTTTTTTTTAAATGACACGCATTTTCTATACCGAAACGTTTCCAGTTAATGTAGTCTCCATGTATAATTAGAAAATTATGGGGGCCCCATGTGCATTCAGCTGACTACATTAAAGGTTAAGTGCTCAGTCACACTGTATCCATTCCTTATTATTTATTACTTTCACTGTACTGTATCCATTCATCATTATTCATTACTTTTACTGTACTGTATTTCATTGTAGATTTTTTATTATTTTTTTTTTTTTTGTCGGACTTACGACCATGTCGGACTTACGACCTGGATTTGGGTCCCTAACCCCGTCGTAAGTCGGGGTCTACGTGTACATAGAAAATCTAAAATGGGTGTCCCTTTTTCTTCTCAGCACCACAGATCTCTCACTTTTAAGCTTGCCAGCCAATTTAAAGTGAATTACAAACGAAAATTTTGTCTGTGTACTGACGTTGGGACTCGAAAATACATAATTTGACAAAATTTTGGTATGACTGAGGCAGGTTGTAAGTGCGGGTGGTAGTAAGTCGGGGAGGAGCTGTATGTGTACATGTAATTACCAATTTTCAAAAAGTAACACTTACCACCACAGCAGGCGAAGAATAAAGCATTGTAGTAGGGGACACAGATCCATGGTAGATGACACAGAGGCATGGTAGGTTATGCAGGGGAATGGTAGGTTACTCAGGTGATGGAGGGGAAACGCTACATAAACAGTAAACAGTGCAGCACTTATGTATACTACTGTAATTTGGTCACTTATGCAAAATAAAGAATAAAAAAAAAAAAATCTCTACTTATAATTCAAGTCTTATTCAATACAGTAGTACCCTGATTTACGCGGTCAATTGAACCCACAGGGTACCGCGGAAAGTGAAAACCGCGTAAAGTGAACAACAGAACATATGGGATTAATTCCAATAGAGACTGGCCCGATCCCCAAACTCCACTTTTTCCGACACAATGTAGTAAAAATAACATCTAAATTTTATGATGGTATGCTCACACAATTAATATTTAAGAGAAATACAGTCGCCAGGTTAATGTCCATTCAAATAATGGACTCAAATCCCCCCCCCCCCCCTCTTCCCAGCTCACTAGCTCCTACCTCTCTGATTAATGTTTGGGTGAAAACTCTAGATTTTAACGTTAGGTAATAAATAATACCTCAGACTAAAGTTAGGATAATATAATTGACATTTCTGGATTCCTTGCAGGTCAGGGAATATTTTGAAAGTAAACTTCATATATTTTGCACCAAAGATAAAATATTTGCTTTGTGTAAACCAAATTATTACATTAGATCTAAAATTTCTATGTCTAATGCAAAATCCATGATGTTTATATTCAAAATGATCATCATATTGTAAGAATTCCAGCAATGTAAATTATATTCTGGTCGAGTAATTTGTATGAATTTTATGAGCTAAAATAAATATCTTCAGTTAATAAAAAAAAATATTCTTCACAACACTATCTGTCAATCAAAGTATCCCACCTTGCCTCCCCCCCCCCCTCCTCACACTCACGCCAGCCAGCTGGGTCCGTCCGTCCCAACCCTCCCCCCCCCCACCTTACCAGAGAAATGTTTGAGTGAAAATACTAGATTTTAACTTTTAGTAATAAATAATACCTCAGACTAAAGTTAGGATAATATAATTGACATTTCTGGATTCCTTGCAGGTCAGGGAATATTTTGAATGTAAACTTCATATATTTTGCACAAAAGATAAAATATTTGCTTTGTGTAAACCAAATTATTACATTAGATCTAAAGTTTGTATGTCTAATGCAAAATCCATGATGTTTATATTCAAAATGATCATCATATTGTAAGAATTCCAGCAATGTAAATTATATTCTGGCCGGGTAATTTGTATGAATTTTATGAGCTAAAACAAATATCCCTCCCTCCCTCCCTCCCTACCAGAGAAGCTTTGGGAGAAAATAGTATACAGTCAACCCTCACTTTACGCGGTCCCACATTCCGCGTTTCCACGTTTATGCAGTGCCCTGCCAGAACCCAGGATGCTCACATTCCGCGGTGGGTGTACCCCTTTACACGGTGAAGTATAATTTTTTTATTTAGCTCATAAAACTCATACAAATTATCCAGCCAGAATATAATTTACATTGCTGGAATTCTTACAATTTGATGATCATTTTGAATATAAACATCATATATTTTGCATTAGACATACAAATTTTAGATATAATGTTTACTCTTGAGTAAATATGTTATCTTTTGTGCAAAATATATGATATTTATATTCAAAATATTCCTGGTCTTACAAGGAATCCAGCAATGTCAATTATATTAACCTAACTTTAGTCTGATTTATTATTTATTACTATAAAGGTAAACAGTCTGGTATTCCCACACATTTATCTAGTAGGGACGGTTGGTGGGGGGGAGAGAGGGAGGGACCGGCGACCAACCATCTGTTACCTTGTGAAGAATATTTTTTTTTTATTAACTGAAGATATTTGTTTTAGCTCATAAAATTCATACAAATTACCCGGCCAGAATATAATTTACATTGCTGGAATTCTTACAATTTGATGATCATTTTGAATATAAACATCATATATTTTGCATTAGACATAAAATTTTTAGATAAAATGTTCACTCTGAGTAAGCATGTTATCTTTTGTGCAAAATATATGACGTTTATATTCAAAATATTCCTGGTTTTACAAGGAATCCAGCAATGTCAATTATATTATCCTAACTTTAATCTGAGGTATTATTTAATACAAAATGTTAAAATTTATTTTTTTCACCCACTCTTTCTCTTGAAGGGAGTATTGGTGAGGGGTGGGGGGAGGGTTGGGACTGACCACGCGGTTGGAAGAGGGGGGAGGCAAGGTGGGGTACTTTGATTGACAGATAGTGTCGTGAAGAATATTTTTTTTTTTATTAACTGAAGATATTTGTTTTAGCTCATAAAATTCATACAAATTACCCGGCCAGAATATAATTTACATTGCTGGAATTCTTACAATTTGGTGATCATTTTGAATATAAACATCATATATTTTGCATTAGACATACAAATTTTAGATATAATGTTTAATCTGAGTAAATATGTTATCTTTTGTGAAAAATATATGACATTTATATTCAAAATATTCCTGGTCTTACAAGGAATCCAGCAATGTCAATTATATTATCCTAACTTTAGTTTGAGGTATTATTTATTACTATACCTGGTTTTCCCCCCAAAATTTCTCAGAGGGAAGAGCCAGCAGTGTAGTGTGAGAAGAGGGGGAGGGAGTCGTGTCCATTATTTGAATGGACATTAACTTGGCGACTGTATTTCTCTATTTCTCTGCAGTATTAATTGTGTGCATGTACCATCATAAAATTAAGATGTTATTTTTACTAGAACATAGGTATTGTGTTAGAAAAAGTGGAGTTTGGGGGTCAGCTGGTCTCTATTTCATTTAATCCCATATGTTATGTTATTCACTTTAGGCGTTTCTCACTTTCCGCGGTACCCTGTGGGTTACATTAACCGCGTAAAGTGAGGGTTGACTGTATTTACATTTTTAGTAATAAATAATAACTCAGACTAAAGTTAGGATAATATAATTGACATTTCTGGATTCCTTGCACGTCAGGGAATATTTTGAATGTAAACTTCATATATTCTGCACAAACGATAAAATATTTGCTTTGTGTAAACCAAATTATTACATTAGATCTAAAATTTGTATGTCTAATGCAAAATCCATGATGTTTATATTCAAATGATCATCATATTGAAAGAATTCCAGCAATGTAAATTATATTCTGGCCGGGTAATTTGTATGAATTTTATGAGCAAAATAAAAAAAAATAAAATTTTTTTTATTTCACCGTGTATATGAGTAGATGCACCGTGGAAAGTGAAAGTCTGGTTCTGGCAAGGTACCGCGTAAATGAGAAATCGCGGAAAGTGAAACTGTGTAAAGAGGGGTAATACTGTATTAGGGGGCAGGGAAAAAACACTTTTATTTGAGTTGCAGGCTGCACTTTTCAGGCATCGTTTGTATGGCTGTAACAAACACCTGTGCAAAATTTCATGCCATTTCATGCATACTTACCCTGCCGCATCGCGAACGACTTTTTGTCAACTTTTAGCGTATACCAAAAATTAGGTGTCATTTAATGTTTTCCAGGATAATGATTAATTTTACATGGGTGACATCGATTTAATTCACATGTTATTTTACAGGTACACCGTATAGAAAATCATTACAAGTTCATATTGAAATTCTTTTTTGTGCGGAACCTTGGCATCACTTTCCTCGACAATAATCTTTGCCTAATATACCCATCTCTCGATTCGTATCCCGTCACTTCAGTCATCACTTTTATGCCTCTATCGACCGCCTGAGTGCAGTTTGGCCACTTGGGCACCACTAATGGTGTCTCAAGAAAGTCATTAACCTGTAGATTTGACAGAGAAGCAATGAAAGGAGGCTCAGTCTTGAGTTCATTCCTCCAGTTAATCATGGAATGATAGTTTTTTGCTTGCCACTTTAGTTTTGGAGTCACCACCTTTCTCATGTTGACTACAGGAGGCACATCCTCATTCCCATCTCCATCTTTACCCTCCTCATCAGTATAGTTTAACAAATTCTCGTCAACAGCAGCATCAGAATCTTCCTCCTCCTCTTCAGATCTGCCAGTGCATTCTTCCTTTTGCTGATTCTCCTCTCTAATTTTTCTTATCATTGAGGCAGCTTTTTCTCTAACAGTCATGTCCTCATCTGCACACATACCAAGAAGAAGTTGATCTGTGTGGGCGAAGTATGCATTTCTCTGGACAGCCTTCTTCACTATCGTCTCCTCCTCACTATTCAGGTGTTTCATATATAGCAGGGACTGGAATACGTTCCTTGAGCCGTGTGTTACGTAAAGGTGTATCTTGATGTAAAACCACATTGGAGCACTGAACTTTATTATTGTAATGACAATTCTTTTCAACTCATGGCTGGGTCTTGATGTTGCTACATACAGCCTGAGGATTCTACTCCATAAGGTGTTCCACCTTGACACACAGGGAGGACCTGGCTCAATAGCAGCCAAGTCATCTTCAACAACACCTGTGATAACTCCTTTACAAATCCTATACAGGTATTTCTGATCCCAGGACAGATCTTTCTCCACTTCATCATTAAACACAGGGAAATCAGGGAAACTGACTGGCTGGAAGGCGACAACTGGAAGCTCAGACAAAGACTCCTTGATCTGCTTTCCAATGGGACCACGCCAATGCTCAGGACCACTTGGTTTACCATCATAGCGATAAAAAACTGCGCGGAAAGGCAGCTCATTTCCGTGAAGCTGACATATGAAATAATGGAGCGGGTGACCAAGTAACATTTCAAGATGATGAATGACTCCATTTTCTGATACTACATTTACATTGGTTCCATCGCAACCAACACACACAATGGGCTGCTGGGTTAGATTTTTCTCCACCAGAAACTCGTGAATAGTTTTGGCAATCTGCTTTCCGTGTCCAGTCTTGGGAGTCACATGTGTGAGATATTCATTGCCGGGCTCAACCATGATGACATAATGATCTTTCACCATCATCCTCGAACTCCATTTCTCGGTCTTCTCATTCTTTATCATCACACGAGTGGCGGTCTTCTTACCATCAAAATAGAGTGACATCAAATTATCTAAACTAGCCATCTCAATTTCTTGCCTCTTAAATCGGTATTTTTGTCTCGCATCCCGCAGCTTATGTGGTCCAATAACCTGACTCTTGTCATCCTTTGTGTTAATGCCATAGTCAGTTAAGGTGGCAGTAGCAATGGCAGCTCCAGCATAATCACTAATTTCAAGTGCGCCAACTTACCCAGGTCTCCCCTACATTACAGTACAGTAACACAACATTGAGAAATGAAATGAGAAAAGGCTGATAATCAATATAGACATAGCACCATACTCATCTGCAACACGACAACTTAAATGAAATAAGAGACATGAAAAAAAAGTTGATAAACACTGAACAGAACATTGCACCGCCACAGCGGCTGTTTGGCTAGTACTGTAGGTAAATTTAAAAATTTCAGTAGAAAATGCGGCAGACTAAACCTCGACATATCAGCTTCAAATTTGGCATGGAGTCTTAGATATGTATAAGGAACAATGCCTGAAGAGTGCAGCTTTGAGCAAAATTTCACTGCCCCCTATACTGTATATTCTCAATTTAACGAAATCCGATATAACGAACTCTCGGTTTAGCGGCAGGCATTTTTCTGTTATTTTTCGCTTGATTTAGTGAACTAGTTCGTTAAATCAAGATTAATTCCATTAATACGCTCACACCTACGGAGACACCTCAGACACAAGATACAGTAAAAACCATTTCAGCCTACGGCAAATGTACTAAGTGCATAAAAATGATAAATAATGATCTAAAGCAATTACCAGAAAATCTGAGAAAATGGGGAGACAATCACTCCAAACCATTCTGCTCTGGGCCTGGGGGCAAAGGTTCCCTGCGTTATGGAAGATTGCAACATATTTAGCCGCATTCCCACATGGTTGGTGCATGGGTGGTTAGACCAACTGTTTGGGTAACGCTGTTTTTTCTGCTCGTGGTCTATTTATAATTACTGTGCAAATATGAATATTTCTTTAAATGTACATAAAATACTAAAAAAGTAAAATAATACATCAATAATTCAATGAAACTCTGAGCTGCGCTAACGAGACGAAGGGTAAGGTGACGAGTCAGGTGGTGAGGTGACGAGGCAGTAGGTACGGTGACATGCCAAGAGACTTGCACAGCATACTTTATAATTTCTGTTTTAAAATTAATTGATAGATGATCGCTCGATTTGGCTACTTTTGCACTTAGACAACTGATCAGTGAATAAACCAGGGCATATGGAGATGCATTATACACTAGTGATGTCACGAAGCTTCGCAACTGCAACCACAATTGTTGAGGAACCGCATAAATTATCAAAACCACTACCTGTACAACCGAAAGAGCCACATGAACCCATGCTGTTGTGAAACAATCACAAACAAAGTTGGAGAACCGAGTAATTCATTGGGCAGTGGGGCCCTCCAACCACTGTGTTGCCTTTATGTAAAATATGCTACAATAATAGAGTGAACAATGTTTTAGATCATTACAATAATAAATCTTGGAAAAACTTGCTTTATTACAGGTGACCATTTGTGACCTTTTTCACACATGGAGTGCAAAAAAGTGGTAGAATTGGACAATCTAATAAGCAAAAACCTCTTGTTTTTCCCCCATTAAAAGGCCATAATTTTGAGCAAAACATGACTGTACTTTTAAGTTCAAAATTGTATTGAAATGTACTAAGTTAATTACCAAATATTTATGACTAGTGGGATGTTTATATTCAAAATAATTGCTATCTTGCCACTAATCTCCCCTCTCTGGTTGTGAACATCCCATCTCCCCTCCTCTCAGCCAGCAGGGAAGGCAAAATGGCAATGGTATGGATTTTACAGGATTATTTTTTTTTTTAGGCTTAAAGTTTTCTTTAAAAAAATGTCACAAACTTGACTTAGCAGAATATAACTTGCATTGCTGGAATCCTTATAAGATAGTGATTAATTTGCGTACAAACCCATAGTTTGCACTAATCATAAGAATTTTAGTTATAAACAAGATACATTCGAGAAAAATTTTGTACAATAAAGTACAGTCAAGTTTTGCTAAAAATTATGGTTTTTTCACGGGGAAAATAACTAACCCGTGGTCAGGATATTATGGCACTGAATGTTACAGAGTACTTCAAATCAATTCTTAGTTTAGTTCTGTACATGGAGTAACTTATTCGCAACTGCGTGATTGAGTGAGGAGGAGACTGGTGGTGGAGGAGGGATGGAGACCTTTGGAGGGAGAAACTGCCCACTCACCTCCCAAAAAGGTTAGTCTACCACCCCAGCCTCTGTCATTCCTAATATAACTCTACAAAATATTGTTAATTTGTTATTTATTAATTAGTAGATATGTTACTGTAATAATTTGTGCTTATTAATACATGCATCCTTCATATACAGTACAATACTTATATTGACCTTATTCGGCTTGTCATTCAATTTTGATACAAATTACTGATTATACTGTATTTTTTTATAGTAGTATCTAATATTTCATATTATCAATGATAAAACAATTATCATAAGAGGCTGATCATATGAAAATATATAATAATTGTATAATATGGACACAAAGTAGTACCTTAAACTGTGTATCATTATATTACTCTTATTAATTATGTATAGTAAAGTATTACAGAACATGTATTAATCCTATGTAATATTTCCATTTAATGTGCACCATGTTATGTATATGAATTATCATATTTATATTTTATGCATTCAGCTTGTGAATGCTGGCATCTGTACAGGCCAGCGCGCAGTAATACATAGAGTAGAGACAACCAGTCCCTCAAGTGCGGAAGCGAGCTTCTTGGTCCATCTGTATATATCTCCCGTACGAGAATAAGAACCTACTTTTAAGATAACAAGTGTTTGTGTATACCCTCAGTAGTGTAGAACATCTTGGGGGTACCAAAAGACGAACATAGATGGCGCAGTGGATAGTTCTCAGTGAGATACAGTGGACCTAGCCTTCCCGCCCGGACTGTGTTAATGGTGTCTCGTCTTCAGCTTCATGGATTTACAGCAAGACTACAAGCCTCTAGACTTACAGTGCTGTGAAGTGCGATGCTGTGTACAGTGCTGTGCTGTGAAGTGAAGTGTTTTGTGAAGTGCTGTGTTGTGTATTTTAATCATAATTGTCTCTGCAAAGTGCAGTCAGATGACTAAGGGAGCTTGTCCGGCAGTGCGTCCGCTCCCGTCCCTGGTCATATGGTAACTGACCGCTCGACGCTGCCCAGCTGCTCCTACATCTGGCAGCGCGCCAAGCCTCTCCCGGCAACCAGCCATACACACACACACACACGCATTCACAGACCCACCTTATATTAAATTCTTGTGAATTACTTTAGCCTTCTGTAATTCTGTGCGTAGATTACGAGGGGCTGACCCGGTCTTTTGCACAGATAGAGTACAGAAGCTGTCGGCATGTCTCACAGGGATCAAAATGATACCCTGGACGATGGGATTACGAGTTTTAGTGTGGGAGACCTCTCCCCACCCACACTCAGGCCTCACGCTCCCCACAGTGACAACGCCGAATCACCCACAAAATCTCCTAGTTCGTCGCGAGCAAGCTCTCCTGCGATGCATGCATCCACAGATCTCCTTCAACTGATTAAGTGGATGGAAACTTCTCGACGCCAGGACAATATTGCAAGGAGAAATGAGGAAGAAATTCGGCACCGGCAGTCTGAAAAACGGCGCCACGAAGAGGAACAAACACGCAGAGAACTCGAAGATATACGTAGAAGTGAGGATGACCTGAGAAGAAGAGGGGATCAAGCCAGATTTGAAGTCTTGATTTCTCTGTTAGCCTCCCCACAACGATCTACTGTACAATATTCGTCTGCTACTACTAATGCTGATACGACTAGAGGTACTGGTACCTCCTTTCCCAGAGTCGATTCAACAATTCCCCAAAAGGCTGCAGCACAAACGCCTCCCTCTCTGAAGTCTGACGCTTCCTATCAGATATTTCGGGAATGGCGTCGACGTTGGCAAGACTATGCAACAATGGTTGACTTGTCAAGTTTACCACAGCCTAAACAAATGCTTGTCCTTAGAGACACAACGTACCCTCGAGCACACACTTCAAGTGCCTCCTACGACAACTCTGACGGTAGAGGCCGTGCTCTACAAGTTACAGGAACATGTTAAGGGACAGCGCAACGAAGCACTTAGAAGAAGAGAACTCCTCCAATGTAAGCAGCTTGATGGAGAATCTTTTGATGCATTTTTTGTAAGGCTCAAGAGATGTTCAAAGGAAGTTGATGTTTGTCCTGAACATTCTCAAGTCTGTGAAGAGACACAACTCAAGACAATCATTCTAAAGGGTGTTCGAGATGAAGAGCTAGTTCAGCGTCTCATTTCACTCAACCCCACTTCCTCCCTTCAAGATGTAGTCACAAAATGTCGAGCGTACGAGGCCGCCAGGTGTGCGACTTCAGCTTTACGCTCACAACCTGACCAGGTGAGGGCGGTGTCTTCCTACAGAAAGGGTAAGAAGCAGCAAGGTAACCCCACCCCTCACCCTCCAGCTACATCTTCAGTGCCCAGCTGCTCAAAGCGTGTGCAGAAGTTGCGACCGCCAGGGTCACTGGGCTTACACAGTCAAGTGCCCTGCTAGCAAAGTTCAGTGCAGACTTTGTGGTTGTGTGGGCCATTATGACAAATGTTGTCGTAAGAAGACACAGAGAGGACACCACCTAGGATCCAAGAAGTCATCCTCAGGTAGTGCTGGCGCGCCCCCTCCTTCTGGCAAGCATCAAGACGCTGTGTCCAGTCGTTCCTGCCGTAGTGTACATTGTTCCACAGACATGACGCCCCAGCACACCAATGTCGTTATTTCTTACAGTAACTTGTCATCCAGTCTTCAGATGTTACCTGACACCGGTGCTGATGTCTCAGTAATTGGTCCACAACACTTAGCAAGTTTGGGAATACCCCGGAGCAACCTACAGCCCCTCCTCAGACAAGGAAACTGACAGCTGATGGTTCCAAGATAGCTCCAGCTTTGGGATCTTTCTGGGCCACTCTTACCTTTGGTAAGCAGTCTTGCTCAGCCCGGATTGATGTTCATGATGGGATCCTGACTCCGCTTTTATCATATGGCCATTGTCAAGAGTTGGCCATTATTTCCAAGGAATTCCCCAAACCTGTTTCAAAGGTCACCCATGTCAACAGGTTGAAGGAATTCTCTATCTCTACTAACATGTCCCCTTCTGATGCAAGAGCTTACCTTCTCAAAGAGTTTGCTGACGTGTTGGTTACGAAGGAATCTTTAGGATCCACACCACTCAAGCCGATGGTGGGTCCACCTATGAAGATTCATCTTAAGGATGGTGCCACACCTTTTGCCATCCACACCCCTCGTTTGATACCTCACGCCTACAAGGAGCTAGTTAGGCAAGAGCTTGACTCCATGGTTGCTCAGGGAATCATCAAGCCGGCCGGAGACGAACCTTCACCTTGGTGCCACCCTCTCGTCCCTGTTGCCAAACCTCGTGGTGGAGTACGAATCGCCACCGATCTATCAAAACTTAACCAGCAAGTTTCCCGTCCAGCCCACCCTTCACCCACACCCTTCGCAGCTGTTCGAAATGTGGACCCGAAGGCAACATTTTTTACAACAATGGACGCCTTATGTGGTTATTGGCAGATCGAGTTGGCCGAAGGCCAGCATTTGACTACATTCATCACACCATATGGAAGATATCAGTATTGCAGAGGCCCCAAGGGATTTGCCGCTACGGGCGATGCATTCTGTCAACGTGGTGACTCGGCCCTTCAAGGAGTCATGAATTGTGTCAAAGTGGTTGATGACATGTTACTCCATGACGAAGACTACTGTGCCCACCTCTCCCGAATATATGAAGTTCTCACCAGATGTCGAAAGTACGGGATTACCCTCAACGCTGACAAGTTTGTAGTCGCCGCACCATCAGTGAACTTCTGTGGGTACACTCTCTCAGCATCAGGTATCGCAGCTGACCCGGAGAAATTAAGGGGAATCAGGGATTTTCCAACCCCTGCCAACCTGACAGACCTCCGTTCTTTTTTGGGTCTGGTCAACCAGCTGGCTGAATTCTCACCTGACATCTCTGCCTCAGCCCAGCCGTTACGCCCCCTGCTGAGCCCCAGGAGGACATTCCTGTGGACCCCAGATCATCAAGAGGCCTTCCAGCGAGTCAAGCAGGCCCTCGTAAGTCCACCTGTCCTCGCCTGTTACGACCTAGCCCTACCTACCATCCTCCAGACTGACGCCTCCAGACTCTACGGTGTTGGTTACGCCCTTCTGCAGGACTATGGCGGTGGACAACTCCGCTTAATTCAGTGTGGATCCCGGTTCCTGACGGACGCCGAGACCCGATATGCCACAATTGAGCTGGAGATGTTGGCTGTTGTCTGGGCGATGGCAAAGTGCCGCTTCTACCTGATAGGGCTTCAGCACTTCACCCTCTTCACGGATCACCGCCCTCTTGTACCTATTATCAATCACTACTCTTTGGATGCAGTAGAGAACCCTCGCCTTCAACGTCTGAAAGAGAAGCTCTTGCCTTATCTCTTCACGGCTGTGTGGCGTGCGGGTAAGCTGTTGTGCATCCCGGATGCCCTGTCCCGCGCCCCTGTCAGTCGCCCCACCATAGAGGACGAGATGTTGTGTTCTACAGCTGCTGCATCCCTCAAGTCAGTAGTTTCACTGAAGGCCGTCTTCACATCAGAAGAGTCTACAGCACTGGATGCAGACAAGACCCTTGAAGATCTCCGCACCGCAGCCCGGGCCGACCCTTCCTATATCCGGCTCGTCGACTGTGTGTCCCAGGGATTTCCATCTAACCGATACGACCTTCATGAATCGCTACTCCCGTACTGGAAGATACGCGAAGACCTCTATTGTGACAGAGACCATGTCTTGTATGGTCCACGAGTAGTCATTCCTGCTGCCCTACGCCGCCGTACCTTGACCCGCCTTCACGACAGCCATCGAGGAGTGGAGACCACCAAGCGACGGGCGAAGCAGACTGTATTTTGGCTCGGAATCGACGCAGACATTGCAAGTACCGTCCGTGCCTGTGAGCCGTGCCAGATTCTGCAACCCAGCCAGCAACAGGAACCTTTAATGTGCGACGATAACCCTTCAAGACCCTTCGAGTCTGTGTCGGCTGACTTCTTTGCAGTGGCAGGGAAGTCCTTCCTCGTCATTGCCGACTGATTGTCTGAATGGCCTGTTGTCATCCCCTGTGGTAGTGATACAACGGCTACTGCTACCATCCGGAATTTCAGGCATTACTTCAGAGAAGTTGGTGTTCCCCTCCGTGTCAGGACTGATGGAGGACCCCAGTTCACCAGCCACGAGTTCCGGGACTTCATGGACCGTTGGGGAGTCCGTCATGTCGTGACCTCGCCCAACTACCCCCAGGTGAATGGACACGCTGAAGCCACAGTCAAGACTGTTAAACACCTGATCCTTAAGGTGTCACCCTCAGGAAATATCGACTGCGAGGACGTCGATCGAGGTTTGTTGGGGTTACGCAACACCCCGAACTTCACCGGACGCTCCCCAGCCCAGGTGAATGCTGGCATCTGTACAGGCCAGCGCGCAGTAATACATAGAGTAGGGACAGCCAGTCCCTCAAGTGCCGAAGCGAGCTTCTTGGTCCATCTGTATATATCTCCCGTACGAGAATAAGAACCTACTTTTAAGATAACAAGTGTTTGTGTATACCCTCAGTAGTGTAGAACATTTTGGGGGTACCAAAAGACGAACATAGAATAATAAATACAGGCGTCTCACACTGTGTGTGTGTGTGTGTACTGGGGTGTTGGAAGGTGTGTACTGGGGTGTTGGAAGGTGTGTATTAGTGGTGTTGGAAGGTGTGTATTAGTGGTGTTGGAAGGTGTGTATTAGTGGTGTTGGAAGGTGTGTATTAGTGGTGTTGGAGGTGTGTATTAGTGGTGTTGGAGGATGTGAGTTGGTGGTGTTGAAGTGTGTTTCTAACACACACACACACATGCATGAACGCGGGAATTAAGATAACAAACATCCAGTGAGGATCTTGCTGTGTGACTGCATGGTGGCAAGATAAACATCAGCTATTGAGGAGCGTTTGGCAACACACTAAAGCTTGTTACCACTCCTTTCCACTCCATCTCTCATCTCTCTAATTACCCACACCTATCTGCTTTCTCACTCATGTTTTAAAATGTTATGTAACGTAATGTTGAAGGGATACAACTTTGTTTATTTACACTTATACTTAGCATAATCTCCCCCAAAATACGTTAGCTTTCATCTTTATTCAAGACCGCTTCAGGTCATGAGCCCACTAATCCCCCACCCAAGAAAGGGTGACCTGACATTTCATCAGAAGGTCAGTAATGAGACCACTAATCCCCCACCACTCTACCTCCACCTGACATTGCATCAAGTCAGGTCAAGTCTCCCCCCAAAATACTTTAGGTTTTGTCTTTATTTAAGACCTCTTCAGGTCATGAGACCCACTATTCCCCAGCCAAGAAAGAGTGCCCTGACATTCCATCAAAAGGTCAGTAATATGAGACATAATGGAAAGCTCGATTTAGAGGAAATTTTGATTAAACAAACAGGGGTGGCTCTATTTTGGCAGGGGGGGGGGGGACATTAACCCACCCAGATGCAGGTCACTGACCCACACGAGGGGGGTGGAGGGCAAAAAAATAAATAAATAAATAAATAAAAATAAATAAATATACAGTAAAAGTCCAAAAATCCGGATGCCAGAAATCCGGACCATCCGAGAATCCGGACTTTTCGAAAACCAATTTTTTTTTTTTGTTTAGCGGGCTGTTGTGTGAATGTGAGCACGCGTGAGCGCCAGAGCTGCACAGCGACAATAAGCGACCACGTGGTTGCCACTTTAAAACGAGCAATCAAACTGTGGCAACATACCGTATATACTCGTCTATAACTCCCCCTCGTTTATCGGTCGGCCCTGATTTTTTGACCAAGAAATCGTTAATTTATGATATTCCTCGTTTATAGTTTGACCCACATTTTTGAGGGTATTGGAACAACAAAACCTTCAGTAAAAACACTCTACGTCCTATAAACTGAGGCTCGCCATGCCTGAAACATGAGTGCCGAAGGCAAATTGTTTACCATTTATTATTACGACACTTAACACTTAAACGCGGGTAGTTTCAACAAAAATATTGTATATTTCCATTCAAGTATTTATTCAAGTCAATTAGGAGGGAATATTATTGTAATACAACAGTTTTTTAACTAAACCATTCGAAAAGCGATTACGGTAACATCTTTTGAACGAAAGAAAGCGAAAGTCATTGTTTTCGTCACGATTTTATCCCACTTTCCACTGTAATACGGACGTAATTTCAGCAAAAATATTACATTTCCGTGAATGTATTATATCAAGCACAGTATGAATAGAATATCACTGTAATATAACAGAATTTTAACCGAAAACTATTAAAAAAACGAGTAACATCTCAAGAACATCGGAAGCTTAGGTAAAGTCTTTTGTTTTCGTCATGTATTTTATCCTATTTTACATTGAAATACATCACGTTTCAGCAAAACTACTATTTATTTCCGAGAATATATTCATTCATGCGTAGTTTAGGTAAAATATACGTGTGATGTAATAGTTTTTTAATTGAAAACGATTCGAAAACACGTCCCCTCTAGCCCTGTTCAAGGAGAGGACTGAGAGAAGCTGTTTGGTGCTGCAGACGATGACAAGGAAAATGATTTTGATGGATTTTAATGAAAATATTCAGAAATATGGTATCGTAGTATTTATTCAAGTCAATTAGGATAGAATATTATTGTAATACAACAGTTTTTTAACTGAAAACCATTCGAAAAGCGATTACGGTAACATCTTTTGAACGAAAGAAAGCGAAAGTCATTGTTTTCGCCACGATTTTATCCCACTTTCCACTGTAATACGTACATCATTTCAGCAAAAATATTACATTTCCGTGAATGTATTATATCAAGCACAGTATGAATAGAATACCATTGCAATATAACCATATTTTGAGTCCTACTCTTTCCATTTACAGAGTACTGTACAAGCCCATAATAATGGCTTCTAAAGTAGATAAACTTCGTTGTGTGAAGAGAAAGAAGAACACATTGAAATTGAGTGATAAACTTGAAATAATTAAGAAACTAGAACGTGGTGTGAGCAATACTGTTCTAATGGAAACATACGACATTGGAAAGTCTACAATTTATGATATAAAAAAGGCAAAGAATAAAATTGTAGAATTCACAGCTTTTTCATTAAAACTGCTCGTTTTGATAAATGAAGCATGCTATATTTGCTAATGAATAAACTATCAAAATGTACCTGTTCATTTCTTCTTTATTCCTCCTTAAATTTCAAATTTAAAAGTACTGCCTGAGAATCCGGAAAATCCAAAAATCCGGACCGACACAATCCCCAAGCAGTCCGGATTTTTGGACTTCTACTGTAAATAAATAAATACCGTGATCCCTCGGTTAACGAAATTTCGGTTAACGAATTACCTTCCATAAGAATATTCAATTCGGTTACCGAAAAAAATTCGGTTAACGAATTCCTTACGAATTTTTCCCAACATGTTTTCGCCTGCTCACCAGTTGTACTATTAGTCCGCCAATACAGTAATCGTTTTAGGGCTTAAATTCGTTACCTTTTGAGTAAATATCAAGAAGGTTGTACTATTCAATAATTTTCCAAGTCTTATATTAAAATATTTAGTCATTTTAACAATTATTTAACATAATTGAAGTACAGGGAGCTAGTTTTTAGCGTGTCAAACAGCCACTTGACTCACCCAGAATGGCGTCAGTTTGTGTCCCTGCTCAGTGGAGGAAGCATCTTGCTTGAGACTCTCTTGAACATAAACTATTTTTACGTTTTTACAGTACAGTACAATTATTGGTTATTCTGAAGTTTATTTTACATAATGACAATATATAATGCAGTGCAGTGTTGATTTAAAGAAAATAATCTTGAATTACACCAAGTGAACTCAAATTTTATGGGTGAAATGGCAACAAAGCATGGGGTGACTTCTCTTCCAACCCAATGCCTTCTCTTCTCCCTTCTCCTCCACCCCCACTTCTAATTCCCATCATCATCATCATCAACCAGGAGCCTTCTACATGCAAATTTTTATGTAATCCTGGAATTTAACAAGCATGGAGTGTAGCAAATGTTACCCATGTGACCAAATATGCTTAGATTTTTCCCAGATACCTGTAATTTCACATAATATATTCCAAGACCATATATATGCCGGATCATTTGAAATTCCAAGTTATCGAATGCCGAGTTATCAAGGGTTTACTGTACTCCTGAAAGAATAACCCTTGGCATGGATGTACCCTATAAAGGGAGAAGTTTTGTCATTAAACACATATACAGGTAGTCGTCGACTTACGACCTAGATTGGTTACGGCCGACCGGTCGTAAGTTGATCTGGTCGTAAGTCGGCCTATGTTATAATTACCTTACGTATATTATACTGTAATGTGTAATGATAATATAATCATCTTTAAGTCATATTTTATCAACATTTTCTTTGTTCATTATTGTTACGGTCGTCAGGTTTAAGTAAATCACTGCATACTACAGTACAATTGGTTTATTATTTACACTGGGGCTGGGGCCAAAACTGTCGTACCGCCGGTCGTAAAGTCGAACAGACGTAAGTCGCATAGGTCGTAAGTCGACGACTACCTGTACTATGATCTGCTTTCATTTTCAACATTAGCTACACAAGTTGACATTACAAGGACCAAGCACTCAAGGGGGAGAAGGAAGAAAAACCAAGTTGCAGTTGAAGAGAACACCCACAAGAGGTCACAGCTCAAGGTTGAAGAAGATGAAGTCCAGAAAACTGTGAGAACAAACTTTTTCAGAGTGAGAATCGTGAATTCCTGGAACAACCTGCCAGAGTGTGAGCTGTTTTAAGACCAGACTTTGCTAATACTGGAGTGGGTTCTGATATATTCAGGAGCCAGTTCACTCACAGTACTTGCCAACAGTGTGTAACAGAGATGTGACTGACCGCCCAAGTATCTAATGAGCCGATCAATGGCAAAGAGGATACAAATAAAAATTAAAACAAGTAAAAGTAAGAAAGATAATGCAAAACTTCAGCAGCATCCTACACTGCACTGTGTGACGTCACATGGAGAGGAGGAGTTTAAGCCCCAGAACTGTTACAGTACAGTGTAGGTGTGATAATTCACCGGTTAGGCACCAAAGGACATTGTGAATTTTCAAATAGCAAATTAGAGTTCAATTGATATAAATGGAAATAATAAGTCAGGTTCCAGAGGCCAAAAAATTGCACATAAATTGTTCCAAAACCTTTAACCCTTAGATGGCAGCAGTGGTGACTGAGCGAGCACCCAATAAGAAAATTGTCTATACAGTATACAGATGCCGACGACTAATAGAGTCCAACATAAATAAAGATCCACTATATAATGGGACATCTTAAAAATATCTAGATACAAGGAGCACCGGACCATCAGCCAAGTGCTAAAATAGAAAATGGAGGAAAATGTTCAGATAGGAATGTATGACATACAATAGTCTTTTCAGAGGACTCTCACCCACATGTACAAGTTCCCAATTGGTTCTCTGACTTACCCAGGGAACAGAGGAGAGGTTGGGGAATACAATGCATGCTCTTAGCAAGTTATGGTCCAGAGCCACTGCAAAATTTTAGACTCCCTCCCCCTGCCTATGTATATACAGTATGTAGTCACCAACAAATATCCTATCGCATCTTCTACTGTTCCACAAACCCTGAGATACAGACTTTTGAATTAGAAACAGCCATGGACTGAATAAAGTATCAGTGTCTCCTCCTTCTGGTTCATGAGTCTATATCTTGGGGTTTGTGGAACAGCAGACGAGACAAAAGTACATGTGTTGGCGACTATACCTCCCTTTAATATTATATTACAGTCCAGTAAACAATTTAGGAACTTAAGGGATTATTTTATAACATTCATTGTTTAGTGTATTACGTAACCCCAGGTTTGCTCAAGACAATTAGCAAAAGATACTGAGGGTCTGTTTGTTCAGACAATTAGTAAAAACTAAACTTTATGTACAGGCCTGGGTAAAGTCTAATACACTGTACTGTAATAACATTCTGTAGAAGAGGGAATCATAATTTCCCACAGCAACCTTCCTGCCCCCAACAAAATATTAAACATCACCTGTTGATTTCTTCTTCTTTGAGAGTGTTGCTCTAGAGGTGTTTAGTAACATGTGGATTTCAGAAAGGGCTGCCCTAACATAAAAGGTTTGATCAGAAGCTGCTGGACCTTGAAGAATCTTCCATACATCACTCTTCACAGTACTGGCAAAATCTTCACTCTCCATTAACCATGGATGCTGAAATAATTTCAAACTGTACATAAAGTCAGAGATGAATCAGTGACATCAATAATGGCCTATCATTCCCTTAGCTAAAAGACCTGCTACTTAACCCTTTCCTTGCACATACTGTAGTTCCCCCTCCCATAATACTGATAATATTGAGTAAACTAATAAATAAATTTAATAAAAAGAAACCGGTAAAATGTTTGAAAAACAGATGCTCCTCTACTTATGAACATTCGACTTGCAAACCTTCAGAAATATGAACAAACCAGTGCATATGTACTGTACTGTATAGCTGCAAAGCCTCTCTTCATATCACTGGATTCACCCCGAAAAGTAACATTAACTGTAACATTAAATTTTTTAATTATAACTACAGCATGCCCTTAAAATTCTGGAGAGGAGGGGGTGGGGGGGGGGGGGGTCTCAAAATGGTCGTAAATTGCCAAAACCGCCAATATCATTTTTGTTCATGTGCAAAGAAATAGCCCTTAGGACAATTAATTTCAGTTACCTGTACTGTATTTATTTGTATTGTATGTGTTTTGTGTGTTTAGCCACACACACAAAACACATACAAATAAATAATAATGGGAAAATCCTCTCACAAATAAACGGAAACAAGACAACAAAATGTATCGAAATGCAAAAAAAATGTAATTCCACCCACAAGTCAACTCCATGCTTTGCTATTAGAGTTGGGTTGGTTGGGATGCTGTATGGTAATATTTTCCTCATAAAAATTACAGTCTCTAGAACGAATGGCATCTGAGCCAAGTTGAAAAAAAAACATAACACCTCACTGCCATAGTTTTCTTTAAAAATTATATACAGTAAAAGGAATGTGAGGAATACAATAAATAATATCAATAAATAAGTTACAACAAAAAATACTATTACCAAACAAGTAAATAAAAGTCAAATGAAAGTTTAACGTAGTCGCCATATGCATACACCACCTGTTCCACCATATAAAAGAAGATCAGCTGGGATGCCGATTCCCTAGCAACGCTCCCCACCAGCAACACTCTGCGCTCTTCTCCTGGTACGTGTTTACCCTTGGGACAATTATTTCTTTTACCTTTTTTCACAATATGTATTGAGGATGGTGTGTGCATGTAACCAAGTAAAAATAAATGAAGAAAGTTACGTACAAGTATATCTACCCGAAAATACGAGCTGAAAAAACCATAACACCTCACACCTTGGCCCAGTAGCCTGGAGGTTACAATGATGAGCTAACCTACCTTAGTTACAATGCCATGATTAATCACTATTAAACACTAATAATAACAGTAAATCCAGTGAAATATGGCAGGGAGTGAGGTGTTACAACTACAATCGATGTGCTAACAAACAATCACTCACTCCCCTTACCCCCTCCTGTTGCCAGGTGTAGCCAGGCGTAGGTATGGGAGAAATACATGACCTTCTTTTCTCTCATCCCTTGTTTGGGCACCTTACTGCGGATGGAGCATTATTTTTAAGAGAGCAGAGTAGCACACATACGAAACGGATAATTGTTTAACCCGGACTGTCACTGAGGCGGAGTGAGCGCACATGGCCCAGCCACCTGGGTCAAGAAAGACACCTTGTGGAATGCCATAAAACTAGCAGGCTCCTTGTCCCAGCCATGAAAATGCCGGCAATTTTAAAAATTCCTGCAGACATCATTGGGTACATCCAGGGTGTCATCGGCAAAATAAAAATTCGCGATTTGTAAGGGCATGCTGTATATAAACAGCAATAACAAAAGCATATACAGTCTCTCTCCTCGACTTACAACATCCCGGACATACGACCGCCATGGTCGTATAAAATATTTTTCACATAACGTATTTTCGAGTCCCGAAACGTTTGGTCGTAATGTGACCCCGTACGACAGCGTGGGCTGGGCCGCCTCGTGGTGTACAGCATCCACTCCGTAGCCCGCTCAGTTGATGTTTGGCCGTCGTCGTTGTTGTTGTTGTTTTTAGTGATCGCGCTGTGTACTGAAAAAATTTTCGTCTCTAATTCCCTTCAAAATGGCTGGAAAGCGTAAAAGTGAAAGTTCTCGTGGTGCTGAGAAGAAAAAGAGACAGTCAATTACTTTTGAGATGAAAATAATAATGCAATATGAAAATGGAAAAATGGTAGCAACTATTTCACGCGACCTTGGCTTTTCTCACTCGACGATATCAAAAATTTTGAAGGAAAAGGAACAAATTCGTAAGGTAGTGAAAGGATCAGCACCTATAAAGGGAAGAATAATAATGAAAAAAAAAGACAAGGTCCTCTTCATGAGATGGAAAAATTACATGTTATGTGGATGGAAGATCAACTGCAAAAGCGTGTACCCTTAAGCCTTCTAACCATACAGACTAAGGCAAGAAGCCTTTTCGAAAGCCTGAAAGAGCAGGCAGGAGATGAGTGCGACCAAAACTTCACAGCAAGTCATGGGTGGTTCCAAAGAGTTAAGAAATGTTACAGTTTGCACAGTGTAAAGGTGAGTGGAGAGGCAGGAAGTGCTGATGTGGGTGCTGCTAAAGCTTTTAAGGAGGAGCTAGATCGTGTCATCGTGGAGGGAAATTATTTGCCTGAGCAAATATTTAATGTGGATGAAACTGGCTTATTCTGGAAGCGCATGCCAGAACGGACATACATCCACAAAGAGGCAGAAACCATGTTGGGATTCAAGGCATTCAAGGACCGAATCACACTTCTGTTAGGGGGGGGGGGGGGATGTAGTTGCTTTCAAGGTAAAACCATTCATGATCTATCATTCAGAGAACCCAAGGGTGTTTAAAAATGTCAGCAAGCACACACTGCCAGTGTTTTATTGCAGTAATAAGAAAGCATGGATGACCCTAGCACTGTTTGAGGATTAGTTCCTGAGTTGTTTCATTCCACGTGCCAAGGAGTATTGTCTTCAACAAGGGGTTGCGTTCAAGATTATATTAATTTTAGATAATGCTTCGGGACACCCACCACACCTGGACAACCTGCACCCTGATGTAAGGGTAGTTTATATTCCACCTGACACTACCTCGATTATCAAACCCAGGGATCAAGGTGCTATTGCTGCTTTTAAAGCGTATTATTTACGTGTGACCTTCGCTCAGGCTATTGCTGCTACTGAAGGTGAGAAAATGCTCAGAGAGTTTTGGAAGGACTACAACATTTTGCAATGTACAAAGATTATAGCTGCAGCATGGGATGAGGTTACAGGTCAGTGCATGAATGGAATATGGAAGAAGGTCCTGAAAAGATATGTGAACAGTTTCAAAGGATTTAATGAAGATGAAGCAATTTCTGAGATTAGTAACAAGATAGTGCAGATGGATAGACAGCTGGAGTTAGAAATTGATAATGAAGATGTTGAGCATTTGGTGGAAAGTGTAGCAGAAGAGCTAAGTAACGAGGATCTTACCGAACTGGATGCACAGAAAATTGCAGAGGAAGAAGAGAGAAAAAATGTAAAAGAAGAACCTGCACCCCCAAAAAGTTTTCAGTGAAACAAATGGCAGAGGCATTTGCTACTATTATTAAGGGGATGCAAATCTTTGAAGAAATGGATCAAAATGTTGAGCGTTTTTGCAAAAGTTGACAGACTGAGCCAAGATGCACTTGCTTGCTACAGGGATATTTACAATGAAAAGAAAAGTGCAAACTGTGCGGTCTAAATTGGACATTTTTTTTAAGAAGTCCCCCACTGCTGTCTCCTCACGTGCCACCACTGCTGCCTCTTCACTCCCTAAAGAGGATCCAATACCTTCAACAAGCAAGTATGTTAGTCTGTCTGAAGAAAGCAAACTTGATGACCCACACCAGCCCTGTCTCCTCCTCTGCTTCATCCAACTGATGTAGTCTACATGCTTAATAAAAAATGATTGAGGCCCCGTGTGCATTCAGCTGACTACATTAATGGTAAGTGCACAGTAACACTTAATTCATTTTTCATTATTGACTATATTTAGTGTACTGTATTTCCAAAAGTGGGCAGTTGTGCCACAAAAAGTTGCGGCGCAACTTGTGCCACAACTTATTTGCGCGTGCAGTTGCGCCGCACATTTTTCCAGAGAGCTGTGGAACTGGTTGCAGCACAACTTTTACAAGCATTTTCAAGCTCAATGCGCAGAATTTTTTGGCAATAATTGAAAATTGGAATATGACCACATAAACAAACGGGCATCCCTATAGCCGTGCATTACGAAAATTTCTGTTTCTGACGGAATGATTCAGCATACACATGATACAGGTCGGGCAGCATATTTCAGAACTGTAAACCAGATGAGACCCCCCCCCCCCCCCCCCTTCGTCACTCCCCTTCCCTTGCTGCAGTTGCCAGATTTCATCTTTCACATAAACTCTAGAAACTAGAGTTAATGTGAAAGATAAAATCTGGCAACTACAGTGAGGAAGGGGAGGTAGGAATGATTCATATCAAAATAGGGTGTGTCATACGGTGGTGATTTTTTTTTTTTTTGAGTTTGAAAAATCGGCCCATGGTATTAATGGTGTAGTTCTATGTGCAGAATCATGTGATATCTTCAGATATGAAAAGTTTTCATTTTTTGCTAGGTAAATTTAAACTTGAAATCTTATGAAAATTCAGTATTCCCACCCTTTTACCAACACCACTAAATAGCTTATTTAAAGTAAAGTAAATGTATCAGGTTAATTCATTAGGATGAAAATGATTCAGAATAGTGAAACAAATGATCTTGACACATTTATTAAATTTAATATTCCTTTAGAAAACAAAATCATCAAATACAAAACCCGGTTTTACTACTACGACCCGGTGTTGCTGCACACCATAGAGAACATGTCTTTCTTGCTTCTGTTTCTACTCATCACCTCCCTGCTGACCACCTGAGCTCGGATGTAGCCTTCCCTCCTTTCCTGGCTGTACACGTGACTGCTGGCCTCGCTCACTTGCTGTACACAACGCTCTATACTCTGGGTGTGCGAGGGCCAGGCAGGGACATGCATGGGGTTGTCTCCAGGAAAGCTCTGACTTGAACATTGGTGAGGCTGCAGGTAAGAGGGGGCTCACTGCTAGCCTGGATGTTATCCAGATCTATGAGATCAGTGAGGGTCTTGGCACCTAGATTGACTTCAGGAGTCTTCCTGACCCTGAAGGAATCGTCACCAACTGATTTGTCATGCCCAGATCCTCTCATAAGTCTCATATCTAAGATCTTTTTGACTGCCACTCTTCTCTCCTCCTCATCCTTACTGCAGAGCATTGTCTGCAGAACTGCCTCGGGATGAGCATACCACAATCTGAACAACCTTCCTTGGCTGACTCCTCAGGAGCTCAAGCTGGAAGAGAACATGCCTCGGACCTTCGGAGAACGATGACTTGACCTTGGTGTTGAACCAATTTGGCAAGTAGACACTCACGATGAATTGGACAATAAGTCTCAGGTTGTGAAGCTGGTTCCCTTTCAGTTTATGATGAGCGACCCAAATTCTGCAGAACCTGAGAGCCGTTGTGAGCCACCTAGAATGTGAGACTGGACCTATCTGCAGGTAAGCAAGCCTATCAGGCATGACCTCAGTTTTGATGGCACTGCAAATCATGTAACCATAGTACTGGTCAGTACTCAGGTCGTCAATGACAGTATGTGCAAGCTCAACGAGTGGAGGGCCAACTGTGATTTTTTCAAAGCTCGGATTTATTTCTAACTCAGTGGCAGAGTCCAGCATCTTGCCAAGAGGACCAGACCATCTGTTGTTTGAAAGAGTCTTGCCATCCAGCTCCTGGATCAGATGTCTGAGTGGCAACTCGTTGGTGTGGAGGTCACAAACAATCCAGACCAGCTTCCTCCCAATCTTCCGCTCTATCCACTGTATGACCCCCCCTTGCCACCCTGTGTTCATGTTGGTGCTGTCCCCTCCAATGGCCTGCAGGGTCTGGTCTACGTTCCTCTGTCTGAGCCAGTTCACAATGTTTTCTGCCACTATCTCAGCTGGTTTCCTGATGTCATCTTTCTCTGGAGTGAAATGCCACAAATACTTCCCTCCTGGTTCACTGCAGCAAGAGTTGTGTTCCTCCTTCACCATGGCAGGGAACAACTTGTCAGAATCTCCAACTTTCATGAACACTTTAGTGTCATCCCTTCTCCCATCAAAGAACAAACAATTGATTCCATTTTCTCTTATCCCCTTATCAAACTCCTCTTCTAGGTTACTGACAAGTTTCTCCTGAGCTCTCCTTACTTTGTTATGATCTATCACCAGGTGAACATCATCAGGTGTTATCAAACCACCGTCAATCCAGGCAGCTGTTGCTATCTCTGCAGTTTCTCTGAGACCAGTGTGGTGTCGCATGCTGGCCAGAGCTATGCTCGGGATATCTTTCCTATTTCGAATCTTATGCTTGGAAGGTTTGGGATCATTATTTTCTCGGTTAGGGAAAAAGTCACCATTCTCCTGGTCAGCACTCGGATCAGCCATGGGTAAGTCATTAAACTCTGAATCAGCTTGACTCCAATCATCGGCCTTTTTTACCTCACCCTGGGCCTTCTCAAGTCTCTTTTCCTTGGCAACTCATCTCCTCTTCTGTTTGTCTGTGGCAGCCTCCTGTCTCTTGGACTCCGGAATATCTTGGCTAGAAATCATGAAAGCCCCTATACTGCCAGTCTTCTTTCTCTGTGCTTTGACAAATGCCAGTTCGATCACAGGAATCTTCAGTTCACGCTTGCAAATACAGGAGATGTGGGCCTCGGATTTACAGTCACGATCGCATCCAAACTCAGGACAGAGAACAATTGGGCACTTGCAAGTAATCATGTTAAATAACTGGTCCAGTTGCTTGGCAAAGCTGTCCTTAACTGCAAGTTTTCCTCTCCCAAGAGAGATATCCCTTGCCTTTTCCCAACTGGCTAGCAGTCTCTCACTAATCTTCTTCTGACTTGTTATGACTGGAGGCTTGAACTGAGCGTTAGCCAGAGTGTACTGTGCCAAGACAGCTTTGGTCATATCACTGGCAATGTCTTTGTTTGTGTAAGTTCTTTGGTTCTTTTCACTGATTTGCCTGATTAAAACACCGTATCTCAAAGCATCTCTCAATGTAGGCAACTCCGACTTCAGGAGCTCTCTCCCAGACCCAAGATAGTGACTGAGATGGCTGGATTTTTGGTTCTTCGTCCTGACACAAGCAGCCATCGCAAATATTATCAACTTATAAATGCATCAGAATCTGAAACAGAAAAAAATATTGTTAGTTGGGTTGTTAAAGAATGAAGTCAGAAAGCAATGTTCACTATTTAATTGTAATGCACTAATGCAGCTGTACGTTAGATTTTCGATAAATTTCACGCTAAAATTTACCTAGCAAAAGGTTGCAAAATATTGAAACTGAAATTATTTTCTGTTTATATACACTAAAATCTACCAAAAAAGTGATGGGCCATTAGTTTTAACTGATCTTCCCTCCTATGACACACCCTAATATCATAACCAGTCAGGCAGTCAGTAGCACTGCAGTTAAGGCGTCAGTTTCTTGTTGCTTTGTTTCTTGTTATTACTAGTATTATGGATCATTTTGTGACGAGGAGGAAGGAGAAGGAGTCTGTGGCCGACAGAAATGATCCTGCCGCTGCTGACCAGGACATGGACACGGAAGTTGTAGTGACTGAGACTTGACAGCCAGTCTACTGAGACTGAGGCCAGTGGCAGTGAGGCATATTTTTGTAATTTTGTCATAAAATATTTATAATATTAACTTTTCTGTATCAATTATATTTTGTTTTACTTGTAAAAAGGCAAAAAAAAATTTTAGTATTTGTTTATTTATTCATTTTTTAAGTTGTGCGTTGTGGTTGCACTTGCAGCGAAACTTTTTAAAATGGTTGCGGTTGCGGCACAACTATTTCAGCAGAGTTACGGTGGCGGTTGCGGCGCAAAAAAAAAGTTGCGAGTGCCCATCTTTGTGTACGCATTTCATTTTAGAATTTCTATGTATCATTTTCGCCATTTCGACTTACAACCTGGTCGTCGGGACTGAACCCCGTCATAAGTTGAGGAGAGACTGTACAGTATTCCCTTAAAGCTCGCTGGGATTAGGTAAAATGGATTCCGTGAGAAAGCAAAATTCACGTGTTTTTCGTGCATAAGACAATATAATAAATAAGAAATAACACAAATAAACAAAAACAAAATAAAATTTATGCTTATCTATACAAATTATGAAATAACACTGTATGGACATTACTGTAGGTCCACACAATGATAGTTGTGGTAGTGACAATGCAAAGACAATACCTCTGAAATGTCAGCTGGTCTGGGGCGCAGAATATAAAGAATCCCTGTACTAGACAGTTCCTAGTGAACATGCCCGGCACTGAAAAGTATTTGTAATGTGTATACCATAGGTACCTATATACAGTCGGCCCTTCACATACGCGGGTTTAGCATTCACGGATTCGCAAATACGCGGATTGCCCCACCGGAGGAATATTCTGTACATTGAAGTAATTGAAGTACATCCAAATCGCGCGCCATTCAACTTGCGCGCAGCACCGAACACGGGACACCGCCCGCTCCCGCAACCTCACACACACACGCATAGCTCTCCCTCACTCAGTCAAGTCTCGCTGTAACCACGCTTGTGTTGACATCAGCAGTGTAGTTGCAAAAATATTACATTTCCGTGAATGTATTATATCAAGCACAGTATGAATAGAATATCACTAATATAAGAGTATTTTAACCGAAAACTACTAAAGAAACGAGTAACATATCTTGAACATTGGAAGGCTAGGTAAAGTCTTTTGTTTTCACGTGGTTTATCCTAATTTACATTGAAATGCATTACGTTTCAGCAAAACTACTATTTATTTCTGAGAATATGGAAATGTAATATTTTACTGAAATGACGTACGTATTACAGTGGAAAGTGACGAAAGCAATGACTCGCTTTCTTTCGTTCAAAACATGTTACCGTAATCGCTTTTTGAATGGTTTTCAGTTAAAAAACTGTTGTATTACAATAATATTCTATCCTAATTCACTTGTGATGCAACAGTTTTTTTAACTGAAAACCATTCGAAAAGCGATTACGGTAACATCTTTTGAACGAAAGAAAGCGAAAGTCATTGTTTTCGTCACTTTCCACTGTAATACGTACGTCATTTCAGCAAAAATATTACATTTCCGTGAATGTAGTATATCAAGCACAGTATGAATATAATATCATTGTAATATAACAGTATTTTAACCGAAAACAATTAAAAAACGAGTAACATCTCTTGAACATTCGAAGGTTAGGTAAAGTCTTTTGTTTTCGTCATGTATTTTATCCTATTTTACATTGAAATACATCACGTTTCAGCAAAACTACTATTTATTTCTGAGAATATACTCATTCAGGCACAGTTTAGGTAAAATATACATGTGCTGTAGCATTTTTTTCATTGAAAACGATTCGAAAAACACGTACCCTCTAGCCCTGTTCAAGAAGACTGGGAGGAGCTGTTTGGTGCTGAAGACGATGACAAGGAAAATGATTGTGATGGATTTTAATGAAAATATTCAGAAAGACCCTGGCACTGTCAAGGAAAGTGGCTGCTGAAGGCTTCCGGGACATGGCAGAGGACGAGATTAGGGAGCTAATTGAAGAGCACGACACTGAGCTGACCGAGGAGGATCTACAGGAGTTAGTAGACTCAGGCAAGGAAGAGAAAGCGAAAGGGAAAGAGGATGAGGACCAAGAAATAACGTTGGAGAAGTTGGGGAAGATGACCAGGAATATTGAGGCACTGAAAAACCTGGCCTATAGTACGGACCCCTCCATGATGCATGCCCTGAAATTCATGCGAGGGATGGATGAGGTTTTCGCTCCATACAAAAACATCATGGAAGAAATGAATGAAGGAGACGACAACTCCCCATCACAATGTTCTTTGATCACCGAAGGAGAGATTTAACACCAATCACTGGCGGCAGTGAGGAAGCAGCTGAATCCGTCGCCCCCACTTCCCCACCCGTTATGGAATTGAATGCCCGATGACCCCCGTCCTGTCGCCGAGGATAGGAACTGTACAGTAAAGTGAAGTTTTATCTCTTTTTTTTAATAACTTTTCTTGCCATGTTTATTGTTTGTAAAAATGTACAGCACAGTACAGTTCAGTACTGTACATAGGAAGTGGAGGTGCAGTTATTCACAAAACATTTGTGTTTGTTGTCGGCAGTAGTGACGGTGGAGGAGGCGGAGGAGGGAGCGAGTTGGGAGGAGTGGTGACCTTGGATGCGGGAGCAGGGACGAGATGCCAGCCAGTACATTACGGGTGTATTAATTGTTTTTATAGCTATTTTTGCATTTTAATAATAAATACTGTACATTACGTTTCAACAAAACTACCATTTATTTCTGAGAACATGGAAATGTAATATTTTTGCTGAAATGATGTACGTATTACAGTGGAAAGTGACGAAAGCAATGACTCGCTTTCTTTCGTTCAAAAGATGTTAACGTAATCGCTTTTCGAATCGTTTTCAGTTGTGGGATTATAAGGCTAATGATAGGATAGAATATTATTGTAATACAGTACGAGTACAGTACAACAGTTTTTTAACTGAAAACCATTCGAAAAGTGATTACGGTAAAATCTTTTGAACAACGAAAGAAAGCGAAAGTCATTGTTTTCATAATTTTATCCCACTTTCCACTGTACAGTAATATGTACGTCATTTCAGCCAAAATATTACATTTCCATATTTATTTCTGAGAATATATTCATTCAGTCACAGTTAAGGTAAAATATACTTGTGATGTAATATTTTAATGAAAATACGGTATCGTAGTTTTCTTTTGTATCAAATTTAATTAACAAAAATTGATGTTTCAAATGTAATGAACAAAAATTTATCTACAGTATCTATAAATAAACTTTAACAAATGAATACTTTGTTTTACATCGTCCTGTATATACCATACCATGGATTTGGCTACTTTGGGCTAGATATGATGACGCAAGAGACTGCCCTGGCGACTGTACCGACACTCACAGCTGGTGGTGCGTCGTTTCCATTGTTTACTGGTAGTTACTGGAAAATATTTTTCAACCTAACGAAACTATTACCCTTTGAGAGGTCGACCCCCAATTTTTTGCAAAATAATTTGGTCTTAAAAACTCGAACTACACACAGGTATATACGGTAAATAAGGACATGGGGGGCTAGGGGTTTTTTTTGGGGGGGGGGGGGGAGGGCAGCAAAAGTACACGGATTTTTAACATTCACGGGTATCTAACGGGTACCTAACCCCCGCGTATGTTAAGGGCCGACTGAAATTACAGTAAAACCTCGATAAATCGGACTTTAATAATTCGGAATTTGCTTTTTTCAGACTCAGAGATGCTCTGGTCACCAGAAATACTGTAAAAATAATGATTAATAAAAAAAATCTTATGAAATGGACCACACTCTGTACAGTGGTCTAATAAGATTCGCTATAAACCTATTGAGAACTAATACACTTGAGTATGTAAGCAGGCTGGGGCTGATCAGGTGTTGCCGCGATCGTCAGGTTTATTCATTAATTGATTCAGTACAGGTGGTCGTCGACTTACGACCTAGATTGGTTACGGCCGCCCGGTCGTAAGTTGATCTGGTCGTAAGTCGGCCTATGTTATAATTACCTTACGTATATTATAATGTGTAATGATAATATAATCATCTTTAAGTCATATTTTATCAACATTTTCTTTGTTCATTATTGTTACGGTCGTCAGGTTTAAGTAAATCACTGCGTGCTTGTAATTGAGCGCGGGGATGCGCGCGGCTCCAGCTCCCAGCAGCGCCAGGAGGCTGGGGCCAAAACTGTCGTACCGCCGGTCGTAAAGTCGAACAGACGTAAGTCGCATAGGTCGTAAGTCGACGACTACCTGTATTACATTATCATATGAATGGCCTCTTATGGTTAGGGGAACAGCGACTGGGTGGGGGTGTAACGCCCATGGTGAAATCTGCGGGATCAATCTACCCGAGTACATGACACCTCTCTTATAGCACCCATTGATGAAGAGATTCGAACAAGGTCTACGAGTGTTAATTAGGAATAAAGGTACAGATGTATGCTGACCAGCACAACCAATATGTTAAGTAAAAATACATCTGGTCACCTAGTTTTGTGTGTGTGTGAGGATATATAGGATAATTATGCAACTAAGGAGTGTACACCACATCAACAGCACCAGTAGCTGAAGGTATGAAAGGTAATGGCTGAATGCATGACCCTCTATTAACAGTAGTAAGAGGATGCTGTACTTAGATTAAGTCAGGAGAAGGCAACACAAAACAATTGAGGGTTGCAATTGAAGCATACCAGTAGGAACATACCAGTAGGAACATACCAGTAGGAACATACCAGTAGGAACATACCAGTAGGATCATATCAGTAGGAACATACCAGTAGGATCATATCAGTAGCAACATACCAGTAGGAACATACAAGTAGGAACATACCAGTAGGAACATACCAGTAGGAACATACCAGTACGATCATATCAGTAGGAACATACCAGTAGGAACATACAAGTAGGAACATACCAGTAGGAACATACCAGTAGGAATATACCAGAAGGAAAATATCACTAGGAACATACCAGTAGGAACATACCAGTAGAAACATACTAGTAGGAACATGCCAGTAGGAACATACCAGTAGGAACATACCAGTAGAAACATACTAGTAGGAACATGCCAGTAGGAACATACCAGTAGGAACATACTAGTAGGAACATACCAGTCAGAACATACCAGTAGGAACATACCAGTCAGAACATACCAGTAGGAAAATATCACTAGGAACATACCAGTAGGAACATACCAGTAGGAACATACTAGTAGAAACATACCAGTAGGAACATACCAGTCAGAACATACCAGTAGGAAAATATCACTAGGAACATACCAGTAGGAACATACCAGTAGGAACATACCAGTAGGAACATACCAGAAGGAAAATATCACTAGGAACATACCAGTAGGAACATACCAGTAAGAAAATATCACTAGGAACATACCAGTCAGAACATACCAGTAGGAACATACCAGTCAGAACATACCAGTCGGAACATACCAGTAGGAAAATATCACTAGGAACATACCACTAGGAACATACCAGTAGGAACATACTAGTAGGAACATACCAGAAGGAAAATATCACTAGGAACATACCAGTAAGAAAATATCACTCGGAACATACCAGTAGGAACATACCAGTCAGAACATACCAGTCAGAACATACCAGTCAGAACATACCAGTAGGAACATACCAGTAGGAACATACCAGTAGGAACATACCAGTCAGAACATACCAGTAGGAACATACCAGTAGGAACATACCAGTCAGAACATACCAGTAGGAACATACCAGTAGGAACATACCAGTCAGAACATACCAGTAGGAACATACCAGTAGGAACATACCAGTCAGAACATACCTGTAGGAACATACCAGTCAGAACATACCGGTCAGAACATACCAAGAGGAACATACCAGTAGGAACATACCAGTCAGAACATACCAGTCAGAACATACCAGTAGGAACATATCAGTAGGAACATACCAGTTAGAACATACCAGTAGGAACATACCAGTCAGAACATACCAGTAGGAACATACCAGTAGGAACATAGCAGTCAGAACATACCAGTAGGAACATAGCAGTCAGAACATACCAGGAGGAACATACCAGTAGGAACATACCAGTCAGAACATACCAGTCAGAACATACCAGGAGGAACATACCAGTAGGAACATAGCAGTCAGAACATACCAGTAGGAACATAGCAGTCAGAACATACCAGGAGGAACATACCAGTAGGAACATAGCAGTCAGAACATACCAGTAGGAACATAGCAGTCAGAACATACCAGTAGGAACATAGCAGTAGGAACATACCAGTCAGAACATACCTGTAGGAACATACCAGTCAGAACATACCGGTCAGAACATACCAAGAGGAACATACCAGTAGGAACATACCAGTCAGAACATACCAGTCAGAACATACCAGTAGGAACATATCAGTAGGAACATACCAGTTAGAACA
Source organism: Homarus gammarus (assembly GCA_958450375.1). Classification (NCBI taxonomy): domain Eukaryota; kingdom Metazoa; phylum Arthropoda; class Malacostraca; order Decapoda; family Nephropidae; genus Homarus; species Homarus gammarus. The sequence continues at coordinate 852,274 of CAUDMG010003841.1, forward strand.
TACCAGTAGGAACATACCAGTCAGAACATACCAGTAGGAACATACCAGTAGGAACATAGCAGTCAGAACATACCAGTAGGAACATAGCAGTCAGAACATACCAGGAGGAACATACCAGTAGGAACATACCAGTCAGAACATACCAGTCAGAACATACCAGGAGGAACATACCAGTAGGAACATAGCAGTCAGAACATACCAGGAGGAACATAGCAGTAGGAACATACCAGTCAGAACATACCAGGAGGAACATACCAGTAGGAACATAGCAGTCAGAACATACCAGTAGGAACATAGCAGTAGGAACATACCAGTCAGAACATACCAGGAGGAACATACCAGTAGGAACATAGCAGTCAGAACATACCAGTAGGAACATAGCAGTAGGAACATACCAGTCAGAACATACCAGTAGGAACATAGCAGTCAGAACATACCAGTAGGAACATAGCAGTCAGAACATACCAGGAGGAACATAGCAGTAGGAACATACCAGTCAGAACATACCAGTAGGAACATAGCAGTCAGAACATACCAGGAGGAACATAGCAGTCAGAACATACAGGTTGACAACCCTTTATCCAAAATTCCGAAAACCGAAAAGCTCTGAAAACCGAAAGTTTTTTTTTTTTTTTTTTTTTTTTTTTTACAGGGATTAGCCCACCCGGGCATAGATCACTGACCCACATCAGGGCCTGGGGGGCGAAAATGGAAAAGTAATAGTAATAGTTATAGTACAGTGGGGTATGCTATAACGAATCTAATTGGTTCTAGAACCTTGTTCGTTATAGCATTCGTTCGTTATAGGATTAATCCGTTCCAGGCCCCCAAATACAACCACTTAACACTGAAAAATATAATATAAAATTGTAAAAATTGTAAATAAGTGCATAAATATGCATCTAAACCCCTGAAATAAAGAATATCATTAATACTTGTAATAAAAATACAATATATTAGTAAAAAAAAAAAAAAAAAAAAAAAAATAAATGTTCGTTGTAGGAGTTTCGTTCGTTATAGCATTCTCAATTTTATAGGTAAAACCGTTCGTTATAGGAATATTCGTAGTAGGATCCGTTCGTTATAGCATACCCCACTGTAATTATAATAATAATAATTATTCATCGTAAATAAAATTTTTAATAAAATTGCACCAAAATAAAATAATATGATAACATTAAGAATAATAATATATAAAAAAAAAATTAATAAAAATAACAAGAATATAGGAGTACTGTAATAATAAAATAATAATAATAATAATACAGAAATACAAGATCAAAAGTGAGAAACACGACCTAGACCTACGAATTATCATCTCTGTATTATTGTTATTATTATTATTATTATTATTATTATTATTATATTTTCACCCCCCAGGCCCTGATGTGGGTCAGTGATCTATGCCGGGGTGGGCTATATATATATATATATACTGTATATATACAGTGACCCCTCGTTTAACGAACGCCTCGGTTAATGAAGTTTCGGTTAACGAACTGCCTTCCATAAGGATCTTCAATTCGGCTAACGAACAAAAATTCGGTTAACGAATTTCTTACGAACCGACCTCAACATGTTTTCGCTTGCACTGACCAGGCAACCAGCTTTAGTATCAGTCTGCCAATACAGTAATCGGTTCAAGAGCTTAAATTCCTTACTATTTTAGTAAATATCAAGAAGTTTATACTATTCAATAATTTTAAAAGTTTAATATTCAATTTTTTAGTCATTTTAACAATTATTGAACATAATTGAAGGTAAAGTGACTAGTTTAATGCACGGCATCCAGCCTCTTAACACAGAAAACAGGCGTTAGTCTCTCTCTGTTTTCACTGGAGGTAACATCTTGCTTGAGACTCTCTTCAACTAAACGCTTTTCTTCTGTGTTTCCAAGCAAATTATTGGTCATTTTGAAATATATTTTACAAATTGACAATATATAATGCAGTGCAGTGTTGATTTAAAGAAAATAATCTTGAATTACACCAAGAGAGCTAAAATTTTATGGGTGAAATGGCGCCATGGGGTGACTTCTCTTCCACCCCAATGCCTTCTCTTCTTCCTTCTCCTCCACCCCCATTCTAAATCCCATCATCATCACCATCCAGGAGCCTTCTACATACACACCTCAAAGTAAGTGAACTTTACTACCATTTTTGTTGAATTTAGGAAATTTTCGGTGAGCTGGAACCAATTACCCCCAAAACCCATTGAAACAATGGTTTCAGTTAACGAACGACCTTCTGGAACGGATTGAGTTCGTTAACCGAGGGGTCACTGTGTATATATATATATATATATATATATATATATATATATATATATATATATATATATATATATATATATATATACATATATATATATATATATATAAACCTTACCATTCTGAAAACCGAAATATTCCGAAATCCGAAATTCCTCTGGCCCCAAGGATTTCGGATAAGGAATTGTCAACCTGTACCAGTAGGAACATACCACTTGGAACATACCAGTAGGAACATACCAGTCAGGACATACCAGTAGGAACATACCACTTGGAACATACCACTACGGACATACCAGTAGGAACATACCAGTACAAACATACCAGTAGGAACATACCAGTAGCAACATACCAGTTGGAACTTACCACTAGGAACATACCAGTAGGAACATACCACTTGGAACATACCACTAGGGACATACCAGTAAGAACATACCAGTCAAAACATACCACTTAGAGCATACCAGCCAGAACATACAACTTGGAACATACCAGTAGGAACATACTAGTAGAAACAAACCAGTCAGAACATACCACTTGGAGCATACCAGTAGGAACATACCCGTCAGAACATACCACGTGGAACATACCTATAGGAACATACCAGTCAGAACATACCACTTGGAACAACAGTCAGAACATACCAGTAGGAACATACCAGTAGGAACATATCAGTAGGAACACACCAGTAGGAACATGCCAGTAGGAACATACTAGAAGGAACATACCAGTAGGAAAATATCGCTAGGAACATACCAGTAGGAACATACCACTTGGAGCATACCAGTATGATCATACCAGTCAGAACATACCACTTGAAACATACCAGTAGGAACATACCCCATAGGAACATACCAGTCAGAACATAGCACTTGGAACATACCAGTAGGAACATACCAGTCAGAACATACCACTTGGAACACACCAGTAGGAACATACCAGTAGAAACATACCAGTCAGAACATACCACTTGGAGCATACCAGTAGGATCATACCAGTCAGAACATACCACTTGGAACATACCAGTAGGAACATACCAGTCAGAACATACCAGTAGGAACATACCAGTAGGAGCATACCAGTCAGAACATACCAGGAGGAACATAGCAGTCAGAACATACCAGGAGGAACATACCAGTAGGAACATAGCAGTCAGAACATACCAGTAGGAACATAGCAGTCAGAACATACCAGGAGGAACATACCAGTAGGAACATAGCAGTCAGAACATACCAGTAGGAACATAGCAGTCAGAACATACAGGTTGACAACCCTTTATCCAAAATTACGAAAACCGAAAAGCTCTGAAAACCGAAAGTTTTTTTTTTTTTTTTTTTTTACAGGGATTAGCCCACCCGGGCATAGATCACTGACCCACATCAGGGCCTGGGGGGCGAAAATGGAAAAGTAATAGTAATAGTTATAGTTATTATAATAATAATAATTATTCATCGTAAATAAAATTTTTAATAAAAATGCACCAAAATAAAATAATATGATAACATTAAGAATAATAATATATAAAAATAAAATTAATAAAAATAACAAGAATATAGGAGTACTGTAATAATAAAATAATAATAATAATACAGAAATACAAGAATGAAAAAAAGATCAAAAGTGAGAAACACGACCTAGACCTACGAATTATTATTACTGTATTATTATTATTATTATTATTATTATTATTATTATTATTATTATTATATTTTCGCCCCCCAGGCCCTGATATGGGTCAGTGATCTATGCCAGGGTGGGCTATATATATATATATATATATATATATATATATATATATATATATATATATATATATATATATATATATATATATATACAGGTAGTCGTCGACTTACGACCTATGCGACTTACGTCTGTTCGACTTTACGACCGGCGGTACGACAGTTTTGGCCCCAGCCTCCTGACGCTGCCGGGAGCTGGAGCCGCGCGCATCCCCGCGCTCAATTACAAACACGCTCGCTGGTACAGCACACTTCCCTCCGTGTCTGTTTGCCTTGTGCCTTTCTTTTGTCTTGGAAATTTTTCTTGAACCACCACCCCCCCCAAGATGTCTACCAAGAGGAAACTGTCTTCATCTACTCCTCAACCTGCCAAGAAGCAAAGAAAGGCCATTGATTTAAACACTAAAATGATGGTGATTAAACAGCACGAAGGGGGTAAGAAAGTGAATGAGATTGCACGTGATCTGACGCTATCACACTCTACTGTGTCGACGATTTTGAAGGATAAAGAAAGGATTCGTGAAGCTGTGAAAGGTTCTGCACCCATGCAAGCGACAGTTATAACGAAGCAACGGACTGGGCCTCTCCACGAAATGGAGAAATTACTTTACATTTGGATGGAAGATCAGATCCAGAAACGGACACCGTTAAGCCTTTTTACTGTGCAGACGAAGGCTAGAAGTCTATTTCAGACTTTGAAGGAGCGCGCCGGAGAAGACTACAGTCAAGAATTTGCAGCAAGTACTGGCTGGTTCAAGAGATTCAAGAAAAGATTTCAATTTCATAATGTTCGAGTGACTGGGGAAGCAGCGAGTGCAGACGAGGAAGGAGCACGCAAGTTTGTTGACAGTCTGGATGAATTAATTACGGATGAGGGATATCTAGCAGAGCAGATATTTAATGTGGATGAAACGGGATTGTATTGGAAACGGATGCCAGAACGCACTTACATCCAAAAAGAAGCCAAAAGCATGTCTGGATTTAAAGCATTTAAGGATAGGCTTACTCTGCTGCTTGGCGGGAACATCGCGGGGTTTAAGCTGAAACCTTTCCTAATCTTCCATTCAGAAAACCCGCGGGCGTTGAAAAATGTAAACAAGCACACGCTGCCCGTTTACTTTCGTTCTAACCGTAAAGCATGGATGACACAGGCACTGTTTGAAGACTGGTTTGTAAATTGTTTTATTCCTCAAGTTCGTGAATATTGTTTGACGAAAGAAATTCCTTTCAAGATTTTATTGCTACTGGACAATGCGCCTGGACATCCACCTCATCTATCAGATATTCATCCGGACGTGAAAGTGATTTTTATGCCGCCAAACACGACTTCAATTTTGCAGCCTATGGACCAAGGTTCAATTGCTACTTTCAAGGCTATCTATCTCCGAACCACCTTTGCCCAAGCCATAGCCGCTATAGATGCCGACCCAGAACTATCGTTGCGTGACTTTTGGAAACAGTACAACATTCTTATGGGTATCAAGAATCTGGCAAACGCCTGGGAGGCTGTGACGGAGAAGTGCATGAATGGCATCTGGAAAAAGTGTGTTAAGCGCTATGTTCATACTTTTGCAGGATTTGACAGTGAAAATGAGCTTGAAGTTATTCGGGAAAAAATAGTAAAACTGGCAAAAGATCTTTCTTTGGAATGTGAAGTGGAAGATGTTGAGGAGTTGCTAGACCAAGAATCAGAAGAACTTACAAATGAAGAGCTAATCGAATTGGAAGAAGAAAAAGTAGCAGAAGAAGAAAGGAGAGAAGCAGCGGATAAAGAAGAGGAGGAGGAGCCACAAAGGACGTTCACCACTAAGGGATTATCAGAAGGTTTATCTCTACTAAATAAACTTCTTGCCCATTTTGAAGGAATGGACCCAAACATCGAACGATTTGCAAGGATTGAGCGGATGGCACGCAATTCGTTTCGTCCGTATCAAGAAATTTACGAGGAGAAGAAGAAACGAACAATTCAGACAAAGCTCACCATGTTCATGAAAAAAACAACTCCTCCGGCTACCCCAAAGGCTGCCCCAGCTGACGACCCCGACGATCCACAGCCAAGCACCAGCGGCCAATAAGATGTTTTTTGTATGTTTGTATGTGTTTGTATGTTTTGCAACTAAAATGTTTTATATGTTTTGCACCTGTATTTTTTTTTTTTGTATGTTGTGTAAATAATAAACCAATTGTACTGTAATATGCAGTGATTTACTTAAACCTGACGACCGTAACAATAATGAACAAAGAAAATGTTGATAAAATATGACTTAAAGATGATTATATTATCATTACACATTATAATATACGTAAGGTAATTATAACATAGGCCGACTTACGACCAGATCAACTTACGACCGGGCGGCCGTAACCAATCTAGGTCGTAAGTCGACGACTACCTGTATATATATATATATATATATATATATATATATATGCTGATAACCACCAGGAAAGAAGAAAACACGAAGTTCCCAAGCGCTTTCGTGTAATTCACATCTTCAGGGGTTAGTACAGACTAGTCTGTACTCACCCCTGAAGATGTGAATTACACGAAAGCGCTTGGGAACTTCGTGTTTTCTTCTTTCCTGGTGGTTATCAGCATATACCTAGATCACGCGCACCTACAGTGATTTACTTGCATATATATATATATATATATACAGTGACCCCTCGTTTAACGAACGCCTCGGTTAACGAAATTTCGGTTAACGAACTGCCTTCAATAAGGATCTTCAATTTGGTTAACGAATTTCTTACGAACCGACCTCAACATGTTTTCGCTTGCACTGACCGGGCAACCAGCTTTAGTATCAGTCTGCCAATACATTAATCGGTTCTAGAGCTTAAATTCCTTACTCTTTTAGTAAATATCAAGAAGTTTATACTATTCAATAATTTTAAAAGTTTAATATTCAATTTTTTAGTCATTTTAACAATTATTGAACATAATTGAAGGTAAAGTGACTTGTTTAATGCGCAGCATCCAGCCTCTTAACACAGAAAACAGGCGTTAGTCTCTCTCTGTTTTCACTGGAGGTAACATCTTGCTTGAGACTCTCTTGAACTAAACGCTTTTCTTCTGTGTTTCCAAGCAAATTATTGGTCATTTTGAAATATATTTTACAAATTGACAATATATAATGCAGTGCAGTGTTGATTTAAAGAAAATAATCTTGAATTACACCAAGAGAGCTAAAATTCTATGGGTGAAATGGCGCCATGGGGTGACTTCTCTTCCACCCCAATGCCTTCTCTTCTTCCTTCTCCTCCACCCCCATTCTAAATCCCATCATCATCACCATCCAGGAGCCTTCGACATACACACCTCAAAGTAAGTGAACTTTACTACCATTTTTGTTGAATTTAGGAAATTTTCGGTGAGCTGGAACCAATTACCCAAAAACCCATTGAAACAATGGTTTCGGTTAATGAACTTTTCGGTTAACGAACGACCTTCTCGAACGGATTGAGATCGTTAACCGAGGGGTCACTGAATATATATATATATATATATGTATATATATATATATATATGACTCAACCATTACTAATATGTTAATAAGGAATAGCCCAAGTTTGAATGTCAATGGTAGTGTTTATTGTATTCCATGTAGCAAATGTAATTGTAATTATGTAGGTCAGACAGGAAAAACACTGCAGCTTAGAATCAAACAACATAAGTATAATATTAGAACTGCATCTGAAAGCAGTGCCTTGTTCGTTCATGTTAGGAATAACAATCACCCCATTGCTTGGGAAAAAAGCTTAGAAGTTTTCAAATCATCTTGTGTCACAGAAAGACTTCTTGTTGAAGCTAGTTTGATTAAGGAATTAAAATCAATAAACCTTAGTGATGGTCAGTTCAAAACCGATAATATGTTACATAAATTTATTTGTCAGTGGCCCAAGGTTAAAAATGCTTTAAAAACCTTTGATCTAGATGTATGATAGTTATTTTGTGGGCCCCCTTTTTTTCTGACCTGACTTGACTAGTCACGTCACCACCCTTCTCTTAAGCTCCTCTACGTGTGTGTTGGTGTGGGGATTAGTGGATGTCATCATTTTGACCTGACCTCATGTTTTTTAGGTCACCCTGTATATTTAAGCCTCTCTCTGTCCATGTAATCCAGTTGCCTCTGAAGATGTCTTGAATAAAGACGAAAGCTAAGGTACTCCGTTGTTTCCATTTTCCCGTGTGATTTTATCAAGATTTATCTTATCCACGTTTTCATTGTGGATTTTCATAAAAATATATATATATATATATATATATATATATATATAATATATATATATATATATATATATATATGTATATATATATATATATATATACAGTAAGTCCCCAAGTTACGTACATAATGGGGACCAAAAGGTTGTACGTAACTCGAAATGTACGTAACTCGAAAATCCCCCAACCCTATAATGTTATCTGTTGTGGTGTGTAGCCTCCCTCGTCAATAATTTCCGCGAGTTTCTTTGGAAAATCCTGTGCTGTTTTCCAATCAGCACTCGCCGCCTCACCAGTCACTCGAACATTATGCAGCTTATTTCGCACCTTGAATCGGTTAAACCACCCATTGCTAGCATTGAATGTCACAGTATCATCAGGGTGATCTTTCTTTAGGTCGTTGAAAAGACTTAGGGCTTTCTCCTGAATCATACTGAGACACAGAGGCTTACGTTTTTGTGTGCAGTCCTCGATCCACAGCGCAAGATATTTTTCCATTTCTTCCAGAACCTTCCCTCTTCTTTTAGTTATAATCGTAGATTGCATTGGCACTGCAGATTTCACATGTTCCTTGATCTTTTCTTTGCCCTTATCAATTGTATTAACAGTTGACCGACTCAGGTTAAATTTGCGGGCAACATTGGTCAACTTTTCACCACTGTCAAGCAGTTTTATTATGTCCATTTTTACCTCTAGTGAGATTGCTTGACGTTTCGTAGCACTCCCACTGGCTTCACCACTCTTACGCTTTACACCAGTCATTGCACACAGAGTAAAGTGTACAAAATAGGGCAGAAATTCACAGAGAAGTATGCACAATGACCACACGTGTTCGCACAATGACCACACGTGTTGCTTTGGTGCGTCTAGCGTGTCGTCTGCATGGTCAGTGATAGTGGCGGCGCGGTGCGGCTGGCACGCAAACTATACGCTCGCCCGCCAAATTTAAAAATTGCTCGCCCTTTTAAGACAATATTTTTGCAATTAAAGACTTCAGAAATGATGTACGTATCGGCCGTTTGTACGTAACTCAGGGACGAACTGTATGTATATATATATATATATATATATATATATATATATATATATATATATATATATATATATATATATATATACAGTTGTACCCCACTTAACGCGGTCAATAGAACCCAGAGGGTCCCGTGTTAAGTGAAATCCGTGTTAAGTGAACAACAGAACATATGGGATTAATTCCAATAGAAACCAGCCCGACCCCCAAACTCCACTTTTTGAAGACACATAACTATGTTGTAGTAAAAATAACATCTTAATTTTATGATGGTACATGCACACAATTAATACTTAAGAGAAATAGAGAAATACAGTCACCAAGTTAATGTCCATTCAAATAATGGACTCAACTCCCTCCCCCTCTTCTCACACTACACTGCTGGCTGTTCCCTCTCTGAGAAATTTTTGGGGGAAAACCACTAAATTTAAATAAATAATATCTCAAACTAAAGTTAGGATAATACAATTGACATTGCTGGATTCCTTGTAAGACCAGGAATATTTTGAATATAAATGTCATATATTTTGCACAAAAGATAACATAGTTACTCAGAAAAATTTTTTATCTAAAATTTGTATGTCTAATGCAAAATATATGATGTTTATATTCAAAATGATCACCAAATTATAAGAATTCCAGCAATGCAAATTATATTCTGGCCGGGTAATTTGTATGAATTTTATGAGCTAAAACAAATATCTTCAGTTAATAAAAAAAAAAATAATCTTCATGACACTATCTGTCAATCAAAGTACCCCACCTTGCCTCCCCCCTCTTCCAACCACGCGGTCAGTCCCAACCCTCCCCCCCACCCCCCACCAAGAGAAAGAGTGGGTGAAAAAAATAAATTTTAACATTTTGTATTAAATAATACCTCAGATTAAAGTTAGGATAATATAATTGACATTGCTGGATTCCTTGTAAGACCAGGAATATTTTGAATATAAACGTCATATATTTTGCACAAAAGATAACATGCTTACTCAGATTAAACATTTTATCTAAAAATTTTATGTCTAATGCAAAATATATGATGTTTATATTCAAAATGATCACCAAATTATAAGAATTCCAGCAATGTAAATTATATTCTGGCCACGCTAATTTGTATGAATTTTATGAGCTAAAACAGGCAGTCAGGCAGGGTGGAGGGTGGGGCAAATCTAAAAATAGCGTCTGGAGCCGGACACTTACTGCGTATATGTGGAAAAAATCCGTGTTAAGTGAAAGTTCAGCTCTGGCAAGGCACCGGGTATATGAAAAAACGTGTTAAGTGAAACCGCGTTAGGCGGGGGGATATATATATATATATATATATATATATATATATATATATATATATATATATATATATATATATATATATATATATATATATATATATAAACCTTACCATTCTGAAAACCGAAATATTCCGAAATCCGAAATTCCTCTGGCCCCAAGGATTTCGGATAAGAAATTGTCAACCTGTACCAGTAGGAACATACCAGCCAGAACATACCACTTGGAACATACCAGTAGGAACATACCAGTCAGGACATACCAGTAGGAACATACCACTTGGAACATACCAGTAGGAACATACCAGTCAGAACATAGCACTTGGAATATACCAGTAGGAACATACCAGTCAGAACATACCACTTGGAACACACCAGTGGGAACATACCACTTGGAGCATACCAGTAGGATCATACCAGTCAGAACATACCACTTGGAACATACCAGTAGGAACATACCCCATAGGAACATACCAGTCAGAACATAGCACTTGGAACATACCAGTAGGAACATACCAGTCAGAACATACCAATAAGAACATACCAGTAGGAACATACCCCATAGGATCATACCAGTCAGCACATACCACTTGGAACATACCAGTAGGAACATACCCCATAGGAACATACCAGTCAGAACATAGCACTTGGAACATACCAGTAGGAACATACCAGTCAGGACATACCAGTAAGAACATACCAGTAGGAACATACCAGTCAGAAAATACCTGTAGGAGCATACCAGTAGGAACATACCAGTCAGTACATACCACTTGGAGCATACCAGCAGGAACATAATAGTAGAAACATACCATTCAGAACACACAACCTGGAGCATACTAGTAGGAACATACCAGGAGTCACATACTTGTCAGAACATATCAGTAGGAACATACCTGTCAGAACATACCAGTAGAATCATACCAGTCAGAACATACCACATGGAACATACCACTTGGTACATACCACTTGGAAAATACCAAAGGGAACATAACATTTGGAACATACCATTCGGAAAATACCATTTGGAACATACCATTTGGAACATACTATTCAGAACATACCATTCGGAAAATACCATTTTGAACATACCATTTGGAACCTACCATTTGGAACCTACCATTCGGAACATACCATTTGGAACATACCATTCGGAACATACCATTTGGAACATATCATTTGGAACAAATCATTCAGAACATACAATTTGGAACATATCATTCGGAACATACCATTTGGAACATACCATTCCTGAACATATCATTCGGAACATACCATTCGGAACATACCATTTGGAACATACCATTCCTCAACATATCATTTGGAACACATCATTCGGAACATACCATTTGGAAGATATCATTCGGAACATATCATTTGGAACATATCTTTCGGAACATACCATTCGGAACATACCATTTGGAACATACCATTCCTGAACATGTCATTTGGAACATATCATTCGGAACATGCCATTTGGAACATATCATTCGGAACATACCATTTGGAACATACCATTCCTGAACATATCATTTGGAACATATAATTCGTAACATACCATTCGGAACATACCATTTGGAACATACTATTCCTGAACATATCATTTGGAACATATCATTCGGAACATACCATTTGGAACATATCATTCGGAACATACCATTCAGAACATACCATTTGGAACATACCATTCCTGAACATATCATTTGGAACATATCATTCGGAACATACCATTCGGAACATACCATTTGGAACATACCATTCCTGAACATATCATTTGGAACATATCATTCTGAACATACCATTTGGAACATATCATTCGGAACATACCATTTGGAACATACCATTCCTGAACATATCATTTGGAACATATCATTCGGAACATATCATTCGGAACATACCATTTGGAGCGTATCATTTGGAACATATCATTCGGAACATATCATTCGGAACATACCATTCCTGAACATATCATTTGGAACATATCATTCGGAACATATCATTCGGAACATACCATTTGGAACATATTATTTGGAACATATCATTTGGAACATATCATTCGGAACATACCATTTGGAACATATCATTCGGAACATACCATTCAGAACATACCATTTGGAACATACCATTCCTGAACATATCATTCGGAACATATCATTCGGAACATACCATTTGGAACATATTATTTGGCACATATCATTCGGAACATATCATTCGGAACATACCATTCCTGAACATATCATTCGGAACATATCATTCGGAACATACCATTTGGAATATACCATTTGGAACATATCATTTGGAACATATCATTCGGAACATACCATTCCTGAACATATCATATGGAACATACCATTCCTGAACATATCATTCGGAACATATCATTCGGAACATACCATTTGGAACATATCATTTGGAACATATCATTCGGAACATACCATTTGGAACATATCATTCGGAACATACCATTCCTGAACATTTCATTCGGAACACACCATTTGGAACATATCATTTGGAACATATCATTCGGAACATACCCTTTGGAACATATCATTTGGAACATATCATTCGGAACATACCAATTGGAACATACCATTTGGAACATATCATTTGGAACATACCATTTGGAACATATCATTCGGAACATATCATTCGGAACATATCATTCAGAACACACCATTTCCGAACATATCACTCGGAACATACCATTTGGAACATACCATTTGGAACATACCATTCCTGAACATAGCATTCGGAACATACCATTTGGAACATACCATTTGGAACATACCATTCCTGAACATATCATTCAGAACATATCCTTCGGAATATACCGTTCGGAACATACCATTTGGAACATATCATTCGGAATATATCATTTGGAACATATCATTCGGAACATACCATTCCTGAACATATCATTCGGAACATATCATTCGGAACATACCATTCGGAACATACCATTTGGAAAATATCATTTGGAACATACCATTTGGAACATACCATTTGGAACATATCATTTGGAACATATCATTCCTGAACATATGATTCGGAACATATGACTCGGAACATATGATTCGGAACATACCATTTGGAACATCATTCGGAACATACCATTTGGAACATATCATTTGGAACATATCATTCAGAACATAACATTTGGAACATACCATTTGGAAAATACCATTTGGAACATATCATTCGGAACATAACATTCGGAACATATCATTCGGAACATATCATTCGGAACATACCATTTGGAACATACCATTCCTGAACATATCATTTGGAACATATCATTTGGAACATACCATTCCTGAACATATCATTCGGAACATATCATTTGGAACATATCATTCGGAACATACCATTTGGAACATACCATTTGGAACATACGATTCCTGAACATATTATTTGGAATATATCATTCGGAACATACCATTTGGAACATACCATTTGGAACATATCATTTGGAACACATCATTTGGAACATACCATTCGGAACATACCATTTGGAACATACCATTTGGAACATATCATTCGGAACATACCATTTGGAACATACTGTAGTGATGGGTTGTCAGATCACAGCTTACATCTCAGAAACAGTCCAGACTTGACCCGACATTAGGGGGGTCAAGTGTAAGGGTAAGCCTCGCAGCTGCCCAAGGGTTATAAATCAACTAGCTCCCCTTCCCATGTCACATGGCCCCAACAAACATGTAAGAAGGCACCTGCCCACTCTCTCCCAATATACACAATAACCTACATCCCAGAAGTCCAGACCTGACCTCACATTAGCCAGGTCAAATGTAACCCTCACAACCCAAGTCAAGGGGCCACAAATCAACCAGGGCCTCTCATGTCACACAGCCCCATCTGAAGATTTCTCCAGAATATACAACTTATAGTCTCTGAAAAAGTCCAGACCTGACCCTACATTAGCGAGGGCAAATGTAAGGAGACCCTTCGCCGCCCCCCCCCCCCCCCCGATCAGCTCAACCTGACAGCTCGCCTCCCAATATATAGGACGTCCTAGTCCTCCCTCAGCCAGAGAGAGAGAGAGACAGAGAGAGAGTGTGTCTTGTAACAAGGAAGGGCCAGCTACGACGTCCCCAGTCCTGCTCGAGAGAAATCAGGGGCCGGAAGCAAGCCGCCTCTGGTCAGGAGCGAGTTGCCCTCGACACACCGGTGCCCAGCTAAGCAGTCTCCCAGAGAGACAACCCAGGACCACCTGCTAGGCCTCCCCTAGGTCACGTGAGTTTTTGTCAGAGCTTTCCATGGGATGAGTTACTTACGTGGGAATTGTATTCATTTCATGTCCGTGTCCGAGAATCAGAGTGTCTAGTAACGTAATATGATGTCCTAGTAACGTAAATATAATGTCCTAGTAACTTCAATAGAAGGTGTTATTAATGTGTCCATGTCATGTTCGTAATAAATAAAGAGTTGTAACGAAGCGGCGTTTGAGAAGTCGCCCTTAAGACGTAATAGATGTGTATTGACGTACAAGATACGATAAGTGTAAATCCATCATCAAATAACTATCACGGCCACGCTACCAAAATCTTCCTCTCTTTTATACTCTTATACTATCAATATTCTACCTATATGTAATCTTCTTGTGAGATTTGTCTCATTACAATACCATTCCTGAACATATCATTCGGAACATACCATTTGGAACATACCATTCCTGAACATATCATTTGGAACATATCATTCGGAACATACCATTCGGAACATACCATTTGGAACATATCATTCAGAACATACCATTTGGAACATATCATTTGGAACATATAATTCAGAACATACCAGTTGGAACATACCATTCGGAACATACCATTCCTGAACATACCAGTTGGAACATATTATTTGGAACATATCATTGGGAACATATCATTTGGAACATATCATTTGGAACATACCAGTTGGAACATACCATTAGGAACATACCATTCGGAACATACCATTCGGAACATACCATTTGGAACATATCATTCGGAACATACCAGTTGGAACATACCATTAGGAACATACCATTTGGAACATACCATTCGGAACATACCATTCCTGAACATATCATTTGGAACATATCATTTGGAACATATCATTCGGAACATACCAGTTGGAACATACCATTAGGAACATACCAGTTGGAACATACCATTCGGAACATATCATTCGGAACATACTAGTTGGAACATACCATTAGGAACATACCATTTGGAACATACCATTCGGAACAATTACCATTCCTGAACATATCATTTGAAACATATCATTTGGATCATATCATTCGGAACATACCAGTTGGAACATACCATTAGGAACATACCAGTTAGGACATACCATTCGGAACATATCATTCAGAACATACCAGTTGGAACATACCATTAGGAACATACCATTTGGAACATACCATTAGGAACATACCATTTGGAACATACCATTTGGATCATACCATTCGGAACATAACATTTGGAACATATCATGTGGAACATATCATTCGGAACATACCAGTTGGAATATACCATTAGGAACATAGCAGTTGGAATATACTATTCGGAACAAATGATTCGGAACATATCATTCGGAACATACCAGTTGGAACATACCATTAGGAACATATAATTTGGAACATACCATCCGGAACATATCATTTGGAACATCTCATTTGGAACATATCATTCGGAACATACCATTTGGAACATACCATTTGGAACATACCATCCGGAACATATCATTCGGAACATACCATTCGGAACATACCATTCAGAACATACCATTTGGACCATATCATTCGGAACATACCATTTGGAACATACCATTCGGAACATATCATTCGGAACATACCATTCGGAACATATCATTTGGAACAGACCATCCGGAACATATCATTCGGAACATACCATTTGGAACATATCATCCGGAACATATCATTCGGAACATATCATTAGGAACATACCATTTGGAACATATCATTCGGAACATACCATTTGGAACATATCATTCGGAACATACCATTTGGAACATATCATTTGGAACATACCATTTGGAACATATCATTTGGAACATATCATTCGGAACATATCATTCGTAACATATCATTCGGAACATACCATTCGGAACATACCATTTGGAACATACCATTCCTGAACATATCATTCCTGAACATATCATTCAGAACATACCATTTGAAACATATCATTTGGAACATACCATCCCTGAACATATTATTTGGAACATATCATTCGGAACATACCATTCGGAACATACCATTTGGAACATATCATTTGGAACATATCAATCGGAACATACCATTTGGATCATACCATTTGGAACATACCATTTGGAACATATCATTCGGAACATATCATTTGGAACATACCATTCCTGAACATATCATTTGGAACATACCATTCCTGAACATATCATTTGGAACATACCATTTGGAACATATCATTTGGAACATATCATTCAGAACATACCAGTTGGAACATACCATTAGGAACATACCATTCGGAACATACCATTCCTGAACATACCAGTTGGAACATATCATTCGGAACATACCATTTGGAACATATCATTCGGAACATATCATTCGGAACATACCATTCGGAACATACCATTCCTGAACATATCATTTGGAACATATCATTCAGAACATACCATTCGGAACATACCATTCCTGAACATATCATTTGGAACATATCATTTGGAACATATCATTCGGAACATACCATTAGGAACACAACCATTAGGAACATACCAGTTGGAACATACCATTCGGAACATATCATTCGGAACATACCAGTTGGAACATACCATTAGAAACATACCATTCGGAACATACCATCCCTGAACATATCATTTGGAACATATCATTTGGAACATACTAGTTGGAACATACCATTAGGAACATACCAGTTGGAACATACCATTCGGAACATATCATTCGGAACATATCAGTTGGAACATACCATTAGGAACATACCATTTGGAACATACCATTTGGAACATACCATTCGGAACATACCATTTGGAACATATCATGTGGAACATATCATTCGGAACATACCAGTATATACCATTAGGAACATACGAGTTGGAACATACCATTCGGAACATATCATTCGGTACATATCATTTGGAACATATCATTCGGAACATACCAGTTGGAACATACCATTAGGAACATATAATTTGGAACATACCATCCAGAACATATCATTCGGAACATATCATTCGGAACATATCATTCGGAACATACCATTTGGAACATACCATCCGGAACATATCATTCGGAACATACCATTCGGAACATATCATTCAGAACATACCATTTGGAACATATCATCCGGAACATATCATTCTTAACATACCATTTGGAACATACCATTCGGAACATATCATTCGGAACATACCATTCGGAACATATCATTTGGAACATACCATCCGGAACATACCATCCAGAACATACCATTTGGAACATATCATCCGGAACATATCATTCGGAACATATCATTTGGAACATACCATCCGGAACATACCATTCGGAACATACCATTTGGAACATATCATCCGGAACATATCATTCGGAACATACCATTCGGAACATACCATTTGGAACATATCATTTGGAACATACCATCCGGAACATACCATCCGGAACATACCATTTGGAACATATCATCCGGAACATACCATTTGGAACATACCATTCAGAATATATCATTCGGAACATACCATTCAGAACATATCATTTGGAACATACCATTTGGAACATACCATCCGGTACATATCATTCGGAACATACCATTCGGAACATATCATTCGGAACATACCATTTGGAACATATCATTCGGAACATATCATTCGGAACATACCATTCGGAACATATCATTCGGAACATACCATTTGGAACATACCATCCGGAACATACCATTCAGAACATACCAGTTGGAACATATCATTCGGAACATACTATTTGGAACATATCACTCGGAACAGTTGGAACATACCATCAGGCCCGACCCAACAACCAGCGATGTGTTAATCCGTCTACGATAGGAAGGCCTGGGACCACACCTCACTCATAGAACACCGTCTGTGAGGGAACTACTACAACATGTGAGGCCCCTCATAACACCATCTATGAGGGAATTACTACACCACGTGAGGCCCCTCATAACACCATCTGTGAGGGAATTACTACACCACGTGAGGCCCCTCATAACACCAACTGTGAGGGAATTACTACACCACGTGAGGCCCCTCATAACACCATCTGTGAGGGAATTACTACACCACGTGAGGCCCCTCATAACACCATCTGTGAGGGAATTACTACACCACGTGAGGCCCCGCATAACACCATCTGTGAGGGAATTACTACACCACGTGAGGCCCCTCATAACACCATCTGTGAGGGAATTACTACACCACGTGAGGCCCCTCATAACACCATCTGTGAGGGAACTACTACACCACGTGAGGTCCCTCCTAACACCATCTGGGAGGGAGTTACTACACTACGTGTTTGCTGTTCAACACCTACATTAATCTGTATGTTCACTGTATGTTCCTTCACCTTTCTCTAATGAAGGCTTTTGTTAAACCACCAATGTATGTAATAAGTCATTTATGTCCAATGTATATTTTCAGCCTTTGGGCTGCAGAACTTTTTCAATAAACCGTTAATTATTATTATTATACCATTTGGAACATACCATTCGGAACATACCATTCCTGAACATATCATTTGGAACATATCATTCGGAACATACGAGTTGGAACATACCAGTTGGAACATACTATTCGGAACATATCATTTGGAACATACCATTAGGAACATACCATTCGGAACATATCATTCGGAACATACCATTTGGAACATATCATTCGGAACATACCATTTGGAACATATCATTCGGAACATACCATTTGGAATATATCATTCGGAACATACCAGTTGTAACATACCATTTGGAACATACCATTCCTGAACATATCATTTGGAACATATCATTCGGAACATACCAGTTGGAACATACAATTAGGAACATACCAGTTGGAACATACCATTCGGAACATATCATTTGGAACATAACAGTTGGAACATACCATTTGGAGCATATCATTCGGAACATACCAGTTGGAACATACCATTAGGAACATACCAAAAGGAACATACCAGATGGAACATACCATTTGGAACATATCATTCAGAACATACCATTAGGAACATACCATTCGGAACATACCATTTGGAACATACCATTAGGAACATACTATTCGGAACATACCATTTGGAACATACCATTCGGAACATATCAATCAGAACATGGAGCTGATCAGGTCATCCTTAGAGGAGACACCTGAGCCCATGTTTGCTGGTCAAGGATTTACAATAACTTAAATAGAACCAAGGGATGTGGAAGGCACCAGTAGGCCTAGTGTATAAGGACGATGATTAGAGGCACGGATACCGGACAGGGACAGAGAAGAAAGAAGACATAACGTCTACAGGCAAAGTATTATACAAGCTATAAGTATGCTTCAAGACCAAACCATGGCACTTCAAGAGCACTTGGCAGAACTGGAGGGTGCAGCAGAAGTTGGACGGATGACTGACGTCACAATACGAGTGTTGCCTGAGGTAGATGAGAGGTCAATGGGGGAATCAGTTCAGAGTGGCAGTACTTAGGAGCACAAACATACTTCAGAGAGACAGACCCATCACTAGGGGGGTGCCGAGTGGTAGTGAGAGTGAAGCAGTACAACGTTCGCAGAAAGGGTCGGAGACAAGAGGCACTATCCAGAAGTCCTGTACAAAGTGGAGGCAGAGAACAGGAAACAGGGTGCTGAAGCAGTGTTTTGTTTGTCGACAGAATAATTGGAGGGAATCATTTCAGAGGGAGGCTGACCTCCCCGCTGATAGAATGGACCCGATGAAAGGGCCATTTGCCTACATTGGAGTCGACTGCTTTGGTCCCTTCATTGTCAAGCAGGGAAGAAAACTGATGAAACAGTGGGACTGGTTATTCACCTGTCTGACCACAAAAACCCTCTACCTGGAGCTCCTCAAAGCACTTGATGCTAATACTTTCCTTCACGCGATATCGTGTTTATCTGTACGTAAGGGTGGACCAGAACGCATCCTCTTTGATAATGGGACAAATAGGGTCGGAGCAGACAAGGAACTCCGTGCTGTAGCTTGAAGCAGGAAAACAGATGCCAAGGGTTGACATATACAGTAAGTCCCCAAGTTACGTACATAATGGGGACCAAAAGGTTGTACTTAACTCGAAATGTACTTAACTCGAAAATCCCCCAACCCTATAATGTTATCTGGAAAATCCTGTGCTGTTTTCCAATCAGCACTCGCCGCCTCACCAGTCACTCAACATTATGCAGCTTATTTCGCACCTTGAATCGGTTAAACCACCCATTGCTAGCATTGAATGTCACAGTATCATCAGGGTGATCTTTCTTTAGATCGTTGAAAAGACTTAGGGCTTTCTCCTGAATCATACTGAGACACCACAACAGGGGTCAAAACCTTACCAGGTACCGGCGCGCCACAGGACGGTCTGTACTCACACCTCACTCGACGTGAGTTCCGACCGGCAAAAGTAGCCGATGCGTTGTTCCGACCGGCAAAAGTCGCCGATGCGTTAATTTCATGTTTATGCATTTCTGTAGAGATGTTGTATTAAACATACTACAAATTGTACTATTGACTCAAACTTTTAATATCCTTGTGGTTTAACTGAATGTTTTCTCGAAGTCTACTTTTAAATTTACTCCATGGATAAAACGAAAAGATGAACGAAATAACCATCGCTGTGCGCGAGACCTGGAGTAAACAAACGTCCTGTACAGCGCCGTCCTCTCTGGGACCGGCGCGCCAGAGGACGGTAAGCTTTTGAACACTACTCCTCCCACTGGCTTCACCACTCTTACGCTTTACACCAGTCATTGCACACAGAGTAAAGTGTACAAAATAGGGCAGAAATTCACAGGAGAAGTACTGTATGCACAATGACCACACTTGTTGTTTTGGTGCGTCTAGCGTGTCGTCTGCATGGTCAGTGATAGTGGCGGCGCGGTGCGGCTGGCTCGCCCGCCAAATTTAAAAATTGCTCGCCCTTTTAAGACAATATTTTTGCAATTAAAGACTTCAGAAACGATGTACGTATCGGCCGTTTGTACGTAATTCGGATGTACGTAATTCGGGGACGAACTGTACTATTGAAGAAAGAGATTGAGTGGGTTTTCAACCAGCCCTACACCTCACACATGGGTGGTGTCTGGGATCGACGAATCAGAATGGTCAGAAAGGTCTTTCAAGCAGTAATAGTTCACAAGTTATGGATAAGAACCGGCTTCACACTCTCTCTTGTGAGGCTGAGGTGATAGTCAATGAACGGCCCCTCACACCAACCTTGGAAGAAGTCAACAACCTCGAGGCACTCATCCCATTACATATCCTACGTAGAAAGATGTTGCCTCACTGTTCGTTAGGAGGCTGTTACTGCAAGCGGTACTGAATTATGATGACACATAAACAAACATTATGTTTTGCTGTAACTCATGTCATGTTTATTGGGGGTGCCTGCCCGTATACAGTATATAGTGTTGAAATGGAGGCAGATGAGAGACCCAGAGTAGGTTGAGGTGTTGGGTGGTGTAAGGGGAGCTTGTTTGCGTATAATGCGCCTGACGCAGCGAGTTTGAATAGCCAGCCTGATCACGTGATGCCCGGCAGGGCACCGCCAGTTCCTCACTGTAGCTATCCCCATCACACCACCAATACCTAACCTGTTTCTCCTGAAGACTTTCAACACGTAAGTTTAACTTGTACTTATTGTGTACACAGGTAGACTGTGTCCATTGCATCGTTTATCATTGTGATGACATAAAAATATGGCAAACTAAGTACTCACAGCTATGATTGTTATGTAAATATACATTGGATTAAACATTTATGTGATTGCCTATGTATGATTTATTTGAAATACTAAAATGAATTGTATTCAACAGGTTTGACCGAATTATAATGTTTGAGTTTAACGTGACGAGTCTAATTAAATCCTTTAACTGCCCGATGGCGGCTATAGTCAAACGTGAATGGTCTACCGCATTGCAGGGTGTTAGTTTGAATCAACGCGCGGGCAGCAGAGGGAACCAAGGTCAACCCAACTCAACTCACTGGAGGGGTGTGCGTGTGTGTTCCCAGTGCCAAGGAGTTCAGTGCAACGCCCGTAGATTTATCGTGGCGATAATACTTGAATCTTTTGTTATTGAAAATAATGTTGTCAGAGTGAGCTCAGCCACTCTCAGTGTAGCTTGGCTCACCAACACGCGTCACTCAAGGGACGAGTGTGTGCGTGTGTGAGTATCCAGTGGCGAGAAGTGCAGTGCAACGTCAGTATACTTCTTGAATCGATAATAGTTAAACCTTGTCAGTCCAGAAAATAGTCTTGTCTGAGTGATCTTCATCACTCCCAGCCTAGTGCATATGAGAGCGAAAACACATGTCATTATTGTTGTCTGACGTAAGTGCAGAACACAATTAGCAATCATAGTTGACTGAAGTGATATTGCTTTGTAAATAACCCAAATATCAATGTAAAGTTTGTAATGATATCAGGTGCGGGTGTTAGAGTTGGCTAAGTGAGTGCTAGGTCAACTGAAACGAAAGCAATAAAACGAAGCACACGAACGTTCCCTGATAAATGAGTGAGACAAGGCACACGAACGTGCCTTGATAAATGAGTACAAGTTAAGGCACACGAAGGTGCCCTGATAATTAGAGTGAGACAAAGCACACGAACGTGTCTTGATGAGTGAGACAAGGCACACGAACATGCCCTGATAATTTGAGTGAGAAAAGGCACACGAACGTGCCCTGATAAATGAGTACAAGCTAAGGCACACGAATGTGCCTTGATAAATGAGTACAAGTTAAGGCACACGAATGTGCCTTGATAAATGAGTACAAGTTAAGGCACACGAACGTGCCCTGATAATATGAGTGAGACAAGGCACACGAACATGCCCTGATGAGTGAGACAAGGCAAACGAAGGTGCCCTGATAATTTGAGTGAGACAAAGCACACGAACGTACCCTGATGAGAAAGCAGAAGTCAAGGCACACGAACTCATTTACCGTATATCTCGGCCTATAAGGCGACGGGGTGCATAAGACGGCACCCCCAAATTTCCATTTAAAAAGTAGCTTTTGAGCTCTATTCGCTGTATAAGACCAGTACCCCAAATGTGACACTTACCCACTGACTCAGTAGTCCTTTACCGAACTTTCACTTAACGCAGGTTTTTTCCACGTATACGCGGTGAGTGTCCGGCTCGAGAGCTATTTTTAGATTCGCCCCACTCCCCACCCTGCCTGTTTTAGCTCATAAAATTCATACAAATTACCCGGCCAGAATATAATTTACATTGCTGGAATTCTTACAATATGATGATCATTTTGAATATAAACATCATAGATTTTGCATTAGACATACAAATTTTAGATATAATGTTTACTCTGAGTAAATATGTTATTTTTTGTGCAAAATATATGACATTTGTATTCAAAATATTCCTGGGATTACAATGTCAATTATATTATCCTAACTTTAGTTTGAGGTATTATTTATTACTAAAAAGGTAAATATTCTGGTTTTCCCACACATCTGGTAGGGACGGCTGGAATTCTTAAAATTTGATGATCATTTTGAATGTAAACATCATAGATTTTGTATTAGACATACGAATTTTAGATGTAATGTTTACTCTGAGTAAATATGTTATCTTTTGTGCAAAATATATGACATTTATATTCAAAATATTCCTGGTCTTACAAGAAATCCAGCAACGTCAATTGTATTATCCTAACTTTAGTTTGAGGTATTATTTATTAAAATTTAGTGGTTTTCCCCCAAAAATTTCTCAGAGAGGGAAGAGCCAGCGAGTGTAGTGTGAGAAGAGGGGGAGGGAGTTGAGTCCATTATTTGAATGGACATTAACTTGGCGACTGTATTTCTCTATTTCTCTTAAGTATTAATTGTGTGCATGCACCATCATAAAATTAAGATGTTATTTTTACTAGAACATAGGTATTGTGTTGGAAAAAGTGGAGTTTGGGGATCGGGCCAGTTTCTATTGGAATTAATCCCATATGTTCTGTTGTTTACTAAGCACGGTTTTCACTTAACACGGTACCCTGTGGGTTTTATTGACCGCGTTAAGCGGGGTACTACTGTATATATATATATATATATATATATATATATATATATATATATATATATATATATATATATATATATATATATATATATACAAAAAATAAATGTTAAATGAATTATTTATGGTGCATTAGGGTACTGGTCACTTCAGACACAAAGACGGGCTATAAATAGCCCATCTCCCCCTCTTCTTACAGCTGCCAATGGGAAGCGTCTTGGTAATTAAATTTGATGTTTATTCTCATTGTCTAATTTATCATGTATCAAAGTAATATTACTAAAAATTGTGTAGGTAGTAGGCAGCTACCAAACAGGTAGATACTACCGCCTGGTAAGATATTGGAAGCATAATGTGTTGTCTAATGGTAGACCCTGCTGCCATATGGCATCACGAAAATTGTGACCAATTCCCAGGTTCAGCACTGACCTGACTTTCTGCCTCATTTACACACAATTGCAGTTTGAATTGTTCCTCTAACTTTGACAACACAACATACATGCAGTATATTATTTCTCACTTTTGATCTTTTTTTTACTTTTTGTATTTATTTATGGTTAGTTACTTAAAATAAGGCCAATTCACTTCAAGTAATGGCATAAAATGTTACCAGCTGGTGTAATGTAAACACTAGTGACGTCACTTAAGCGTCTGTATTTAACTGTCAGCAGTTTCAAGAATTAATGCAGTCATTTACTGAATATTCCTTGTAAAAAAATTAATTTTAAATTAATTATTTATGGGAGATAAGTATTATCAGTAAATATACCGATATGCATTACTGACCACCTCCACAGCTAAAAATAGCCCAATCTCGCGGTCACTTTCCCTTTCTTGTCTCCTCACTGGCAAATGGGGAGGGGTGTGTGATGATAGCTGTGTTTATTACAGGGGTATAATTCTCTTTTACGGTATGTTAGACAGGTTTATAATACATTTTTATTATTTTAATATACGGGTAATCTTAATTTGAATCCAGCTTGCCAAACGTAAGTTTCAGTATAAAATAATTAGTGGTAAGACCTTGTGAGTGGCTTACGATGTTTCTATCACCACTCTTGACACACTAAACCACAATATTTAAGAGGTAAGAATTTTATACTTGGTGGTTTTGACGACCCCCTAACTTTGGGCAGAATTTTTTAATGTTCAAATTCCGTCTTATAAGCCGAGATATATGGTACATGCACACACTGTCCTAAGGGCTAAGTTGTGCTGCACATGTACTCAAAATAATGAACTAAATGATTACTAAAATTTTTGTCTAGCGCAAACTATAGCATGTTTATATTCAAATTAATCACTACCTCAAAAGAATTCCAGCAACATAAATTATATTCTCCCCGGTCACTTCTGTGACATTTTATAAGCAAAAAACATAAACTCAAGCTAAAGGACATAAATAAACAAATAAATACTTCACTAGACCTTCAGCGCCAACTGTCAAACATGTCACTGTCACCTCCCTCCTTCCCTCCCTCCCATCTTCCCAGCCAGGGTTTGGTGTTTTAGGTTTAAAGTTTTTATCTTATATAATATCACAGACTAAAGTTAGGAGAATATAATTTGTATTGCTGGAATCCTTGCAAGACAGCGAATAATTTGAATATAGCCATCATATATTTTGCACAAGAGATAAAATTTTTTGCTCTGTAATAAAATTTTTAAATTCGTACTAAAATTTTTATGTCTAATGCGAGCAATAGCATATTTATATTCAAATGAATCGCTATCTTATAAGAATTCCAGCAATGTTAATTATAATCTCCAAAGTTAGTTCAGTGACATTTTATAAGAGAAAAACGTAGTCATTCTTAAGGACAGATAAATAAATAAGCATCAACTGTCAAACATATCACCTCACCTCCCTCCCTCCCCCCCATCTTCCCAGCCAATAAACAGACCATGTCGCATCCCTTAATTTTAGCTGTGTTGATTTATAAGTGTTTGTTTTAACATACTACAAAAAACAATGCTTTGTTTATTCTAGGATGGGCTGAGGTGCATCTGGGTAGACTCAGTCTTTTTAGTATTTTGTGTTTCTCAAGTACCAAACTAAATTATTCGAATTTGGTTTAAAGTGACCTCTCTTGGAACATATCTCGTGTTATATCGATGTTCTACTGTACATGCGCATTTATTTATTCTTCAAATGTAATCATGTAAACCTATGTGTGAACATGTTAAGTATCTAGTTAGAATTGATGATGAGTGTCCATATACAGCAAATTGATCTTCTTCTAAGTTCCATTTTACGCCGAGTGCTCATACCACCGGGAGTATTTTGTATTTCAGATCAACCTCTTTCACTCCCAAGTGCCTTTCACAGGTATGGAGTAAAGTACGTCCTTGCAATTACTCAGCCTATTTAGTGAGTTGAAAGCCCCCCCAGAGCCAGAATACATCACAATTGTTCAGCTAGTCATATCCCTTCATTAGTGGATTGCATTGAAAGGAATAAATCGTCCACATAGAAGTTCCGTTGGGCGTCCATTACGTCAGCATGACATATATCTTTATGATCATGGAATGTCCTTTGTAGAGCATATGCGGCATACGATGGACTCCAATCACCGCCAAAGAGGTGTACTGTCATCCTGTAGGAGAGAGGGGTGTGTAGCATGTTCCCTTCTGGCCACCATAGAAACCATAACACATCCATGTGCTCTGGCATGACTTTCACCTGATGGAACATGAATGAACTTGGTCGGTGACGACCAACAGGGGGAGTCTTACTGCATCTCATGGGACATGCGATGTGGTAATGAAGGAGAGAGATGAAGAGAGAGAAGAGAAAGTGATGGGTTGTTATTGAAGTAGGTGGCTTCGTCAGCGCCACATCCATTAGCACTCAGATAAGGACTAGTGGCCAGTTATGCAGTAAACATACGAGGGTCAGTGTATGTAGTGCAGTGAGCAGACTAGTTTGTCTATTACTTTGTCCGGAAATGACTTCAAACTATTATCATGCAACTGTGCATCAGTGACCGAACTCAAACATACTGTGATAGTCTGTGGAAACCACATAATTCAGTGTAGGGTGATAACTCGACCCCAATCATCTGCCATTGTACTCACGCATGTTATACCAAAAGACCCGTCACAAGTTGAACAACTATTATTGTATTCAGAATTAAGCCAACTTAGAAGGTTAATCACAAGATTGTTATTGTCAATAGATGTGAATTCAATATGATGGATACTGTTTGTGTATTTGGTACTTACAATTGAAAGTGGAACATGTATTTCAAGGTACGACCGAAGAAACATTGTTGTGTACTACTGGACAGATCTCATTACCCCACACTCTCACCCCAGTCTGGCTGTGAGAGGCTACAACACCTGTTACTTCTGCCAGAGTTAGTTCTGCCAAAAGGTGGGCTTGCATTGATGGGGGTGATTTTGTACCGAAAGATTCTAACTTTGATGCAACAAACTCAGAAATAAAAATACAAGAATTCACAGCAAACAGCTGAGAGAGTGCCTACTTCAATAATTTCTGGGATGATGAGATTCTTGACATTATGGTGACTGAAACAAACCGCTACATTACTTCATGAGAGGGGATAAGGTGTTAGATCCACAGTCTCGTGAACACCAGAGGAATGACATAACAAGTACTGAGATGAGGGCATTCCTAATCTCAGTGGTGTTGATGGGGAATGCAAAGAAAAATAATTACAGCGATTACTGAACATGGATCCTCTCATCCAAACATCAATATTCAGCAGTCATGTCAGTTAACAGATTCACCAACATATTGGGAGGACTTCACTTTTTGACAACCTACAGGGCTTCCTGAATGAAAGCAACGACAAGATGAGGAAGAATCGGGCTATCTCTGATCACCTTCGAAAGAAATTCAAGGAAGTGTTTTATCCATAACAGAATGTTGTCACTGATAAGAGCCTGATGTTGAGTAGGGGGAATATTGGGTTTTGCCAGTATATTCCCTCTAAGCACCACAGGTTTGGCCTGAAATAGTTTGTTATTTGTGACTGCAAGACTGGTTCATGTTAGATATTGTACTATACACAGGAAATGCAACAGTAGTGACTGATGATATGAGCCTGGAATGGCAGCAGCTGTTGTAAAGACTCCCATGGCTCTATTTCTCAACAACAACCACTGCCTTTATGTGGGGCCTGCTTTATTTGAGTTTCTTCTCTCCATGGGTACAGGAGCACGAGGGACAGTAAAGAGGCGGATGAAGCACATGCCACATTTTGATCTACAAAACAAGGGAGGTGCAGCTTATAAGCAAGCCAAGCATTTCCTGGCCATTATTTGGAGGGACAAGAGAGCCCTCCTTATGACTATAAACAGCTCATTGATGAATCTCAGCCACAACGTTGATCCGCACACAAGATAACGCATCATGAAGCCTGAGTGCATGATACAATACTGTATAATATTAACATGCATCTGGTTGACAAATCCGATGCAATGATTTCCTCCATTGAGTGTGCACGCCAAACATTCAAATGGTACAAAAAACTATTCTTTCATCTCATTGATAACATCATGGTGAATGCACACATATTGTATGTGGAAAAGTCAGGGGAAATAAAACACTCTCCAAAACTTCGTCACTGAGGTGGTGCAGCAGCTGCTCGAGGAGAAAAAGAAAATCCAGAAGGCATGTCATGTGTGCAGTCACACAACACTAAGAACTAGGAAGCGTAGTGACACATGGTACCACTGTCGTAAAAATGACGTTGCCCTTTGCCTCGAACCGTGTTTCGAGGAATATCATACCCTGTTGAAACTTCTGAAGAGAGACAAAGAGAGAGAAAGGAGAGAGCTAAGATAATAATAATAATTAATGGTTTATTGAAAGAGCTTGGCAGCCAAAAGGCTGAAAATATACAGTTACATAATTGGGGAATGGGTTTCGAATTACAAATAATATACAAATAACATAAGTGATATAAATAAGATATAAAATAACTAGATGGGGAAAAGCTCAGACTACAGGGCATTTCAACATAGTCACAGTGCAGGAAGTAGTATTTACTGGGAGTGAATACACTAGTTTATTACAAGTTATTGATAATTTTTACAATGGTTGGGACTGGGCTGTTCTTATAGCGATCAGTTCGTGCACGTATGGGCTGGATGCGGTTGTGGTGTCGAACAGCAATTCTCGGGCTAGAGATCTCAGGTGGTAGTAGGAGTCGGTGTCGAGGATGGTGCAGAAGTTTCTTACCATATTTGCAGATGAGGTTGTGGTGATGGTCAGTGAGAGTCAAAAGGGTCAGTGTGCTGAGCGCTTCTTGATATGTGGAGTAGGAAGGGGAGAAAATAATCTTGCATGCCTTCTTTTGCACTTTTTCTAGGTGTTTACGTTGTGTGGCATTTAGGGAGGAAGACCAGGTAGGGGAGGCATAGGTGAGCCTGGGAAGTATGAATGTTGAGTAAACACTGAGGAGCTCGGGTGCAGGAACTCCGAGGGATTTGAGTCGGCGGAAGAGGTGGAGACGGAAATTGGAGGATTTGACAACTCCACTGACGTGTGGTTTCCAATTTAGTTTGTTGTCTCTGGTGACGCCGAGGAGCTTCATGGAATCTACAACCTGGAGTGTGTTCGGACCTAAATTAATGGAAGGGGGTGGGACAATGTCGGAGGAGAGGTTGATGTGCATAACCATGGTCTTGGTATGGTTGATGGTGACGTGGTTGTTGGTGGTCCAGTTTTGGAGACTGTTCAATAAATCCTGAAGGGCGGTATAGTCGGGAGCAGAATTGTTGACACTGATCCCAATGGTGGAGTCGTCGACATATTTCCAGCGAGCAGGGGTTTCTCTTAGGGCATCATTGATAAGCATAAGGAAGCAGAGTGGTCCCATCTTGGTGCCTTGGGGGACTAGGGTGTGTCATACGGAGGCGAATTTTTTTTTTTTGAGTTTGAAAAATCGGCCCATGGTATTAATGATGTAGTTCTATGTGCAGAATCATGTGATATCTTCAGATTTGAAAAGTTTTTATTTTTTGCTAGGTAAATTTTAACTTGAAATCTTATGAAAATTCAGTATTCCCACCCTTTTACAAACACCACTAAATAGCTTATTTAAAGTAAAGTAAATGTATCGGGTTAATTTATCAGGATGAAAATGATCCAGAATAGTGAAACGAATGATCTTGACACATTTATTAAATTTAATATTCCTTTAGCAAACAAAATCATCAAATACAAAAACCGGTTTTACTACTACGACCCGGTGTTGCTGCACACCATAGAGAACATGTCTTTCTTGCTTCTGTTTCTGTTTCTACTCATCACCTCCCTGCTGACCACCTGAGCTCGGATGTAGCCTTCCCTACTCTCCTGGCTGTACACGTGACTGCTGGCCTCGCTCATTTGCTGTAAACAACGCTCTATACTCTGGGTGTGCGAGGGCCAGGCAGGGATATGCATGGGGTTGTCCAGGAAAGCTCTGACTTGAACATTGGTGAGGCTGCAGGTAAGAGGGGGCTCACTGCCAGCCTGGCTGTTATCCAGATCTATGAGATCAGTGAGGGTCTTGGCACCTAGATTGACTTCAGGAGTCTTCCTGACCCTGAAGGAATCGTCACCAACTGATTCGTCATGCCCAGATCCTCTCATAAGTCTCATATCCAAGATCTTTTTGACTGCCACTCTTCTCTCCTCCTCATCCTTACTGCAGAGCATTGTCTGCAGAACTGCCTCGGGATGAGCGTACCAGGAAGATCTCCTCACAGTCTGCTCCACAATCTGAAAAACCTTCCTTGGCTGACTCCTCAGGAGCTCAAGCTGGAAGAGAACATGCCTCGGACCTTCGGAGAACGATGACTTGACCTTGGTGTTGAACCAATTTGGCAAGTAGACACTCACGATGAATTGGACAATAAGTCTCAGGTTGTGAAGCTGGTTCCCTTTCAGTTTATGATGAGCGACCCAAATTCTGCAGAACCTGAGAGCCGTTGTGAGCCACCTAGAATGTGAGACTAGACCTATCTGCAGGTAAGCAAGTCTATCAGGCATGACCCCAGTTTTGATGGCACTGCAAATCATGTAACCATAGTACTGGTCAGTACTCAGGTCGTCAATGACAGTATGTGCAAGCTCAACGAGTGGAGGGCCAACTGTGATTTTTTCAAAGCTCGGATTTATTTCTAACTCATTGGCAGAGTCCAGCATCTTGCCAAGAGGACCAGACCATCTGTTGTTTGAAAGAGTCTTGCCATCCAGCTCCTGGATCAGATGTCTGAGTGGCAACTCGTTGGTGTGGAGGTCACAAACAATCCAGACCAGCTTCCTCCCAATCTTCCGCTCTATCCACTGTATGACCCCCCCCCCTTGCCACCCTGTGTTCGTGTTGGTGCTGTCCCCTCCAATGGCCTGCAGGGTCTGGTCTACGTTCCTCTCTCTGAGCCAGTTCACAATGTTATCTGCCACTATCTCAGATGGTTTCCTGATGTCATCTTTCTCTGGAGTGAAATGCCACAAATACTTCCCTCCTGGTTCACTGCAGCAGGAGTAGTGTTCCTCCTTCACCATGGCAGGGAACAACTTGTCAGAATCTCCAACTTTCATGAACACTTTAGTGTCATCCCTTCTCCCATCAAAGAACAAACAATTGATTCCATTTTCTCTTATCCCCTTATCAAACTCCTCTTCTAGGTTACTGACAAGTTTCTCCTGAGCTCTCCTTACTTTGTTATGATCTATCACCAGGTGAACATCATCAGGTGTTATCAAACCACCGTCAATCCAGGCAGCTGTTGCTATCTCTGCAGTTTCTCTGAGACCAGTGTGGTGTCGCATGCTGGCCAGAGCTATGCTCGGGATATCTTTCCTATTTCGAATCATATGCCTGGAAGGTTTGGGATCATTATTTTCTCGGCTAGGGAAAAAGTCACCATTCTCCTGGTCAGCACTCGGGTCAGCCATGGGGAAGTCATTAAACTCTGAATCAGCTTGACTCCAATCATCGGCCTTTTTTACCTCACCCTGGGCCTTCTCAAGTCTCTTTTCCTCGGCAACTCTTCTCCTCTTCTGTCTCTCTGTGGCAGCCTCCTGTCTCTTGGACTCCGGAATATCTTGGCTAGAAATCATGAGAGCCCCTATACTGCCAGTCTTCTTTCTCTGTGCTTTGACAAATGCCAGTTCGATCACAGGAATCTTCAGTTCACGCTTGCAAATACAGGAGATGTGGGCCTCGGATTTACAGTCACGATCGCATCCAAACTCAGGACAGAGAACAATTGGGCACTTGCAAGTAATTATGTCAAATAACTGGTCCAGTTGCTTGGCAAAGCTGTCCTTAACTGCAAGTTTTCCTCTCCCAAGAGAGATATCTCTTGCCTTTTCCCAACTGGCTAGCAGTCTCTCACTAATCTTCTTCTGACTTGTTATGACTGGAGGCTTGAACTGAGCGTTAGCCAGAGTGTACTGTGCCAAGACAGCTTTGGTCATATCACTGGCAATGTCTTTGTTTGTGTAAGTTCTTTGGTTCTTTTCACTGATTTGCCTGATTAAAACACCGTATCTCAAAGCATCTCTCAATGTAGGCAACTCCGACTTCAGGAGCTCTCTCCCAGATCCAAGATAGTGACTGAGATGGCTGGATTTTTGGTTCCTCGTCCTGACACAAGCAGCCATCGCAAATATTATCAACTTATAAATGCATCAGAATCTGAAACAGAAAAAAATATTGTTAGTTGGGTTGTTAAAGAATGAAGTCAGAAAGCAATGTTCACTATTTAATTGTAATGCACTAATGCAGCTGTACGTTAGATTTTCGATAAATTTCACGCTAAAATTTACCTAGCAAAAGGTTGCAAAATATTGAAACTGAAATTATTTTCTGTTTATATACACTAAAATCTACCAAAAAAGCGATGGGCCATTAGTTTAACTGATCTTCCCTCCTATGACACACTCTAATATATAGTGCAGTGCAGTGTTGATTTAAAGAAAATAATCTTGAATTACACCTGGTGAACTTAAAATTTTATTGGTGAAATGACGGCATCAAGCATGGGGTGATTTCTCTTCCATTCCCATTTCCTTCTCTTCTCCCTTCTCCTCCACTCCCACTTCTAATTCCCATCATCATCATCAACCAGGAGCCTTCTACATACACACCTCAAAGTAAGTGTACTTTATTGCATTTTTTTTTTTAACTTTGTACGTACTTTTCGGTGACCTGGAACCAATTACCCAATATCCCATTGAAGCAATGGATTCGGTTAACAAAGTTTTCGGTTAACGAATGACCTTCTGGAACGAATTGTGTTCGTTAACTGAGGGACCACTGTATTGCTATTATTATCTTATCCATGTGCAATGTATGTGCGTAATGCCATAGTAAACTAAGTACAATAAAAGAAAATAATATTAGAAAAATGTAAGGAAAATACTCGTAAACTGAGTATGACGAAAGATACCTCCCCCGACCTTGAGTGTGTAGCGTTGCCCGCTTGTAATAAAAAAATCCATATGTTTATTTCATAAATCTTTTTTAGTTTCATTTACTATGTTGTTACACTCATATCATTTTTATGTGAAAAAGAATCCTTATAAATATATATATGCGGCTGCAAGACTGAACGGAAGTTCTGTGACAACACTGGGAGGGGGTCGGCTTGGCATGACTAAACCAGCCCAGGATTTAAATGCTGCATAGCATTTTAAACAAGGCGAGTTGCCACTTTTACTAGTATTTCTTGTTTTCTTAGGTAATTTTGGGGTGTTTGGGCCATAAATTTATTTTTTATTTTTCCTGACGGGGGGGGTACCATGTATGTATAATAATGTGACCTTTTACGGGTGAACCTATCCTAAAAAATGGAATTAACACTGTTCTGATTCATAAACAAATCGATTTATGATGAGGGTCCAGGAACGTATCCCTATCCTAAGTCGGGGACTGCCTGTACAGTCAACCCTCACTTTACGAGGTTAATGTAACCCACAGGGTACCGCGGAAAGTGAGAAACGCGTAAAGTGAATAACATAACATATGGGATTAAATGAAATAGAGACCAGCTGACCCCCAAACTCCACTTTTTCCAACACAATACCTATGTTCTAGTAAAAATAACATCTTAATTTTATGATGGTACATGCACACAATTAATATTTAAGAGAAATAGAGAAATACAGTCGCCAAGTTAATGTCCATTCAAATAATGGACACGACTCCCTCCCCCTCTTCTCACACTACTGTACACTGCTGGCTCTTCCCTCTGAGAAATTTTTGGGGGAAAACCAGGTATAGTAATAAATAATACCTCAAACTAAAGTTAGGATAATATAATTGACATTGCTGGATTCCTTGTAAGACCAGGAATATTTTGAATATAAATGTCATATATTTTTCACAAAAGATAACATATTTACTCAGATTAAACATTACATCTAAAATTTGTATGTCTAATGCAAAATCTATGATGTTTATATTCAAAATGATCATCAAATTGCAAGAATTTCAGCAATGTAAATTATATTCTGGCCGGGTAATTTGTATGAATTTTATGAGCTAAAATAAAAATCTTCAGTTAATAAAAAAAAAATATTCTTCACACGGTAACAGATGGTCGGTCGCCGGTCCCTCCCTCTCTCCCCCCCACCCCCACCAACCGTCCCTACTAGATAAATGTGTGGGAATACCAGACTGTTTACCGTTTTAGTAATAAATAATAAATCAGACTAAAGTTAGGATAATATAATTGACATTGCTGGATTCCTTGTAAGACCAGGAATATTTTGAATATAAATATCATATATTTTGCACAAAAGATAACATATTTACTCAAGAGTAAACATTATATCTAAAATTTGTATGTCTAATGCAAAATCTATGATGTTTATATTCAAAATGATCATCAAATTGTAAGAATTCCAGCAATGTAAATTATATTCTGGCCGGATAATTTGTATGAATTTTATGAGCTAAATAAAAAAATTATACTTCACCGTGTAAAGGGGTACACCCACCGCGGAATGTGAGCATCCTGGGTTCTGGCAGGGCACCGAGTAAACGTGGAAACGCGGAATGTGGGACCGCGTAAAGTGAGGGTTGACTGTATACAATTTTCTTTTTCTTGCGCAGTTACATGTATGCATACACAATCCTACATACAAAATGCAAATAAAAAAAATGATAAGGTCAAAACCATAAATGGTATAAACATTTCATTTTGTTAGAGGTGTAAGGGAGCCCTGTTGCTAGGGATAGCCATAGCCAGCGTCTCAGGTGGGATGCATTGCTATGGCGAGTGTCGAGGCCAAGAATATACCTGGAGACCACAACTTCACATATAATACGTGATAATCTTTTTAACCATTCCCCTCCTCCTCCCCAAAAAAGTGCATCTTATATGCCATAAAATACAGTACAGGTACTTACATTTTGTGCTTCCATCTTGGGACTTTCTACTGCAGTTGCTGCTGCTTCAAAGTTTGCATTAGTAGCTAACACTTTTGATAGTAACAGAATGGCTTCAGTGGCATCCAAACTACTTTCTTGGTGATCTCCATTGAAAAGACGTACTGTCCATGCATAGGCAGACAATACATTCAGGATATTAAATGGTATGCATGGTGCAGGAGATGCTTTCTGAGGAAGAAAGAAGACAAAGTGAAAGTTATTTCTGTAGGCTTAAAACAGATGAAACTAGGTATTTTTAGGCTTGAAAGACACACTTTTTATGACAAAAATATACCTTGAAAATTACCATGCATCTTCCAGGACGCTAGTTGATAGTTGTAGCAGAGGTTTTCTTAGGGTCAACTGAAATCAGCCCCTGACAAAGACTGTTGCAGGTTGACAACCCTTTATCCGAAATTCCAAAAACCGAAATTTTTTGCATG
This sequence comes from Homarus gammarus, assembly GCA_958450375.1. NCBI lineage: Eukaryota > Metazoa > Arthropoda > Malacostraca > Decapoda > Nephropidae > Homarus > Homarus gammarus. The sequence goes on from CAUDMG010003841.1 coordinate 888,930, forward strand.
GAGCAATTTTTTTTTTTTTTTTTTTTTTTTTGTGATAGCCCACCCGGGCACAGGCCACTGACCCACATGGGGGCCTGGGGGGTGAAAATGTAATAGTAATAATAATTATAATAATAATAATGGTAATACAGTAATAATAATAATTATTCATAGTAAACAAAAATTTTAATAAAAAATACACAAAAATAAAATAAGAATGATAACAATAATAATAACAATACCGGTAATAACACTGTAATAATAAAATAATAATAATAATAATAATAATAATAATAATAATAATAAAGAAATACAAGAATAAAAAAAGATCAAAAGTGAGAAACACGATCTAGACCTATGAATTATTATTATTATTATTATTATTATTATTATTATTATTATTATATTTTAGCCCCCAGGCCCCAATGTGGGTCAGTGACCTGTGCCCGGGTGGGCTGATCCCTGTATAAAAAAAAAAAAAAAAAAAAAAAAAAAAAAAAAAAAAATTCTGAAAACCGAAAAATTCCAAATCCCGAAATGAATCTGGTCCCAAGGATTTCGGATAAGGAATTGTCAACCTGTACCTCATTACAGTACTTAACAATTGCAAATATTCTCTATACAGTACAGTACTATAAAACTATTAATTTAACTAATATTGTTGATATAGTGCAAAAAAAAAAAAAAAAAAAAAAAAAAAAAAAAAAAAAAAACCTTGCTGCTGTGAGGTTTGTTTACTAATGGCAGTGGTGCAGCAGCGCCCTCTGTTGAGGAATTGCAAAAGGTTGTCTGCTGGTCTCAAAGCGCAGGAATGTTTGTTTCTTTATATGCAGGCTCTCATATTTGGACACCTATTTACAGTAGCCTCTCATATTTGGACAACCATTTAGACTGTAAAAACATCGCAAAATTAAAATCTTCCAAATTTAAATACAACTTCATATGGAGAAAATTAATTTGAGTCTGGAACTTTCGATGTTTGGCTAAATTTTCCCTTATTTACCCTACTCTTTGGGCGAATTACTACCTGTAATAAAGCAACATCCTAATAAACCAACGAAAATAACACAAAGTTAAATAAAAACTAAAAACAACACAGAAAAAGTTTTTATGTTCTACGTCTTTACCTAGAGTTGAACCTGATGACTTGGCAACTTCGTAATCCAAGTAAAAACACACACAACAACATTTTTCAACTTTACCACCACTGGTGGGTAGAATTTTTGTTTTAAATTCAGAAACATTAATTAAAATATATACAAACAGTAAATAGGTGTTGCTTTCATATTCTTATGTAGAGTAATGAAGATATGTTTTCACATGAGCTCACTTACATATGCTATCTCACTTTTTTTCTTTACCATTAATAAATTAGCTACTTCCATTTTTCCATTTATTAACATTAAATAACATTACAGTTGAACCTCGGTTTACGCGGTTCTCGTTTACGCGTTTGGTCATTTACGCGGTACCTTGCCAAAACCAGGATGCCCGATTTACGTGGTGAATTTACTCATTTACGCGGGCGAAGTATAATTTGATTATTTACTGAAGATGTTTGTTTTAACTCATAAAAGTCATACAAATCACCCGGCCAGAATATAATTTACATTGCTGGAATTCTTATAAGATTGTGGTTATTTTAAATATAAACATCATGGAATTTGCATTAGACATACAAATTTTAGATGTAATGTAAGAATTTTGATTACAAAGAGCCAAAATTTTATCCTTTGTGCAAAATATATGATGTTTATATTCAAAATATTCCTGGTCTTGCAAGGAATCCAGCAATGGCAATTATATTATCCTAACTTTAGTCTGAGATATTATTTATTACTGCAGTGAAACCTCGTTTTACACGGTTAATTGAACCCGCGTAAAGTGAACAACAGAACATATGGGATTAATTGAAATAGAGACCGGGCCGACCCCCCAAACTCCACTTTTTCCCGACACAATACACACGTTTTAGTAAAAATAACATCTTAACTTTATGATGGTATGCACACACACATAATATAGAAGAGAACAATCAATAAGAGAATAATATACTGTAGGTTAGGTTAGAAAAATTCAAGGTTAGGTTTAACACTTTCGTTAGTAGAAGAGATGGGTTGGCGTACAGGAATGGAGGCTGGTTCCGAGGCAGAGGGCAGGCTACTGGCCCTCAGGTGAGTCTTCATCACTATCATCCACAATTATCAGTGCCTCCCTGACAAATCCCTCAAAGTCACCATCACTGTCTCTGTCACTATCACTGGCTTGGGCTGGCAGTGGTAGGTTGCCGGTGAAGAACTCGGTTTTGCTTTGTTGACGGCTAATTGTTGATGTTGTCGTGATATACCTTGATGTAGGGCTCCATAATCTGCAAAAGGTGGGTAGTGAAGACTTCATACCGGTTATCGTCAGGGTCATCGGAAAGGAGGAGCTTCAGTTTCTCTACACACTCGATGGCACCCCTTACATTACCATGCGTTAATTTGCGATCTTCTTGGGATGACGCACCACCTGCCTCTTCACTGACGTCATCATCATCTAACATCTCGTCGGCAATCACATCAGGATCCCTTATCACTTCCATAATGTTGTTGTTGGTGGTCTCGGAGAAGCCTTTAGCTGTAACACTCTGCGCAGCTTCTCTGGCAAGGTCCACTGCTATTGCAACAGTCTGAACCTCACCAGTCACAGATTGACTCTGCCTCCCACCTGGAATACCTTGCAACACAGGTTTCCATGCATGACGAACCGTTGCTACAGACAGCTGATCCCATGCCTCCACCAAGAAGTCCACAGCTTTCTTGAAGTTGAATTTTCTCCAAAGTGTTTCACAAGTACTTCTTGCTCTGCCAACTGTTGTTCCTTGTCCTCTTCGCTCTTGCTATCGGTGTCACCCAGGTTACGCAACTCATCCTTGGTGTTGGTATAGTCGTTCAGGAGCTTAAACTTCATTGCAGAGAATGCAGCTTTCACATTGCATATTAATTCTTGGTCCATGGACTGGATTAATGACATAGTGTTGGGAGGAAGGAAGACCATTTTTATGTTGGGGTTTCGATCCAACAGTAGGGGCGAGTGTCCAGGTGCGTTGTCAAGCAGCAACAAAATCTTGAATGGAACATTCTGTTGCTCACAGAATTTCTTCACGTCGGGAACGAAACAGTCATCAAACCAGGAGAGGGACAGAGTAGAGAACATCCACACCTTACGTGCGGTCAGCCAGTGGACATTTAGCTTGGTCATGTCCATGTTCTTGTAGGCGTGCGGCTGGGGTGCTGTGTGGATCACTGATAACTTGAGTTTACAGGTACCGGAGGCATTGGTGGTAAACAGGACGGTGATGCGCTCCTTCTGCAACTTCCGGCCCTGACACTTGCTGGCAGTCTTGACAACAAAGGTCTTGGAAGGTAGCTTTTTCCAAAAAAAGACCAGATTCGTCCATGTTGAACACATGATAGTCGGTGTACTGTCCTTCCTGCATAGTCTCACATAAAAACGGACGAAAATCCCTAGCCGCAACACGGTCAGCACTAGCTTCTTCACCACCAATGTTGATATTGGTGATCTTGTTCCTCTTCTTAAACCTCTGCAACCACCTAGAGGAAGCATTGAAGGGTTTGGGCTCTGCAATTCCCATCTTACATGATACTGCTGCATACAGTTCACGTGCGTACTCCTTAACTGAGCGTGTGTCCACCGCCATGTTCCGTCTTGCCTGACAAATCAAGTAGCTCACAAGTAATTTCTCCGTCTTGAGAAGCACCTGGTTGTGGCAATACTTGATCATAGAAGCACCTGTAGACTTTGTGATGTTCATGTGCTCCTTTATCTTGGCTGCATCCTTCTTGATTGTCTGGATTGTAGATTCATTCACACCACGCTGGCGCGCGAGATCAACCTGTCTTGTTCCTTTCTCCAACTCTTGGATGAACTTGTATTTAATTTCGTAGCTTAGGGCACGTCGTATCTTCTTTGGCTTAGGGTGGCTGGGTCCAGGTAATGCAAGGTTTCTTTGTGGTGGTGGTGGTGGTGGTGGTCCGGTGGCAGCCATTCTTATGGAGCAATAGATACAGATATACACAGTGTAGCCAGGAGGGGTGTAACTGACGCGGGTAGGTCAACGGGCTTCAATGCTCCCTCGGCGGGGCACGTCATATTACATTAAACCAATTACAGCTAACAGGGGAGGGAGGTAATGATGCTTGGCCCAATCACAGTCTGATACGTTACATGACGTCACCGATAACGAAACAAAGACATACACTGCGCAACCTACTCGTGCCGCTTACCCAACATGGCAGGATGGGGGGAGAGATGGCGGGAGGTTTGAATCCAAAAATGGCGCGGCGCGAGATGACCGCCAGCCGCTCTCCGCGTAAAAGAGTACAAGCACTGTGTAAAGTGAGCATTCCGGGTCTGGTAGGGTATCACGTAAACGTGGAAACGTGTAAAAAAAAAAAAACCGCGTAAAGCGAGGTAATACTGTATACCTTAAAATCTAATGTTTTCACCCAAACATTTCTCAGAGAGGGAGGAGCCAGCAAGTGTGGGAAGAGGGAGGGGGGGGGAGAGTTGAGTCCATTATTTGAATGGACATTAACCTGGCTGGCGACTGTATTTCTCTTAAATATTAATTGTGTGTGCATACCATCATAAAGTTAAGATGTTATTTTTACTACAACATAGGTATTGTGTCGGAAAAAGTGGAGTTTGGGAGTCGGCCCAGTCTCTATTTCAATTAATCCCATATGTTCTGGTTATTCCATTTACGTGTTTTTCGTTTTACGCGCTACTCCGCGGGTTCAATTGACCGCGTAAATCAGAGGACCACTGTACTTAAAACAACCATATTAATTTTTTTACATTAATTTTACTACAGCTACAACCAAGGTTTTATTTTCTGCAATCAGTCACTGGTTTTGTAAACATTAAGGAAATCAATATCGTCTCGTCTCCTCGTCTGTTTTAATATTCTACGTACAGTATTATTAATGAATTGTTTTGTTCATTTTGCACACATTAACATTAATTCAATCAAAAAGAAATTAAGTAATAAACAATAATGAATCTTTTGTACATAAGAGAAATCACGTTGTATTGTGCAGGTCTGAACGTTGGCGGGCTGCTCAAACCCGTCGAAATTCGAGTTTCCGCGGTCAAAATTTTAAATTGTGTAGTGCTTTTTTTTTTTGGTGTCCAAATATAAAATGATGAATTAAAAACTAGCGAAATTTGAGAACCTACTGTAGACTGTAAAAACCTCGCAATAATCAAATCGTCCAAATTTAAATACAACTTCCTATGGAGAAAATTTATTTGAGTCTGGTTCTTTCGATGTTTGGCTAAATTTTGCCTTATTTACCCTACAGTTCTTTTTTGGGTGAATTACTACCTGTAATAAAGCAACAACCTAATAAACTAGGATTTGAAGATGAATAAAATGCTTTTGACTGTTTTACTGGACATAATATTTAGAGATTTACAGGGTTTTTTATATTTTTATTGTTTGCTTACCAAAAATTTTAATTCAACTGATTTTTACCGAGTTGTTTTTTTTCCACTTTTAATTAAAGATTTTTTTTATTTAGACGTTGATATACATGTTTACATTTGCTTACCTTTTTCTGTTGGAAAATATTTCCCGTTGTTGTCATACTGACAAAAGCAAGAGAAAGAATGTAAACACTACAGCCCGCTAGACGCGAAGGTGACCAGGTGTATAAAATGAGTGCTGTATTAAAGATTTCACCTTCTTATCCAGTTTTTTTTTTAAATTGATGAAAATACCGACTGATAAGCAGTTCTAAGTGATGATATTCAAAGAGGTGTGTGTACTTGTACCAAAAGGGCTGTATATCAAGCAATGGTTTCACTGGTCTCGGTAGTAGGCAGCTACCAAATAGGGAGGTACTACTGCCTGGGAAGATATTGGAAGCATAATATGTTGTCTAATGGTAGACCCTGCTGCCGTATGGCATTACAAAAATTGTGACCAAGTCCCAGGTTGCTGATCTGATTTTCTGCCTCATTTACACACAATTGTAGTTTCTCAATTGTTTCTCTTGCCTTTGACAACACAACATACATATATTTTTTCTCACTCTTGATTTTTTTTTTAATTTTTGTATTTCTTTATGGTTCTTTATTATTATTATTATTATTATTACTATTATTATTATTATTATTATTACATTTTCGCCCCCTAGGCCCCGATGTGGGTCAGTGACCGGTGCCCAGGTGGGCTAATCCCCGTGTAAAAAAGAAAAAAAAATATAATACAGTTGTACCCCGCTTTATGCGGTCAATTGAACCCACAGGGTACCGCGTTAAGTGAACAACAGAACATATGGGATTAATTCCAATTGAGACTGGCCCGACCCCAAACTCCACTTTTTGACGACACACAACTATGTTGTAGTAAAAATTTTCTCTTAACTTTATGATGGTATGAACAAACAAGTAATATAGAAGAGGTTAGGTTAGGAAAAATAAAGGTTAAGTTAGGAAAAATAAAGGTTAGGTTAGGAAAACTAAAAGTTAGGTGTAACACTTACTTTAGTAGAAGAGATGGGTCGGCATACGGGGATGGAGGCAGAGGGGAGGGAGGAAGGAGGAGGAGGGAGAGGCGAGGCAGGCGGCAGCGGGTGGCGGGTGGGGCGAATCTAAAAATAGCGGCTCGAGCCGGACACTCTGCGTGTACAGTGGGGTATGCTATAACGAACGGATCCTACTACGAATATTCCTATAACGAACGGTTTTACCTTTTAAATTGAGAATGCTATAACGAACGAAACTCCTACAACGAACATTATTTAATTTTTTTTTCTTTTTTTTTTTCTAATTTATTGTTTTTTTATTACAAATATTAATGATATTCTTTATTTCAGGGGTTTAGATGCATATTTATGCACTTTCTTACAATTTTTACAATTTTATATTATATTTTTCAGTGCTAAGTGGTTGTATTTGGGGGCCTGGAACGGATTAATCCTATAACGAACGAATGCTACAACGAACAAGGTTCTAGAACCAATTAGATTCGTTATAGCATACCCCACTGTATATGGGTAGATGAACTGCGTTAAGTGAAAGTTCGGTTCTGGCGAGGCACCGCGTATATGAGAAATCGCGCTAAGTGAAACCTCGTAAAGCAGGGTACAACTGTAATTTATTTTTCCTAGAATTTCATTTCCAAAATCAAGGTGCGTCTTCCAAGCCGAAAAATATGGTAGTGCCTCGGTATTTATTGACGACTAACTCGCGGCCGAGTTTTCACAGAAAACTATTATAAAAATGCAGTAATTTTACTGTAGTTTACAGTGGACACTGTCGTAGTTTGTGCAAATGTGTTAAAAAGTGGTTATTTCTAAATTAAAAATAACCTAACCTTAGTTCATTTGAAAAACAAGTAGCAGAAGCATTGTTAGAAGACCTCACCAACCTAACCAAACAAACCTATCTAACCTTACCTACCTTTCTAGCTGTTAATCATTTGTGTATGGAATTCCCTGTGATGAATAAAATCTCCTGGCATTAGCCAAGTGAAATATTAAAAGTGGCATCACCGTAGTGAAGAGGTTAAATAATAAGTCAGACCATGATCACTGGCCACTACTTGAACATCAGTTCAAATGTGGTGGCAGTTAGACTATGAAACTGACTAAGAAAAAAAACATGAAAAAATGAAAGTAAACCACAATTCCTGCAATTCCTATACTATAGATTATTCTTATAGTAAGCAACAACTTTTCTTTTATAGAAATCTCATAAACAAGTTTACGATCACAAAAATGGTAAAGTGATATTCTTTTGTTATGTTTACGATTTTTTTTGCTCTTTATCCTTTTCTTATTCACTGGAAAAATTAAATTTAATATTCAACTAAGTTAAGTTGTTATGTAAGATAAGTGAATTATAATGGAAACGCTACCAGGCATGTGAATTACGTAAGTGTATGCAGTATTCATTTATTCATTACAAAAATGTTAGTGCCAGTCAAGAAACTGGAGTTTCACATCTTATTTGTAGGGCCTTGTGATAAAGTTAATGTTGACAGGGAAGAGATGGCCTTACCATCACTTCACTAAGCAAAGGAACTTCTATGACTTCTGGACAGTCTGCAGTGCATCCTGGAGGAGATTGGCTACCTGGTTTGATTTCTTGCACTTTTGGTACTTCTTGCTCCCACCAAGGACTCCAGGGAGGAATTAAATCTTCTAAAGCACCTTTGTTAATAAGTTCACGAAACTCTTGGCGTTCCTCCTCTGTGAGTTTTTTCCATACTGTATCACTGTCATTAAGGTCGACATCTGAAAAATATCAAACAATTAAATTCTAAATTATATTTGAATTTTCTTCATAGCCAGTAAACCTTTTATACGGTACAGTATAGTCTGCATTTATCCTGTCAATTAACCCCACAGAGGTCCGCGTAAAAGGAGAAATGCTAACAAGAAATAACAGAACATTTGGGATTAATTGAAATAGAGACTGGGCCGACCCCCAAACTACACATTTTCTGACACAATATGTACGCTGTAGTAAAAATAACATCTTAATTTTATGATGGTATGCACACACAATTAATATTTAAGAGAAATATCAATAAAATTAGGTTTTTAACACTTACGTTAGTAGAAAAGATGGCTGGGTACACGGGGATGGGGGGTTGGTTCCGAGGCAGAGGGCAGATTATTGGCCCTCACCTGAATCACTTGTATCAATTGTATCACTATCCACCACAGAGGCTTGCAGGGCCTCTTTGTCAAACCCCTCAAAGTCCATATCCTCACTATCACTATCACTGACTTGGGCCGGCTGTGGTGGGTGGCGGGTGAAGAACTCGGTAATGTTTTGATGACTGGGCGACCTTGTGCACACCCTGCCCACGCCGCTTCCCGTGTAAATGATGACATTTACCGTGTAATTAAAACATTTCATCCTGGCAAGACACTGCGTAAATGACCAAACGGTTAAACAAAATCCGCGTAAATCCAGACTATACTGTATTAGGGTGTGTCATAGGAGGGAAGATCAGCTAAAACTTAATGGCCCATCACTTTTTTGGTAGATTTTAGTGTATATAAACAGAAAATAATTTCAGTTTCAATATTTTGCAACTTTTTGCTAGGTAAATTTTAGCGTGAAATTTATCGAAAATCTAACGTACAGCTGCATTAGTGCAATACAATTAAATAGTGAACATTGCTTTCTGACTTCATTCTTTAACAACCCAACTAACAAAATTTTTTCCTGTTTCAGATTCTGATGCATTTATAAGTTGATAATATTTGCGATGGCTGCTTGTGTCAGGACGAGGAACCAAAAATCCAGCCATCTCAGTCACTATCTTGGGTCTGGGAGAGAGCTCCTGAAGTCGGAGTTGCCTACATTGAGAGATGCTTTGAGATACGGTGTTTTAATCAGGCAAATCAGTGAAAAGAACCAAAGAACTTACACAAACAAAGACATTGCCAGTGATATGACCAAAGCTGTCTTGGCACAGTACACTCTGGCTAACGCTTAGTTCAAGCCTCCAGTCATAACAAGTCAGAAGAAGATTAGTGAGAGACTGCTAGCCAGTTGGGAAAAGGCAAGAGATATCTCTCTTGGGAGAGGAAAACTTGCAGTTAAGGACAGCTTTGCCATGCAACTGGACCAGTTATTTGACATAATTACTTGCAAGTGCCCAATTGTTCTCTGTCCTGAGTTTGGATGCGATCGTGACTGTAAATCCGAGGCCCACATCTCCTGTATTTGCAAACGTGAACTGAAGATTCCTGTGATCGAACTGGCATTTTCAAAGCACAGAGAAAGAAGACTGGCAGTATAGGGGCTCTCATGATTTCTAGCCAAGATATTCCGGAGTCCAAGAGACAGGAGGCTGCCACAGAGAGACAGAAGAGGAGAAGAGTTGCAGAGGAAAAGAGACTTGAGAAGGCCCAGGGTGAGGTAAAAAAGGCCGATGATTGGAGTCAAGCTGATTCAGAGTTTAATGACTTCCCCATGGCTGATCCGAGTGCTGACCAGGAGAATGGTGACTTTTTCCCTAACCGAGAAAATAATGATCCCAAACCTTCCAAGCATAAGATTCGAAATAGGAAAGATATCCCGAGCATAGCTCTGGCCAGCATGCGACACCACACTGGTCTCAGAGAAACTGCAGAGATAGCAACAGCTGCCTGGGTTGACGGTGGTTTGATAACACCTGATGATGTTCACCTGGTGATAGATCATAACAAAGTAAGGAGAGCTCAGGAGAAACTTGTCAGTAACCTAGAAGAGGAGTTTGATAAGGGGATAAGAGAAAATGGAATCAATTGTTTGTTCTTTGATGGGAGAAGGGATGACACTAAAGTGTTCATGAAAGTTGGAGATTCTGACAAGTTGTTCCCTGCCATAGTGAAGGAGGAACACTACTCCTGCTGCAGTGAACCAGGAGGGAAGTATTTGTGGCATTTCACTCCAGAGAAAGATGACATCAGGAAACCAGCTGAGATAGTGGCAGAAAACATTGTGAACTGGCTCAGAGAGAGGAACGTAGACCAGACCCTGCAGGCCATTGGAGGGGACCAGCACCAACACGAACACAGGGTGGCAAGGGGGGGTCATACAGTGGATAGAGCGGAAGATTGGGAGGAAGCTGGTCTGGATTGTTTGTGACCTTCACACCAACGAGTTGCCAATCAGACATCTGATCCAGGAGCTGGATGGCAAGACTCTTTCAAACGACAGATGGTCTGGTCCTCTTGGCAAGATGCTGGACTCTGCCACTGAGTTAGAAATAAATCTGAGCTTTGAAAAAATCACAGTTGGCCCTCCACTCGTTGAGCTTGCACACACTGTCAGTGACGACCTGAGTACTGACCAGTACTACGGTTACATGATTTGCAGTGCCATCAAAACTGGGGTCATGTCTGATAGATTTGCTTACCTGGAGATAGGTCCAGTCTCACATTCTAGGTGGCTCACAACGGCTCTCAGGTTCTGCAGAATTTGGGTCGCTCATCATAAGCTGAAAGGGAACCAGCTTCACAACCTGAGACTTATTGTCCAATTCATCGTGAGTGTCTACTTGCCAAATTGGTTCAACACCAAGGTCAAGTCATCGTTCTCCGAAGGTCCGAGGCATGTTCTCTTCCAGCTTGAGCTCCTGAGGAGTCAGCCAAGGAAGGTTGTTCAGATTGTGGAGCAGACTGTGAGGAGATCTTCCTGGTATGCTCATCCCGAGGCAGTTCTGCAGACAATGCTCTGCAGTAAGGATGAGGAGGAGAGAAGAGTGGCAGTCAAAAAGATCTTGGATATGAGACTTATGAGAGGATCTGGGCATGACGAATCAGTTGGTGACGATTCCTTCAGGGTCAGGAAGACTCCTGAAGTCAATCTAGGTGCCAAGACCCTCACTGATCTCATAGATCTGGATAACATCCAGGCTGGCAGTGAGCCCCCTCTTACCTGCAGCCTCACCAATGTTCAAGTCAGAGCTTTCCTGGACAACCCCATGCATGTCCCTGCCTGGCCCTCGCACACCCAGAGTATAGAGCGTTGTGTACAGCAAGTGAGCGAGGCCAGCAGTCACGTGTACAGCCAGGAGAGGAGGGAAGGCTACATCCGAGCTCAGGTGGTCAGCAGGGAGGTGATGAGTAGAAACAGAAGCAAGAAAGACATGTTCTCTATGGTGTGCAGCAACACCGGGTCGTAGTAGTAAAACCGGTTTTTGTATTTGATGATTTTGTTTTCTAAAGGAATATTAAATTTAATAAATGTGTCAAGATCATTCGTTTCACTATTCTGGATCATTTTCATCCTAATAAATTAACCTGATACAATTACTTTACTTGAAATAAGTTATTTAGTGGTGTTGGTAAAAGGGTGGGAATACTGAATTTTCAGAAGATTTCAAGTTAAAATTTACCTAGCAAAAAATGAAAACTTTTCAAATCTGAAGATATTACATGATTCTGCACATAGAACTACATCATTAATACCAAGGGCCGATTTTTCAAACTCAAAAAATAAAAATTCGCCTCCGTATGACACCCTAATACTGTATACTATTTGAATTACAGTACTGTACAATATTACCCCGCTTTACACGGTTTCACTTTCCGCAGATTTCTCATTTACGCGGTACCTTGCCAGAACCAGACTTTCACTTTCCGCGGTGCATCTACTCATATAAGCAGTGAAGTAAATTTTTTTTTTTTTTTTTTTATTTAGCTCATAAAATTCATACAAATTACCCGGCCAGAATATAATTTACCTTGCTGGAATTCTTACAATATGATGATCATTTTGAATACGAACATCATGGATTTTGCATTAGACATACAAATTTTAGATCTAATGCAATAATTTGGTTTACACAAAGCAAATATTTTATCCTTTGTGCAGAATATATGAAGTTTACATTCAAAATATTCCCTGACCTGCAAGGAATCCAGAAATGTCAATTATTTTATCCTAACTTTAGACTGAGTTATTATTTATTACTAAAAATGTAAATATACTATTTTCTCCCAATCGTTTCTCTGGTAGGAAGGGACCGACCCAGCTAGGGCGGAGTATTTTGATTGACAGATAGTGTCCTTGAAGAATATTTCTTTGTTTATTTACTGAAGATATATGTTTTAGCTCATGAAATTCATACAAATTACCCGGCCAGAATATAATTTACATTGCTGGAATTCTTACAATATGATGATCATTTTGAATATAAACATCATGGATTTTGCATTAGACATACAAATTTTAGATCTAAAGTAATAATTTGGTTTACACAAAGCAAATATTTTATCTTTCGTGCAAAATATATGAAGTTTACATTCAAAATATTCCCTGACCTGCAAGGAATTCAGAAATGTCAATTATATTATCCTAACTTTAGTCTGAGGTATTATTTATTACTAAACGTTAAAATCTAGAGTTTTCACCCACACATTTATCTGGTAGGGAGGGAAGGTGGGGGGGGGGGGAGGGTTGGGACCGGACCGACCCAGCTGGAGTGAGTGTGAGGAGGGGGGGAGGCAAGGTGGGGTACTTTGATTGACAGATAGTGTCGTGAAGAATATTTTTTTTTTTTATTAACTGAAGAGATTTGTTTTAGCTCATAAAATTCATACAAATTACTCAACCAGAATATAATTTACATTGCTGGAATTCTTACAATATGATGATCAGTTTGAACATAAACATCATGGATTTTGCATTAGACATACAAATTTTAGATCTAATGTAATAATTTGGTTTACACAAAGCAAAGACTTTATCTTTTGTGCAAAATATATGAAGTTTACATTCAAAATATTCCCTGACCTGCAAGGAATCCAGAAATGTCAATTATATTATCCTAACTTTAGTCTGAGGTATTATTTATTACCTAACGTTAAAATCTAGAGTTTTCACCCACACATTAATCAGAGAGGTAGGGGCCAGTGAGCTGGGAAGGGGGGGGGGGGGATTTGAGTCCATTATTTGAATGGACATTAACCTGGCGACTGTATTTCTCTTAAATATTAATTGTGTGAGCATACCATCATAAAATTTAGATGTTATTTTTACTACAACATAGGTATTGTGTCGGAAAAGGTGGAGTTTGGGGGTCGGGCCAGTCTCTATTGGAATTAATCCCATATGTTCTGTTGTTCACTTTACGCGGTTTTCACTTTCCGCGGTACCCTGTGGGTTCAATTGACCGCATAAATCGGGGTACTACTGTACAGTAATATCTCCGTCAGCCGGAATCCATCGAAACGGGAAATCTCCGATAGCCGGAATTGAAATCTGCTCGGAATACCATTCTCAAAGCTGAAATTTTCCAAAAACTTCCGGATTTAGGAACAAATTTTCCCAGGTTAAAAATCGAGAGAATTTTCAAAAAAAGTCTTGAGTAAAGGTGAATGTTAAATTATTTTTTGGGAGGGACCTGACCTGACTCAAAGCCAGATGGAGGTAGGGTGGGGAATTAGTGGTCTCATATTACTGACCATCTGAAGGAATGTCAGGTCACCTTTCGTGGCTGGAGGATTAGTGGGTCTCATGACCTGAAGGTGTCTTGAATAAACACGAAACATAAAATATTTTTAGGGAGATTATGGTAAGTATAAGTATAAATGAGCAAAGTTGTATCCCTTCAACATTACATTACATAACATTTTAAAATATGGAGTGAGAAAGGTTAGAGAGATTAGAGAGATGGAGTGGAAAGGAGTGATAACATGCACCCGTGTTGCCAAGCGATAAGCTCCTCAGCAGCTGATCTTTTAATTCGCCTCTATTCAGTTACACAAGACCCTCACTGGATGTTGGTTGTCTTAATTCCTGTGTGTGTGTGTGTGTGTGTGTGTGTGTGTGTTTGTAATAATAATAATAACAAGGTTTATTGAAAAAGTTTGCAGCCCGAAGGCTGAAAATATACATTGGACAAAAATGACTTATTACATACATTGGTGGTTTAACAAAAGGCTTCATTAGAGAAAAGTGAAGGAACATACAGTGAACATACAGATTAATGTTTACACACGTAGATCATGTGAGCTGAGGTGTTGAACAGCAGACACGTACTATAGGAACTCCCTCACAGATGGCGTTATGAGGGGCATCACGTGGAGTACTAGTTCCCTCACAGGTGGTGTTACGAGGGGCCTGATGATGTAGTAGTTACCTCACAGATGGTGTATGAGGGGCCTGATGATGTAGTACAGTCGGCCCTTCACATACGCGGGTTTGGCATTCACGGATTCGCAAATACACGGATTGCCCCGCCAGAGGAATATTCTGTACATTGAAGTAATCGAAGTACACTCAAATTGCGCGCCATTCAACTCGCGCGCGGCACCTCACACGGGACACCGCCCGCTCCCGCAACCTCACACACACATAGCTCTCCCTCACTCAGTCAGTCTCGCTTTAACCACATTTGTGTTGACATCAGCATTGTAGTTGCAAAAATATTACATTTCCGTGAATGTATTATATCAAGCACAGTAGGAATAGAATATCACTAATATAAGAGTACTTTAACCGAAAACTATTAAAAAAACGAGTAACATCTCTTGAACATCGGAAGGTTAGGTAAAGTCTCTTGTTTTCGTCATGTATTTTATCGTAATTTACATTGAAATACATCACGTTTCAGCAAAAATACTATTTATTTCTGAGAATATGGAAATGTAATATTTTGCTGAAGTGACGTACGTATTACAGTGGAAAGTGACGAAAGCAATGACTCGCTTTCTTTCGCTCAAAAGATGTTACTGTAATCGCTTTTCGAATGGTTTTCAGTTAAAAAACTGTTGTATTACAATAATATTCTATCCTAATTCACTTGTGATGCAACAGTTTTTTAACTGAAAACCATTCGAAAAGTGATTACGGTAACATCTTTTGAACGAAAGAAAGCGAAAATCATTGTTTTCGTCACGATTTTGTCCCACATTCCACTGTAATACTTACGTCATTTCAGCAAAAATATTTCATTTCTGTGAATGTAGTATATCAAGCACAGTATGAATATAATATCATTGTAATATAACAGTATTTTAACCGAAAACTACTAAAAAAACGAGTAACATCTCTTGAACATTGGAAGGTTAGGTGAAGTCTTTTGTTTTCGTCATGTATTTTATCCTATTTCACATTGAAATACATCACGTTTCAGCAAAATTACTATATATTTCCAAGAATATATTCATTCACGTGCAGTTTAGGTAAAATATACATGTGATGTAACATTTTTTTAATTGAAAACGATTCGAAAAACACATACCCTCTAGCCCTGTTCAAGGAGAGGACTGGGAGAAGCTGTTTGGTGCTGCAGACGATGGCAAGGAAAATGATTTTGATGGATTTTAATGAAAATATTCAGAAATATGGAATCGTAGTATTTATTCAAGTCAATTAGGATAGAATATTATTGTAATACAACAGTAGTGACGATGTGGAGGAGGCGGAGGGATAGAGCGGGGAGGAGGTGACTGGCAGGAGCAGGGACGAGTGGAGATGCCAGCCAGTACATTACGGGTGTATTAATTGTTTTTATAGCTATTTTTGCATTTTAATGTTAAATACTGTACATTACATTTCAACAAAACTACCATTTATTTCTGAGAACATGGAAATGTAATATTTTTGCTGAAATGATGTACGTATTACAGTGGAAAGTGACGAAAGCAATGACTTTCGCTTTCTTTCGTTCAAAAGATGTTACCGTAATCGCTTTTCGAATGGTTTTCAGTTGTGGGATTATAAGGCTAATAATAGGATAGAATATTATTGTAATACAGTACAGTACAACAGTTTTTTAACTCAAAACCATTCGAAAAGCGATTACGGTAAAATATTTTGAACAACGAAAGAAAGCGAGTCTTTCCTCATGATTTTATCCCACTTCCCACTATAATATGTACGTCATTCCAGCAAAAATATTACATTTCCATATTTATTTCCGAGAATATATTCACTCAGTCACAGTTAAGGTAAAATATACTTGTGATGTAATATTTTAATGAAAATCCAGTCTCGTAGTTTTCTCTTGTTTCAAATTTAATTAACAAAGATTGATGTTTCAAATGTAATGAACAAAAATTTATGTCCAGTACCTATAAATTAACTTTAATAAATGAATACTTTGTTTTACATCGTCCTGTGTTACCATACCATGGATTTGACTACTTTGGGCTCGCAAGAGATCTGCCCTGGCAACTGTACCGACACTCACAGCTGGTGGTGTGTTGGTGCATCGTTTCCATTGTTTACTGGTAGTTAGTGGTAAATATTTTTCAACCTAACAAAACTATTACCCGTTTAGAGGTCGACCCCCAATTTTTGCCAAATAATTTGGTCTTAAAAACTCGAACTACACACAGGTATATATGGTAAATAAGGACATGAGGGGCCAGGGATTTTTTTTTTTTTGGGGGGGGGGGGGGGGGGCGCAGCAATAGTACACGGATTTTTAACATTCACGGGTATCTCTGCTACCTAACCCCCGCGAATGTTCAGGGCCGACTGTAATTCCCTCACAGATTGGGTTATGAGGGGCCTGATGTGGTGTAGTAATTCCCTCACAGTCAATGTATGAGGGGCATCACATGGCATAGTAATTCCCTCACAGATGGTGTTATGAGGGGCATCACATGGCGTAGTAATTCCCTCACAGATGGTGTTATGAGGAACCTCACATGATGCTGTAGCAACTCATTCACTACTTGGTGTCATAACATCATGGGGACACCACGTGGTCAGTTGTCACAGGACTTCACTCACTCAAGTGGGTGAGGTGTGGTCCCAGGCTTCTCTATTGTGGAGTCTCAGGGGAATTATCACTGGGTACCTGGGACCTCACTGTGTGAAGGTTAGCTTGGGTAAGACTCAACTGCCGAGTTGTTTTTCACTGACTTAAGCACTGTTCACCACTATTCAACACTGGTTCCATTCCTTTCCCAAATGAAATAGTAACTTCTGGCGAGAACTTGTTGTGTGTGTGTGTGTGTGTGTGTGTGGAGGTGTGTGTGTGTGGAGGTGTGTGTGGAGGTGTGTGTGTGTGGAGGTGGGTGGGTGGGTGTGTGGTTGTGGAGGTGTGTGTGGTTGTGGAGGTGTGTGTGTGTGTGGTTGTGGAGGTGTGTGTGTGTGTGTGTGTGTGGTTGTGGAGGTGTGTGTGTGTGTGTGTGTGGTTGTGGAGGTGTGTGTGTGTGGAGGTGTGTGTGTGGTTGTGGAGGCGTGTGTGTGGTTGTGGAGGCGTGTGTGTGGTTGTGGAGGTGTGTATGTGGTTGTGGAGGTGTGTGTGTGTGTGTGTGTGGTTGTGGAGGTGTGGTTGTGGAGGTGTGTGTGTGTGGTTGTGGAGGTGTGTGGTTGTGGAGGTGTGTGTGTGTGGTTGTGGAGATGTGTGTGTGGTTGTGGAGGTGTGTATGTGGTTGTGGAGGTGTGTGTGTGGTTGTGGAGGTGTGTGTGTGGTTGTGGAGGTGTGTGTGTGGTTGTGGAGGTGTGTGTGTGGTTGTGGAGGTGTGTGTGTGTGGTTGTGGAGGTGTGTGTGTGGTTGTGGAGGTGTGTATGTGGTTGTGGAGGTGTGTGTGGTTGTGGAGGTGTGTTTGTGGTTGTGGAGATGTGTGTGTGTGTGTGTGGTTGTGGAGGTGTGTATGTGGTTGTGGAGGTGTGTGTGTGGTTGTGGAGGTGTGTGTGTGGTTGTGGAGATGTGTGTGTGTGTGTGTGGAGGTGTGTGTGTGGTTGTGGAGGTGTGTATGTGGTTGTGGAGGTGTGTGTGTGGTTGTGGAGGTGTGTGTGTGTGTGTGTGGTTGTGGAGGTGTGTGGTTGTGGAGGTGTGTTTGTGGTTGTGGAGATGTGTGTGTGTGGTTGTGGAGGTGTGTATGTGGTTGTGGAGGTGTGTGTGTGGTTGTGGAGGTGTGTGTGTGGTTGTGGAGGTGTGTGTGTGGTTGTGGAGGTGTGTGTGTGGTTGTGGAGGTGTGTGTGTGGTTGTGGAGATGTGTGTGTGTGTGTGGAGGTGTGTGTGTGGTTGTGGAGGTGTGTGTGTGGTTGTGGAGGTGTGTTTGTGGTTGTGGAGATGTGTGTGTGTGTGTGGTTGTGGAGGTGTGTGTGTGTGTGTGTGTGTGTGTGTGGAGGTGTGTGTGTGTGTGTGTGTGTGTGGAGGTGTGTGTGTGTGTGTGGAGGTGTGTGTGTGTGTGTGTGTGTGGAGGTGTGTGTGGAGGTGTGTGTGTGTGGAGGTGTGTGTGTGTGTGTGGAGGTGTGTGTGTGTGTGTGGAGGTGTGTGTGTGTGTGTGTGGAGGTGTGTGTGTGTGTGGAGGTGTGTGTGTGTGTGTGTGGAGGTGTGTGTGTGTGTGTGTGGAGGTAGGTGTGTGTGTGTGTGTGTGTGGAGGTGTGTGTGTGTGTGTGGAGGTGTGTGTGTGTGTGTGGAGGTGTGTGTGTGTGTGGAGGTGTGTGTGTGTGTGTGTGTGGAGGTGTGTGTGTGTGGAGGTGTGTGTGTGTGTGTGGAGGTGTGTGTGTGTGTGTGGAGGTGTGTGTGTGTGTGGAGGTGTGTGTGTGTGTGTGTGTGTGTGGAGGTGTAATAACAATAATAATAATAATTTATAATTAACGGTTTATTGAAAGAGCTTGGCAGCCAGAAGGCTGAAAATATTCAGTTAGGTAGTAGGTAGCTACCAAACAGGGAGGTACTACTGCCTGGGAAGATATTGGAAGCATAATGTGTTGTCTAATGGTAGACCCTGCTGCCATATGGCATCACGAAAATTGTGACCAAGTCCCAGGTTGCTAATCTGACTTTCTGCTTCATTTACACGCAATTGCAGGGTCTCAATTGTTTCTCTTACCATTGACAACACAACATAAATATATCTTTTCTCACTTTTTATCTTTTTTTCATTTTTGTATTTACAGTTCTTTACAATTAATATTACTATTATTATTACAGTTACTGTATTATTATCATCATTATTTTATTATTTTATTTTTGTTTGTTTTATCATAAATTTTATTTATTATGAATTATTATGACTATTATTTTTTATTATTATTATTATTATTATTATTATCATTATTATTATTATTATTACATTTTCGCCCCCCAGGCCCCGATGTGGGTCAGTGACCTGTGCCTGGGTGGGTTAATCCCCATAAAAAAAAAAACAATTGGGGAATGGGTTTCGAATTACAAATAATATACAAATAAATAAATAAATAAATAAATAAATAAATAAATAAATAAATGTGTGTGTGTGTGTGTGTAGGTGTGTGTGAGTGTAGGTGTGTGTGTGAGTGTAGGTGTGTGAGTGTAGGTGTGTGTGTAGTTGTGTGTGTGTAGTTATATGTGTGTGTGTGTGTGTGTGTGTGTGTGTGTGTGTGTGTGTGTGTGTAGTTATGTGTGTGTGTGTGTGTGTGTAGTTGTGTGTGTAATAATAATAATAATAATAATTAACGGTTTATTGAAGGAGCTTGGCAGCCAGAAGGCTGAAAATATACAGTTAGTACATATTTTGGGAATGGGTTACGAATTACAAATAATATACAAGTAACATAAGTGACACAAATAAGACATATAATAACTTAGATGGGGAAAAGCTCAAACTACAGTTCATTTCAACATAGTGACAGTGTTACAGTATTACAAGTTGTTGAAAATTTTTACAATGGTTGGGACTGGGCTGTTCTTATAGCGATCAGTTCGTGCACGTATGGGCTGGATGCGGTTGTGGTGTCGAACAGCAATTCTCGGACAAGGGATCTCAGGTGGTAGTAGGAGCCGGTGTCGGGGATGGTGTAGAAGCTTCTTACCAAATATGCAGATGAGGTCGTGGTGATGGTCAGTGAGAGTCGAAAGGGTCAGTGTGTTGAGCGCTTCTTGATATGTGGAGTAGGAGGGGGAGAGAATAATCTTGCATGCCCTCTTTTGTACTTTTTCTAGGTGTTTACGTTGTGTGGCATTTAGGGAGGAAGACCAGGTGGGGGAGGCATAGGTGAGCTTGGGAAGTATGAATGTTGTGTAAACACTGAGGAGCTCGTGTGCAGGAACTCCGAGGGACTTGAGTCGGCGGAGGAGGTGGAGACGGAAACTGGAGGATTTGACAACTTCATTGACGTGTGGTTTCCAATTTAGTTTGTTGTCTATGGTGACGCCGAGGAGCTTCGTGGAATCTACAACCTGGAGTGTGTTCGGACCTAGAGTAATGGAAGGAGGTGGGACAATGTCGGAGGAGAGGTTGATGTGCATAACCATGGTCTTGGTATGGTTGATGGTGACATGGTTGTTGGTGGCCCAGTTTTGGAGACTGTTCAATAAATCCTGAAGGGCGGTATAGTTGGGAGCAGAATTGTTGACGCTGATCCCAATGGTGGAGTCGTCGACATATTTCCAGCGAGCAGGGGTTTCTCTTAGGGCATCATTGATGAGCATAAGGAAGCAGAGTGGTCCCATCTTGTGTGTGTGTGTAGTTGTGTGTGTGTGTGTGTGTGTGTGTGTAGTTGTGTGTGTGTGTAGTTGTGGAGGTGTGTGTGGTTGTGGAGGTGTGTGTGGTTGTGGAGGTGTGGGTGTGGAGGTGTGTGTGGTTGTGGAGGTGTGGGTGTGTGGTTGTGGAGGTGTGTGTGTGGTTTTGGAGGTGTGTGTGTGTGGTTGTGGAGGTGTGTGTGTGGTTTTGGAGGTGTGTGTGTGTGTGGTTGTGGAGGTGTGTGTGTGGTTGTGGAGGTGTGTGTGTGGTTGTGGAGATGTGTGTGTGTGGTTGTGGAGGTGTGTGTGTGTGGTTGTGGAGGTGTGTGTGTGTGGGTGGAGGTGTGTGTGTGTGTGGAGGTGTGTGTGTGTGTGTGTGTGTGTGTGTGTGTGTGGTTGTGTGTGCGTGTGTGTGTGTGTGTGTGGTTGTGGAGGGGTGTGTGTGTGCAAAATAAGGAATGCTTATACTGAAATTAATTGCTATCTTACAAGAATTCCAGCAATACATGTTATATTCTCGTAAATCAATTGAATGACATTTTATAAACTTTAATCTAACCTCTGTGGGGAGGGGAGGGGGGGTAAAGTGACAGCGCCACCCCCCTCCCACAAGGGTCGTCTCACTGTTTACCTACTGTACTGACTCATTCATGATACAATATTGTTTATTTCTTTATTTTTAATAAGTACAGATGCATTAACCTGTACAGCGTCAACGGCGTAACAATTACGCTGATATACTTTCGAGATAATTGAATAAGTACAGTGACCCCTCGTTTAACGAACGCCTCGGTTAACGAAATTTCGGTTAACGAACTGCCTTCCACAAGGATCTTCAATTCGGTTAACGAACAAAAATTCGGTTAACGAATTTCTTACGAACCGACCTCAACATGTTTTCGCTTGCACTGGCCGGGCAACCAGCTTTAGTATCAGTCCGCCAATACATTAATCGGTTCTAGGGCTTAAATTCCTAACTATTTTAGTAAATATTAAGAAGTTTATACTATTCAATAATTTTAAAAGTTTAACAATTATTGAACATAATTGAAGGTAAAGTGACTAGTTTAAAGCCCAGCATCCAGCCTCTTAACACAGCAAACAGGCGTTAGTCTCTCTCTGTTTTCACTGGAGGTAACATCTTGCTTGAGACTCTCTTCAACTAAACACTTTTTTTCTGTGTTTCCAAGCAAATTATTGGTCATTTTGAAATATATTTTACATATTGACAATATATAATGCAGTGCAGTGTTGATTTAAAGAAAATAATCTTGAAATACACCAAGAGAACTAAAATTTTATGGGTGAAATGGTGCCATGGGGTGACTTCTCTTCCACCCCAATGCCTTCTCTTCTTCCTTCTCCTCCACCCCCATTGTAATTCCCATCATCATCATCCAGGAGCCTTCTACATACACACCTCAAAGTAAGTGAAATTTTCTACCATTTTTGTTGAATTTAGGAAATTTTTGGTGAGCTGGAACCAATTACCCAAAAACCCATTGAAACAATGGTTTCGGTTAACGAACTTTTCGGTTAACGAACGACCTTCTGGAACAGATTGAGTTCGTTAACCGAGGGGTCACTGTACTGTAAAATCTATACTTATAATGCAAAAGTGAAACCAAATAAAAAATAAATAATTATAAAATCATACAAAAAAAAATACATATTGGTGAAAATTATTAAGAAAATGAGTGTAAATAATATGAAAAAGGAAAAATATATTGATGTTCCAAAATCGAGATCAACAATAAATAAAGAAAAAACAGCTACAGACAGTGAAAACTTACGGTAATTAGCAAAATTCCACTTTCACTAGACGAAAAACAACACCCGTAAAACTCTACAGGTTCTACGCGTAAACTTTCAATGCTGTGATACGTTCACCCATGGGCGTAACTACACCTTTCATGGTCCGGTGAGTTGCTAAATTATGTTTTTCCTTCATTATATGATAGTATAAGTCCATTTCAGCCAAAGTTCAAGTCTAAAAATTGCCGAAGCCAGCCGAACATAATTATATTAACTTAGCTGACGCCGTGCAGGTTAATGTAATAACCTGTGCTTATTAATACATGTACCTTTCACATACAATACAGTATAGTAATATGTATATACCTCGTAGGTAAAAAATAATGTCATTCAAGACATACAGCTAGACCCCCGACTTACGACCACATGGACTTACGTCCATTGGTACTTACGACCTGCTTTGACCGTACGTCCGTCGGGACATACGACCGCGGCAGTCGTGACCAAAAATATTTTCAAATGACGAGCGCATTTTCTATACCGAAACGTTTCCGTCCGGGGCGAGAGGGTGGCGCGTCTCAGGTCGCCTCGTGAGTACACTCACTCAGTGGAGCGCTTTGTTTGTGTTTGGCTATCGTATCCTATACTGATCGCGCTGTGAACTTTCATTATTATCGTATTTAATTGACTTTATAATGACTGGAAAGCGTAAAAGTGAGAGTGTTGGTAGTGTTCCAAAGAAAAGGAGACAGGCAATTACTTTTGAGATGAAAATGAAGATAATAACACAGAATGAGAATGGAAAAACAGAAGCAACAATCTCACGCGACCTAGGTTTCTCACACTCGACTATATCCACTATTCTGAAGGACATGGAACGTATTCGTGAAGTAGTGAAAGGAACAACACCTATAAAGGGAACTATAATATCAAAGAGAAGACAAGGTCTTATTCACGATATGGAAAAATTATTGGTGATATGGATAGAAGACCAGATACAGAAGCATGGACCCTTAAGCCTTCTAACCATACAGGCTAAAGCAAGAAGCCTGTTCCAAAGCCTGAAGGAGCAGGCAGGAGATGAATGTGATCAAACCTTTACAGGAAGTCATGGGTGGTTTGATAGATTTAAAAAACGCAACAGTCTACACAATGTTAAGGTGAGTGGAGAGGCAGCTAGTGCCGATGTTGGTGCTGCCGAAGCTTTTAAGGAGGAGTTAGATGATGTGATTGTGGAAGGGAATTATTTGCCTGAGCAAATATTCAATGTGGATGAGACTGGATTATTGTGGAAGTGCATGCCTGAGCGGACATACATCCACAAAGAGGCGAAAACAATGCCCGGATTCAAGGCATTCAAGGACAGAATTACACTTCTGTTGGGGGGGAATGTTGTTGGTTTCAAGCTAAAGCCCTTCATGATCTATCATTCAGAGAACCCCAGGACTTTTAAACATGTCAGCAAGCACACACTGCCAGTGTTTTATCGCAGTAATAAGAGAGCCTGGATGACCCTAATACTGTTTGAGGATTGGTTCATGACTTGTTTCATTCCACGAGCCAAGGAGTATTGTCTGCAACAACAGATTCCATTCAAGATTTTACTGATTTTGGATAATGCTCCGGGACAACCACCACATCTGGACGACATGCACCCTGATGTTAAGGTAGTGTACATTCCACCTAACACTACCTCTATCATCCAACCCATGGATCAAGGTGCTATTGCTGCCTTTAAAGCGTATTATTTATGCACGACCTTCGCTCAGGCTGTTGCTGCTACTGAAGGTGAGAAAACGCTCAGACAGTTTTGGAAGGAGTACAACATTTTGTCATGTATAAAGAAAATTAGTGCAGCATGGGATCAGGTTACAAAACATTGCATGAATGGAATATGGAAGAAAATCCTGAAAAGATATGTCAACAGTTTCAAAGGATTTAATGAAAATGAAGTTATTTCGGATATTAGTAACAAGATAGTGGAGTTAGGTAAACAGCTGGAGTTAGAAATTGATAATGAAGATGTTGGACAGTTGGTTGAAAGTGTAGCAGAAGAGCTCAGTAACGAGGATCTTATTGAACTAGATGCACAGAAAATTGCAGAGGAAGAAGAGAGACAAAATGTAGAAGAAGAACCTGCAGCCCCCAAAAAGTTTTCAGTGAAACATATGGCAGAGGCATTTGCTACAATTAATAAAGGAATGCAAATGTTTGATGACATGGATCAAAATTATGAGCGTTATGCCAAAGTTGACAGAACGATCCAAGATGCACTTGCTTGCTCCAGAGAAATTTATAATGAAAAGAAAAAGCAAACTGTGCAGTCTAAATTGGACATCTATTTCAAGAAGTCCCCCAGTGCTGTCTCCTCATGCCCCACCAGTGCTGCCTCTTCACTCCCTCAAGATGAGCCAATACCTTCAACCAGCAAGTTTCCACAGCACATAAACCTGTCTGAAGAAAGCGACATTGATGACCCACCCAGCCCTGTCTCCTCTTCTGCTTCTTCCAATTAATATAGTCTCCATGTATCCTGTAAATAGAAAATTATGGGGGCCCTGTGTGCATTCAGCTGACTACATTTAAGGTAAGTGCTCAGTCACACTGTATCCATTCCTCATTATTTATTACTTTTACTGTACTGTATCCATTCCTCATTATTTATTACGTTTAGTGTACTGTATTTCATGGTAGAATTTTTTATTTTTTTTTTATCTATGTCGGACCTACGACCATGTCGGACTTACGACCTGGATTTGGGTCCCTAACCCCGTCGTAAGTCAGGGAGCACCTGTATTCAGGTCATGAGACCCAATAATCCCCCATCCAACACTGGGTGACGTGACGTTGCATCAGGTCAGGTTAGTAACGTGACCCAATAATCTCTCACCCAACCTTCATCGAAAGTGTTAAGACATGATTAGTTATATATTACAGTAAATTGAGTGAAGTGTGTAACAGACGGGAAGATCACCCAAGCGACTAACTAGCCGATCAGTGGTGAAGAGGATAAAAGTAACAGCTCTCCCCTGTATTCACGCCTGTATCATATAGGGCGTTTGTTTTTTTACTATATTTATTTAACCAAACTTTTAGATAAAGCATTTAGGATTATTTTGATAAAATAAATGGTGTGTCTAATAAAATTAGAACTCATTTTACTGACTCCGTATAAGACATCTCATATATTTTTTTTATATAAAAGAATGGGATTCCCATCACTATATCACATAGAAATATTTCGTTTAAGGATATCTCATTGGAAACGTTTCGTAGAGAATTTATTAAGGATCATTATAGCATAAAATTCCTCTCCCTATCACAATTAGCCACTCTTGAGTGAGGAGGGGGGGGGGGGGGGAGAAAAGTGATCACGCGACCCCCCTCCCCCCAAAAAAAACGTTCCACACACACACACACCAAGACCATGGTTATGCACATCAGCCTCTCCTCCGATGGTGTCCCACCCCCTTCGATTACTTTAGGTTCCAACACACTCCAGGCAGTGGCGTTTCTAGCCTTCGGAAAGTGGGGGGGGCCACTTTGGGGCCAAGGTAAATGTTGGGGGGCCAAACCAAACCTGTGTACAACTTGCAAGAGGCAATTTTTGGCATTATTACACCAATTTGATTGACAAATGTGAAGTGACGTCTCTCATGACGCCAGCCTAAAATAATCAGCATATGGCGGTATAATGGCAACGCTCTTAATCCACTAATCATGATTCATTGGAGTATTGACACACTTGAACATATCTCTAAAACTGTATTATTGCTCACATAGTCACATAAAGGGCGGGTGTACCACATAACAAACACTGAAAAATATAGCAGTGTCTTTACAATGTATGTACATACATCAGCGAAAAAATTAATGATCTCACGCTTCACACATAATGGAGATTATGGAGACAACGTTTACGTTTTCAGACATGGGCGCCGCATGCAACTGTTACATTATACCCAATGGTAAATGGCAATGGTGCGGTTTCAGTTCACACGGTACTGTGACGGTAGCAGTATATTCAGTGCAGCTTAATCCTACGATTATTATGTCGGCTGCCAAATTCGTCGACAAAACAATCTAAATCAATTCCCTCAGCGAGTGCACTTTCAATCGATATTAGCGTGATGTTACTCAGTCTGTCACTGGACATGGAATTTCTTAGGAATGTTTTCACTAATTTCATTTTCAAAAAGCTTCTCTCGCATGAAGCGAGACAATTACTGTCAGTCTGTCACCCTCCTTAGTGGAAATACAGAGTGGTAATGTTCATCACCGACAAGGCAGTTTGTCTATATACACCGTGATGTGACCCCATCCCACATATCTACACCCTCCCAATTCCTGCCCTCCAGGCCTCACCTCACCTCACCCATGCCTGCATCTGGCGTGCGGGGCACCCATTGCCTGAGTCACTTGACTCACTTCCTGGTTTTGGGAATGTTTTTGGAATTACAATTTTGAGAATAAAAAGTGAGGGGACCAGCCCAAAATCTGGGGGGCCCATGGCCCCCCCTGGCACTCCCCCCATAGAATCACCCCTGACTCCAAGTTGTAGATTCCACTAAGCTCCTCGGCATCACCATAGACAACAAACTTACTTAGAAACCACATGTCAGTGAAGTTGTCAAATCCTCCAGTTTCCGTCTCCACCTCCTCCGCCGACTCAAGTTCCTCGAAGTTCCTGCACCCGAGCTCCTCAAGTGTTTACTCAACATTCATACTTCCCAAGCTCACCTATGCCTCCCCTACCTGGTCTTCCTCCCTAAATGCCACACAATGTAAACACCTAGAAAAAGTGCAAAAGAGGGCATGCAAGATTATTCTTTCCCCTTCCTACTCCACATATCAAGAAGCACTCAACACACTGGCCCTCTCGGCTCTCACTGACCATCACCACGACCTCATCTGCAAATTTGGTGAGAAGCTTCTACACCATCCTCAACACCGGCTCCTACTACCACCTGAGATCCCTTGCCCGAGAATTGCTGTTCGACACCACAACTGCATCCAGCCCATAAGAGCACGAACTGAGCGCAATAAAAACAGCCCAGTCCCAACCATTGTAAAAATTATCAATAACTTGTAATAAACCAGTATATTCACTCCCAGTAAATCTTACTTTTTGCACTGTGACTATGTTGAAATGCCCTGTAGTTTGAGCTTCTCCCCACCTAGCTATTATACAGTAAAACCTCGATTAACCGACCACATATGGGGGGAAGGGGCCGACGCATAATCTAAAAGGTCGGTTAATAGTACATAAAGTCTACGGAAATAAAACATACGTTTTCAAAGTACCTTTCCCTAACCTACCTCATTTAAGTCCCTCTATTCATTTTTTTTTCATTTGCCATTCATATTTCAATAGAATTTGCTTTAAAACATTAACCACTTTAGTAAATAAATATGAACAGCACAGAAACCACGAATAAAAAATGGAAAAGTCAAAGAACATATGTCATCACAAAAATTGTGACCAAGTCCCAGGTTGCTGATCTGACTTTCTGCCTCAATTACACACAATTGCAGGGTCTCAATTGTTTCTCTTACTACTGACAACACAACATACATACAGGTACATTGCTTCTCACTATTGGTTTTTTTTCATTTTTGCATTTCTTTATGGTTCTTTATTATTATTATTATTATTATTATTATTATTATTATTATTATTATTATTATTAGCATTATCATTATTAATATTATTACATTATCGCCCCCCCCCCCCAGACCCCGATGTGGGTCAGTGACCTGTGCCCGGGTGGGCTAATCCCCGTAAAAAAAAAAAAAAAAATTAGGGGTTCGGGATTGACGGTTAATCCAAAAGTCGGTTGATCGAGGGTCAGTTAATCGAGGTTTTACTGTATATCATTTTGTACCACTTATGTTACTTGTATATTATTTGTAAAACAAGAGGCCCATTCCCCAATTATGTACAGTGGTCCCTCGGTTAACAAACAAAATCCGTTCCAGAAAGTTGCTCGTTAACCGAAAAACTCGTTAACTGAAACCATTGTTTCAATGGGTTTTTGGGTAATTGCTTCCAGCTCACCGAAAATTGCCTTAATTCAACAAAAAAGGTAGAAAAGTAAACTTACTTTGAGGTGTGTATGTAGAAGGCTCCTTGATGATGATGATGATGATGATGATGATGGGAATTAGAATGGGGGTGGAGAAGAAGGGAGAAGAGAAGGCATTGGGGAGGAAGAGAAGTCACCCCATGGTGCCATTTCACCCATAAAATTTTAGTTCTCTTGGTGTTGTAGTGGAATTCTCCTCTACAAACGCTGTTTGTCGCTGCCTAGCCGACCCCACCAATTCCCCAGTGTATGCCTCGTGGTCTAGGTCAACCAGCGCCGCCATACATCACGGAGCGGGGGTCAACTGCTAAGCCACGCCTTCCCCCACTATTTAAGACCTGACCTCGTGGTGATCTCTCTCTTTCTACCTACAGCCGCAGCCAGCAACACCTCCTCCTCCGCCGCTGCCGCTGCCTGGCAGCCCTCGCTCCTCCTCCGCCTGCCTGTCGGTCCTCTCTCCCGCTGGCGAGCATGGCGACCCACAAGCTGTCCTTCTCTGAGCGTCCTCACCAACCAGCTCTCTCTACATCACGCTTGTAACCATGCTTCCTTCCCAGCACCAAGCTGCATTGTACATCCAATACAACATGTATATAGAGAGCACATTGTGAGTTTCCTTTCTCCATTCCATCCTGAGCGTGAACCAAACATCTCATACCCCACAGTGTAATTCAAGATTATTTTCTTTAAATCAACACTGCACTGCATTATATATTGTCAATATGTAAACTAAATTTCAAAATGACCAATAATTTGCTTGCAAACACAGAAAAAAATCATTTAGTTGAAGAGAGTCTCAAGCAAGATGTTACCTCCACTGAAAAGACAGAGAGACTGGCGCTTGTTTGGTGTGTTGCCAGGCTGGATGGCGCGCAAAAAACTAGTTTCCTGACCTTCAATTATGTTCAATAATTGTTAAAAGGACTAAAAAATTTAATATCAAACTTTTAAAATCATTGACTAGTATAAACTTCTTGATATTTACTAAAATGGTAAGGAATTTAAGCCCTAGAACCGATTACAGTACTGTATTGGCGGACTAATACTACAGCTGGTTGACTGCCAAGTGCAAGCGAAAACATGTTGAGGTCGGCTCGTAAGAAACTCGTTAACCGAGGGATTGCTTGTCAACCGAAGTTAAGAATCTTATGGGAGGTAACTCGTTAACCGAAATTTCGTTAACCGAGAGATCACTGTAACTGTATATGTGCGCTATGCCCTTTCAATAAACCGGTAATAATAATAATAATAATAATAATAATCTCTCTCTCTCTCTCTCTCTCTCTCTCTCTCTCGAGAAACGAAAAACGTCTGTAGCTGTCGCCTTCATTGATTTCACTAAAGCATTGACCTCGGGCTTCGGAGAAGTCTTATACCATGGCTTACAGACTTCCTCAGTGACCGACGCCAAGCTGTACGCTTCCGAGGGGCTGTCTCCACCATTCAGACACTCACCTGTGGCGTCCCCCAAGGCACTCTGCTTCCTTATGCTCATCAATGATGCCCTAAGAGAAACCCCTGCTCGCTGGAAATATGTCGACGACTCCACCATTGGGATCAGCGTCAACAATTCTGCTCCCGACTATACCGCCCTTCAGGATTTATTGAACAGTCTCCAAAACTGGGCCACCAACAACCATGTCACCATCAACCATACCAAGACCATGGTTATGCACATCAACCTCTCCTCCGACATTGTCCCACCTCCTTCCATTACTCTAGGTCCGAACACACTCCAGGTTGTAGATTCCACGAAGCTCCTCAGCGTCACCATAGAAAACAAACTAAATTGGAAACCACATGTCAGTGAAGTTGTCAAATCCTCCAGTTGCCGACTCAAGTCCCTCGGAGTTCCTGCACCCGAGCTCCTCAGTGTTTACACAACATTCATACTTCCCAAGCTCACCTATGCCTCCCCCACCTGGTCTTCCTCCCTAAATGCCACACAACGTAAACACCTAGAAAAAGTGCAAAAGAGGGCATGCAAGATTATTCTCTCCCCTTCCTACTCCACATATCAAGAAACGCTCAACACACTGACCCCTTCGACTCTCACTGACCATCACCACGACCTCATCTGCAAATTTGGTAAGAAGCTTCTACACCATCCTCGACACCGGCTCCTACTACTACCTGAGATCCCTAGTCCGAGAATTGCTGTTCGACACCACAACCGCATCCAGCCCATACGTGCACGAACTGATCGCTATAAGAACAGCCCAGTTCCAACCATTGTAAAAATTATCATTAACTTGCAATAAACCAGTGTATTCACTCCCAGTAAACACTACTCCTTGCACTGTCACTTTGTTGAAATGAATGTAGTTTGAGCTTTTCCCCATCTAGTTATTATATGTCTTATTTGTGTCACTTATGTTACTTGTATATTATTTGTAATTCGAAACCCATTCCCCAAATATGTAACTGTATATTTTCAGCCTTCTGGCTGCCAAGCTCTTTCAATAAACCGTTAATTATTATTATTATTATTATTACACACACACACACTAACACCACTCACATACCCCTAACAAGGGAAGTAAGACAGCAGACATAAGGAGTGAGGGTCTTATTGTGTGACAAATTTGTGGGTGTGTGACTGTGAGTTAAATATCAGCTGCTGAGGATTGCTTGGCAACACTCATTTCCACTCCATCTCTCTAATTAACAACACCTTTCTGCTTTCTCACTCCATTTATACTTATACTTATCACAATCTCTCTAAAAATATTTTATGTTTCGTGTTTATTCAAGACATCTTCAGGTCACAAGACCCACTAATTCCTCGGCCAAGAAAGGGTGACTTGACATTCCATCAGAAGGTCAGTAATATGAGACCACTAATCCCCCACCCTACCTCCACCTGAAATTGCATCAGGTCTGGTACAGGAGACCCACTAATCCCCCACAGCTCCATGGGAGAGGAAAATACCAGTCTTTGCTGTAACACACAGCTTCATTCACAATCATATCATATTGATTTTAATTTTCAAATATATTTATTTTACCAAACTTTTAGATAAACTATTCTGGATTATTATAGTAAAGAAATGGAGTTTCTAATTTTATTAGAACTGCATATACAGACTCTGGTAGTTTAGACTCGAGGAAAACATCCCCAGCACCAAGACACATTCTGGGGAAGTGGGCGAGTGTCTGTGTGTGCAAGATGTCTAGCCGAAAACTTTTCCCAGTAACCGAAAAATATTCTGGGTATAAGGAATTTTTCCGGGTTTGAGAAAGTCGTCTGGTTAGCTGGAAATCTCTGCACTAATTGTTCCAGCTAACGGGGATATCACTGTATTTACTAAATGCTATTGCCCAGGGGCACACCCAGAAATTGGGTTGGGGGGATTTTCAAATATTTGAGCTAGGTGAGGAGCCAAGATGGTAAACTACAGAGCACTACCGATAGAGAGACAGTTCTTAGTAGAAGGGTTTCAGTGGCATATTTAATTTGCACGAACATAAAATACAGGTACACCACCGATTTTCCGGTAAGTGATGGTCCAGCACCTCCTTTAGTCCGGACAAAATTACGAGAGGGCACTTAACTTCCCTCCCTCCCTCCCAGCCAGGGTGAAGGTACAGTAGTTTGAGGCTTAAGTTTTTATTTTATAAAATGTAGCCCACTTGACTGAACAGAATACAGTATAATTTGCATTGCTGGAATTCTTGTAAGATAGTGATTAATTTGAGTATAAGCATCACATAGTTTGCATAAGAGATAAAAATTTTAGTCTTGTGTAGTACATTTGAGAACAAGTTTTTCAACTTGTATTTCGGGGAAGATATAAGTAACTTTCTTCATTTATTTTTACTCACTTACATGCACACACCATCCTAAATACATATTGTGAAAAAAGTAAAAGAAATAATTGTCCTAAGGGCAAACCTGTACAGGATACTCAAATGTACTAAGTTAATTACTAAACATTTTATGTCTAATGCAAACTAAGAGATGTTTGTACAGGTTGTACCTCTCTAGTCCGGCATTCTGTGGTCCAGAAACTCCCGTGGTCCAGAGCGATTTTAATTTGTACCAATAGGTAGAAAGGCAGCTTCTTTTTTTTTTTTTTTTTTTTTTTTATCTGAATTATTATTACAGGAGTATTAAATATTTGCCCCTCAGGCCCTAATGTGGGTCAGTGACCTATTCCCGGGTGGGCTAATCCCCTTAAAAAAAAAAAGCCGCGGGAAATTAAGGTTTGTTTACATCCGGCAGTTCGGCTGTCTCTCTCTCTCTGCTTGTCTATACAGAGTACAACATTTAACCCTTCAATATATATGAGCAGTAAATAAGTGTTGCTTTCATATTCTTATGTAGAGTAATGATGATATATTTTCACATGTGCGCACTTACATACAAGCAGTCTCACTTTTTTTTTTTACCACTAATGGTTAGCTACTTATATTGTTCCATTTATTAACATTAAATAACATTACAGGTATTTCAAGCAACCATATTCATTTTTTTACATTAATTTTACTACAGCTAAACTCAGGGTCTTATTTTCTTCAGTTTTATATGTAGAACCAATCAGCACTGGTTTCGTAAGCTTTAACATAAACAATGCCGGCAGCCGTCTCGTCTCCTCTAATATTCCACGTATTATTAATAAATTGTATTGCTAATTTTGCACACACGTACATTAATTCAATAAAAACAAATTCAGAAACATTTATTAAAATATATATGAACAGTAAATAAGCGTTGCTTTCATATTCTTATGTAAAGTAATGATGATATGTTTTCACGTGTGCGCATGCGCACTTACATATGCGATCTCTCTTTTTTCTTTACCATTATCGTTAGCTACTTCTATTGTTCCATTTATTAACATTAAATAACATTACTTAAAACAACTATATTAATTTTACTACAGCTACAACCAAGGTCTTATTTTCTTCAGTTTTATATGTAGAACCAGTCAGTCACTGGTTTTGTAATCAACGAATACAATGCTGTGTCATTTCCTCGTGTGTTTTAATATTCTACATATTATTAATGAATTGTATTGCTCATTTTGCACACAAACATTAATTCAATAAAAAAGACATTCAGTAATAAACAATAATGAATCTTTTGTACATAAGAGAAATGACGCTGTTTACACGATTATGCACGTCGTCTGCACGTTGGCGGGCCGTTCAAACCCGTCGAAATTCAAGTTTCCGCCGTCAAAATTTATATTTATTTATCTTTTTGTGTGTTCCAATAAAATACGTTAAGAATTAAAAACTCGCGAAATTTGAGAAGCTACTATACGACATTTAACCCTTCAATATGTCTTCAAAGAGACCATGATGCAGAGAAAGTGGTGCTAGTGCTTCCAGGCTTAAGCACAAGTCACTATCTATCCAGGAAAAGGGTGAATTTCCATGGTCCGGCAATTTCCATGGTCCCGAGGTTGCCGGACTAGAGAGGTACAACCTGTACTCAAATTAATCACTATCTTACAAAAATTACAGCAATTTAAGTTATATTCTGCCTAGACAATTCAGTGACATTTTAGAAGTGAAAAACGTAAAACTCACTCTAAACGACAGACAAATAAATAGTCATTAAGTAACGTTCGTAACCTTTGCCACCGGCTGTGTCAACATCTTCTCACCTTCCACTCCCTTATCCTCCGAGCCAGGGTGAATGTGGTTTTAGGCTTAAAATTTTTTCTTATAAAATATCGTTGACTAGACTTAACAGAATATAACTAGCATTGCTGGAATCCTTGTAAGATATTGAATAATTTGAGTATAAAAATCAAATAGTTTGCAAAAGAGATAAACATTTTAGTCCTTTAGCGAAGCACATTTGAGTACAAAGTGTGTACAGTAAGTCCTCGCTTAACGTCGGCCCGCATAGCGTTGTTTCGGTACTACAACGCTAAACTTTAGATACCAAAAATTTTTTAACATCCCGGTGACTCAGTACAACGCATATCCCTCTCCAGTCTGGCCGCGCTACGCTTTCTCAGCTTAGTGCGCTGCCCTCACTCGCAGAATGTGGACCTAGTTGCTGTGCTAGGTCTAACCCCCACAACAGTGCGTACTATCTGGACCAATGCTGACAAGATTAAGGTTAGTGCTGGAAGTGGTACTACTCTCAGTGCAACTAAAACAACTCGTACTAGAAGTACTATGATAGAAAAGGTGGAAAAGATGCTGGCTATGTGGATGGAGGACCAGAATCAATGCAATGCGCCAGGTCCTTGTTTGACGAGGGAAACCGAGGGTAAAGGATCGAAGGAAGAGACCTTTATGGCCAGCCGAGGCTAGTTTCAACGATTTAAGCTGCTAGTTCAGACACGGTTGCTGCCGAGACATTCCCACCATAATTCAAGCAGATTATCCAGGAAGGAGGCAACTCATTGAAGCAAGTCTTCAATGTGTATGAGACTGGTCTCTTTTAGAAGAGAATGCCTGAGAGGACCTATATCTCCAAGGAGGAGAAAAGAGAGCCAGGTTTTAACCCTTAAGCCCCGGGTTAGGGTGCCGCTGGCAGTACCCCAAACCCGGGGGTAAATGGAGAAAAATCAACTTTTTCAAAAATAATTTTCAACCTTTTTAAATGATAAAACAATAAAAAATAATTAAGAAAAACTATAGCTTGACCCTCTTGAAGCTTATCTGGCTGTGCAGAGGAAGAGAGGAAGGGAGGAGGGGGGGAGGGGAAGATAAAGGAACAGTGTTATTTGAAGAGCTGAGCTCGTGGTCACCTATGAACTTACAGCTATTTTTAGCTTGCCTTTGTGTCCAAGATGGCCAATAATGCATATATTTACTGATCTTAATACTTATTTCCTATAAATAATTCATTTAGATATTTTAGTTGCATTATTTTTCATAAAGTGCTTGGCAACACTCACCAGTCGGTCGCCAGTCTGCCTGGCTGTCTTTGTGTTTGGTAGAGCAACTAATGCATGAAATAATAATAATTCCACTACTTTTAGCAATATATACTTTGATACAACAAGATAAAATAGACAAACAATGAAAATGAAACAAAAAAAAGTAGGTAATTATGTTCAGGAAACTTCCCTGTGGCTGAGAGTGTGGTGTGACAGGCAAATAGTCACACTGGAACCTCATAACCCGCGCTGGGCATTTAAACAGTGGTGGGAATAGGCACGAGTTCTGGAACGTCACCCGAGGCCTATGGGTTAAAGTGGCAAAAGACCACTAGACCTGCTGCTTGGCGTGAATGCTGCCGGTGACTTCAAGCTGAAGCCTACCCTGATTTCTCGCGCTGCCAACCCACAGGCCCTGAAAAGTTACTCTAAGGATCACCTTCCTGTGATCTACAAGGCAAATAATAAGGTATGGATAATCGACGCCATATTTAGCCAGGGTTTAAACGTGAACGCCCCTGCAATGAAGGAATACTGTGCCAAGGAGAACCTTGACTGCTAAATTCTTCTGATCGTTGACAATGCTCCAACTCATCCTCCCAATCTCGACGACGTGTATGACAGTGTAAAATTTGTATTCCTGCCTCTCTACAAGGCAGCACTGGACCAAGGCGTCATTGCCACATTCAAGGTGTATTATTTACGCTGTACTATGTCCCAGCTGCTCAAGGCTACAGAAGGAGAAAATAAACCTACGATCTGAGAATATTGGTGTGGCTTCAACATTCTTCATGCAATTGACAACATTGGCAAGGCATGGGAAGAGGTTTCAGAAAGTTGCCAGAATGGTGTGTGGCGTAAATTATGGCCCGAGTGCGTCAACAGTTTTACGGGATTCATGGACTTATTACCTGCTGGGAATAGAGGTATCCTCAGCTTGGCTAGACAGGCAAGCTTTGATGAGCAGGAATCAGAGGATATTGAAGCTGTCCTGGCATCCCATACAGAAGAGCTCACCAACAAAGATCTGCAACTGTTAACAGAACACAGTCCCATTGAAGACGACGAAGAAGAAACTCAATGAATGCTCACCTCCAAGAGGATGGCAGAAGCGTTCAACATAATCCAGCAAGGAATGCAAATCCATATATATGACGACCCAAACAGAGAACGTGTAAGAGCACCATTTGCATTACAGTAATACCCTGCTTTATGCAGGGTTTTTTTTACGCGTTTCTACATTTACGTGGTACCCTGCCAGAACCGGAATTCCTACTTTACGCGGTGCATCTACTCATATACACGGGTGAAGTATAATTTTTTTCTTTAGCTCATAAAATTCATACAAATTACCAGGCCAGAATATAATTTACATTGCTGGAATTCTTACAATTTGATGATCATTTTGAATAAAAACATCATAGATTTTGCATTAGACATACAAATTTTAGATCTAATGCAAGTAATTTGTTTACTCAGAGCAAATATGTAATCTTTTGTGCAAAATATATAACGTGTATATTCAAAATATTCCTGGTCTTGCAAGGAATCCAGCAATGTCAATTATATTATCCTAACTTTAGTCAGAGGTATTATTTATTACTAAAAATGTAAATATACTGTTTTAACCCAAACATTTCTCTGGTAGGGAGGCAAGGTGGGGGTGAGGGGTAGAGAGGGAAGGAGGGACCCAGGGAGCAGGTGGGAAGAGGAGGGGGAGGCAAGGTGGGGTATTTTGATTGACAAATAGTGTTTGGGTAAGTATATTTTTTTTATTTATTGAAGATATTTGTTTTAGCTCATAAAATTCATACAAATTACCCGGCCAGAATATAATCTACATTGCTGGAATTCTTACAATTTGATGATCATTACCTTCAAAAAATTAAGATATTATTTTTACTAGAACCTAGGTATTGTGTCAGGAAAAAGTGGAGGTTGGGGATCGGCCCGGTCTCTATTTCAATTAATCCCATATGTTATGTTGTTCACTTTACGCGTTTCCTCCGTGGGTTCAATTGACCGCGTAAAGCGAGGGTTCACTATTTATAAATTTTCACCCAAATGTATAATACCAAATTATTCACTAAAGTTATTCAACAATGACTCAGTACTTGTTCATGTTATACATGCTGAGCCTATCACTTCATCAGGAGTCAGGCGAGGTCAAGCCACTAAGCACAGCAGCCTGCCGGCCGGCTCCTTTTCTCACGGTCACAGAGAGCAGACTCTTATCACTAGTTACCCAGTGAACACCTCACTTGGTGTTCTCATATATAAGTGCACTCAAGACATTTCCCTTGGTAGAGAAGGCAAAATATACTCTCAACCGAACTAAGTACCTGTGAAACTAATATTTTTTCTACAATAAAGAAAAAACAGCAAAGTGTTTACTTCAGCCCAGCCACTTAAGAGTTTCAGAACCGATTTAAAACAACATATGTAATACCAAAAGAGCTATTACATTTGGCGGCAGTGCAGTAAGACAAATAAGATAATAAGTCAGACACTCTGAAACAAGCAATCCCAGTGACTTAAGTGGCACTTTGAATCATCAAGAAAACAAGCATTTACAAGTAAAATAAGTGGACACTTGCAAATGCATACAGTGGTCCCTCGGTTAACGAGCACAATTCGTTCCAGAAGGTTGATCGTTAACCGAAACCATTATTTCAATGGGTTTTTGGGTAATTGGTTCCAGCTCACCGAAAATTACATACAAACTAAAAATAAATGCAGTTAAGTACACTTACTTTGAGGTGTGCATGTAGAAGGCTCCTGGTTCATGATAATGATGATGGGAATTAAAATGGGGGTGGAGGAGAAGGGAGAAGAGAAGGCATTGGGGTGGAAGAGAAGTCACCCCATGCTGCCACTTCACCCATAAAATTTTAGTTTACTTGGTGTAATTCAAGATTATTTTCTTTAAATCAACACTGCACTGCACAATATATTATCAATATGTAAAATATATTTCAATGACCAATAATTTGACTGGAAACACAGAAAAAAGCATTTATGTTGAAGAGTCTCAAACAAGGTGTTCCTTCCTCTGAACTGGTAAACAAACTGACGCCAAGCTTGGTGTGTTGAGTGGTTGTTTGGCGTGCAAAAAACTAGTTTCCTGTACTTCAATTATGTTCAATAATTGTTAAAATGACTATAAAATTTAATATAAAACATTTAAAATCATTGAATAGTACAACCTTCTTGATATTTACTAAAATGGTAAGGAATTTAAGCCCTAAAACCGATTAATGAATTGGCGGACTAATACTACAGCTGGTGGGCAGCCAAATGCAGGCGAAAACATGTTGGGAAAAATTCGTAAGGAATTCGTTAACCGAGGGTTGGCTCGTTAACCGAAGTGAAGAATCTCATGGAAGGTAATTCGTTAACCGAAATTTCGTTAACCAAGGCGCTCGTTAACTGAGGGATCACTATACACTAGGGTTGCTCATTTTTTCACACTTTTTTAAAATTGTGGGTGGGGGTGTTTTTCCCATTATTTCGTTACTTCTAAATTCATTGGTGCCAGAATTAATGAAATCCAACATGTTCTAGGGGTCGCGAATCCAAATATAAAAAATGAATTTTTGCGAAAAAATGTCAAAACTCAAGCTTTTTCTCTT
The DNA here is from genome assembly GCA_958450375.1 of Homarus gammarus. NCBI lineage: Eukaryota > Metazoa > Arthropoda > Malacostraca > Decapoda > Nephropidae > Homarus > Homarus gammarus. The sequence continues at coordinate 928,162 of CAUDMG010003841.1, forward strand.
ATAGATCAGCAATCGCGCTGCTTTTCACTACTTAACCCTAATGGCTGGCTAGAGCAGCTATTCAGCTTTCCATTGACACCTAATTCGATTGCATGCACCTCTTATTTGACCTTCTAAGTCAGGTCAAAGGCTGTAGCCTACCTGCATTAACGGAGTTATAATTTCGCTAGGTTCACATTGGCAGCTTTAAAACCCTGCGCTTCTTTGCAGTGTTTTGACATGTGTTGTGTTGTTGTTGGTACTGTGGTGTTATTTTATAATTTACTCAAATCTGCTATATAGTGTGGCAGTAAATTTATGGTTATCTATTTATGTTGTATTTTCTACAGGTGATTAAATTGCTCTTATGTGACCCTATTGTGTTTGCCTATTTTGTTTTATTACAAAACGTTTTTTTCTTACAGAGTTCATCTGTTTATATACATACAATCATGGAAGAGAGTGAGTCGCAGTCGGGGGAGAATGCTAAGGGGACTGTCAGGCCAACATCATCCACTACCCGTTCTGCCACTGAAATCTATCTAGTAGGCCAGCCAGCATCGTCAATTAGAGGCAGTAAACTCCCGACGATGCGTCAAGTCCTGAAGTTCTTCTTTCACACAGTGAATGAATCTGGTGACAGACAGGAGACGTTTAAAGAAACAGTGAGAAACGTACTCACGTTCTGGAATTTAGCTCGCATCAAGACTATCTCAGAGAGGGGGTGCCGGGAGAAGCTGACAAGGTTATGGGAGCACTGGAGAAGTCTACAAAAAAGTCGGGACAGGGCTGCAAAGGACAAGGTTGAAAACTTCAAGTCTCAACTTGACCTGTTGTGGGACATCGGAGTACCGGACGCCGTAGAGGACATCGAGAAGAACCGGCTGCTTACACCGGCCAACAAACAACAAGACATCGCCTTCTATCAAGACCAACGCGGAGAAAGAAGAGTGTTCATGAGTGGTAACGATAAGATTTTTGCCACTAAGAAGAGAAAGCAGGAGGAACGAGTCGAGAAGCAAAGGTCGAAACAGGGAAGGTTCGCAGCCTGTGAACCAAGCAGCAGTGATTCGAGACCTCAAACCTCTGTGGTGGCTGACACCCCAACGGAAGTAGAAATGGAGAAAAAGGACACAGCGATACAACCTGGCAGGTACACATCAGAGCACCCTTATGTCTGAGTTCCGGATCTCGAGAGAGACTGCGAGACGGGCGCGAGCTTCACACCGTCGTCAGGTAGCTGCCGCACAAAGGGAAGCCTTCACGCCTCCACCACATGCAGTGGTGCACTGGGATGGTAAGCTGGTTAAGGTGAGAACACGTTTAGGTACTACATTAATATTTTACCAAAGCCTAGACTATTGTAATATATTGTTAGAAATGTATCAAATCATTAACAAAAAGCTTGGAGAAAAAGGCAGCCTTGATAATTCTTCATTATCTGTCTGAAATTTTATATTTCTCTTATTTCAGAACGTCGTGGGAGAAGAAGAACACCGACAGGCCATCTTCATCTCAGGGCGCGGCCATGAGGAAGGGAAGCTGCTTGCTGTCTTGCCAGTGAAGGACGGCACTGGCCTGACCCAGGCACGCGCAACAGCTCGTGCTATCGAGGACTGGAGCTGCGCTTCAAACGTCAAGGCACTGTGCTTTGATACAACGTCGTCCAACACAGGGCGAGTCCAAGGTGCGGTTGTCCATCTGGAGGCGCTGCTGGAAAAACAGCTGTTGAGGCTTGGGTGCAGACACCACGTCATGGAACTGGTGGTGAGAGCCGCTGCCAGCAACATCTTCGGCAAAACATCGACCCCTACGGACCCTCTCTTCCAGACTCTTAAGAAAAGGTGGAGTCAACTAGATCACTCTCAGTATCTCAGGCTGGACATTGCAAATCTACCAGAGTCTGACTGGCTCAGTCACCTCCGACACAGGACCGTTAGCTACCTGCTGACCGTCACAGAATGGGCCAGAGAGGATTACCGAGAAGCGGCAGAACTAAAACTCCTCGTCCTCGGTGTGAATCCTCCACGTGGCACGCACTTTCTGCGTCCTGGCGCATGTCACCACGCTCGCTGGATGGCGAAGATCATATACTACCTCAAGCTCTACATGTTTAGCCACCAGCTAGAGCTCAGCAGTGACCTGTGCGTCAAGCTGCAGAGGATGGCGATCTTTGTGTCTCTGCTGTACACACCGGCGTGGCTGAAATCACCAGTAGCCGAGGATGCGCCTGTGAATGACCTGCAACTGCATCACGAACTCCTCCGCTACAGGGCCGTGGACTGTGAGGTGGCTGATGCGGCGCTGGCGGTCGCGAGCCGCCACCTGTGGTATCTAAGGCCACAGACCGTCGTTCTGTCGCTGTGCAGCGAGAAGTTGAGTGCGGCAGAGAAAAAGGAGATGGCGATCAAATTGAGCTGCCTAGAAGAAACGAACGACTACGCCAACGACAACTTGGTCATCCAACAGACTACACGGCTTTCCGACCTGATAGATGAACGTTCATGGATGATCTTCAAGGAGCATCATGTGTGCAGCACAGCATGGCTGATGTCACAGGTGGAAGACTGGGAGAAAAACGAAGAGTTCATGAAGCTGAAAGATTTCTCCAGAAGCCTGAAGGTAACCAATGACGTGACCGAAAGGGGAATAAAGCTTATGCAGGACTTCATTGGTTCTGTCACGAAGGATGAGCAGCAGCTGCAGGATGTCATGCAACTTGTGGAAAAGCACAGGAAGCAGATGAGTGGCTTCAGCAAGTCTGCTCTGATGCAACTGTGAGAGTTGAATAGAGGGGGGGTTGAACTTTCAAATTGCATCTCCTCCTAGAGTTACTGACCTATTTCAATGATGTTTGTTTTTTTAAGAGGGAAATAAATCATGGAAAAGACTGTGACGGCAAAATATTGATATGTGTTTTCGAATAAATGGAAAAGTCAAAACTATGAATATTTTGGAATCTGGTTCCCTTAACGCAGGTAAAGCCTTTGACCTGAACTAGAAGGTCAACTAAGAGGTGCATGCAATCGAATTAGGTGTCAATGGAAAGCTGAATAGCTGCTCTAGCCAGCCATTAGGGTTAAGTAGTGAAAAGCAGCGCGATTGCTGATCTATAAGAGAAAAAGCTTGAGTTTTGACGTTTTTTCGCAAAAATTCATTTTTTATATTTGGATTCGCGACCCCTAGAACATGTTGGATTTCATTAATTCTGGCACCAATGAATTTAGGAGTAACGAAATAATGGGAAAAAACACCCCCACCCACAATTTTCTAAAATTGGGAAAAATGAGCAACCCTACTATACACAGAAGCACAGTGGTAACAAAAACATTATAAAACATTGCCAACTTAGCAGTTAAAACCTCAGTGACACACCCAACTGAGGGTTACCCCGCCCAGAGCCGAGAGCAGCCAAGCCTACCCGAGTGTGGGCTGAGATCACTACCAGCTAACACTACATCACCGGAGTTTAGGAAGGTTGTCAAAATGATTCCAGACTATCAAACAATCTCTTGCTTAAACAAGCAAGCCTCATTGGTGCGCAACAGAGGACAGCCCCAGGTCACCCCCTAGGCTGATCACCGCAAGACACAGGTCAGCCCCCAGGTTGATCGCCACAAGAGAAGGTTAGCCCCCAGGTGGATCACTGCAAGGTGAGCCCCCAGGCTGATCACCGCAAGAGGCCAGCCCCCCCCAAGGTGGATCGCCGTAAGACTTGACGTCATCACCAGCACAAAACTATACGGACTCTCCACTCAGATAGATCACAAACAATCACTATTTTATAAACTACATAAACACAAGTGAACTTCAATAAGTCTTCACATGTAGTCAATATACAGTAAAATATAAATTACTTGCACAAATGCGTTAAGGTAAAATTAACTAAACACATTTAGAAAGTAAGTCCTCTTACAAAAAGTAGATATATATATTCTATACTTTTACATACTTTTAGTACTTTTTAATAATTTTAATATTTTTTTCTATTAATTTTCATATCTCATTATAAATATTATTGCATTACTCCGTAAGTGGGCAACGTAGTGAGTGAGTGAAGTGATAAATATTCCTATATATATGGACCCTCTTCCAAAATGTTTACCGTATATCACGGCCTATAAGGCGGCGGGGTGCATAAGACGCCCCCCCCAAATTTCCATTTAAAAAGTAGCTTTTGAGCTCTATTTGCTGTATAAGACCAGTACCCCAAATGTGACACTTACCCACTGACTCAGTAGTCCTTTACCAACCATCCTTGGTTTTTTAAAATAAGGCCAATTCACTTCAAGTAATGTCATCAAATTATACCCGCTGGTGTAGTGTAAACACTAGTGACGTCACTGAAGCGTCTGCTATTTACCGGTAACTGGAACTAATGTCGGTATCGAGGAAAATTTTTCCATTTACTTGAAATGGATCTACCGATTTATTTGTTTATTTACTTATAATATACTGTAACATATTAAACACACTGCAAGTATTTTCTTTCATTTCTACGCTTGCTTCACACGAGACGATCGGTGGTGGGAGTGTTCCCTCGTCTCGGTGGTGTGGCTGTGTTCCGACTATTTATACAACAGGTGGTTCAACAGCAACCACCGTATTCTAATTGTGGTGTTTCATTAGGATTTGAGTGAAAAAGGTTACCGGTATGTACTTACTACATACATTTATTACACAAATATATATATATATATATATATATATATATATATATATATATATATATATATATATATATATATATATATATATATATATATATATATATATATATATATATTTATGCAAGTAAATCACTGTAGGTGCGCGTGATCTAGGTATATGCTGATAACCACCAGGAAAGAAGAAAACACGAAGTTCCCAAGCGCTTTCGTGTAATTACACGAAAGCGCTTGGGAACTTCGTGTTTTCTTCTTTCCTGGTGGTTATCAGCATATATATATATATATATATATATATATATATATATATATATATATATATATATATATATATATATATATATATATATATATATATATACTATGTACAAAAAATGAATGTTCAATGAATTATTTATGGTGCATGAGGGTACTGGCCACTTCAGACGGGCTATAAATAGCCTTGTTATCTCCCCTCCATCTCACCCCGAGCCAGAAGGAAGCGTCTTGGTAAATAACATATTTGCTTATTTTCCATTTACTTGAAATAAATTTACCGAATTATTTGTTTATTTATGTATTTGTAATATACTGTAATATATTAAACACACTGTAATTATTTTCTTTAATTTTTGTATTTATTTATAGTTAGTTACTTAAAATAAGGCCAATTCACTTCAAGTAATGGCATCAAATGTTACCAGCTGGTGTAGTGTAAACACTAGTGACGTCACTTAAGCGTCTGTAATTAACCGTCGATAGTTTCAAGAATTAATGCACTCATTTACTGAATATTCTTTGTAAAAAAATAAAATTTAAATCAATTATTTATAGGAGATAAATATTATTATCAGTAAATATACCGATACCCGGTATGCATTACTGACCACCTCCACGGCTACAAATAGCCCAATCTCGCGGTCACTTTCCCTTTTTTCTTGTCTCCTCACTGGCAAATGGGGGGGGGCGTGTGATGATAGCTGTGTTTATTACAGGGGTATAAATCTCTTTTACGGTATGTTAGACAGGTTTATAATACATTTTTATTATTTTAATATACCGGTAATCTTAATTTGAATCCAGCTTGCCAAACGTAAGTTTCAGTATAAAATAATTAGTGGTAAGACCTTGTGAGTGGCTTACGATGTTTTCATCACCACTCTTGACACACTAAACCACAATATTTAAGAGGTAAGAATTTTAAACTTGGGGGTTTAGACAACCCCCTAACTTTGGGCAGATTTTTTTAATGTTCAAATTTCGTCTTATAGGCCGTGATATACGGTAAGTATCAAACAGGAAATTAGTGACTCAGACTCTGATAGTCAGTCATCTAATAATTCACAGGAGTTAGTGGCAACTGATAGTGAGGAAGAATTACCACAAATTAGCCAAATAGAGTTAACACCTACAGACTCTTTAGCTAGCTGTGAAAATTTCATAGATTCTCAGTTTGAGGATTTACACAGTCGACAATTAAGGTCAGGTAACATTTACCCATTACCTTCACCTCGTTAATAACGCTAGTGCTTTAACTAACACGACAAAAATGGCATCAGGTGGTTCTACTAACCCACCGACTTCATCGGTCTGTCAAACTGTAAAGATACTTCCAAATAACATTAAGATGCAAGAGTTTACTGCAGAGGATCCAGATTATACTACTTTAGCATTTTTCCATAAGTGCGAAGATGTAATGAGAAGTAATAATGTCACTAACGATGTTGATAAAATCTCATACGTCTGAAGCCTCATCAAAACAGGTAGTCACGCAGCTAGAGTTATCTATGCTTCAGCCATCGATGAAGAAACTGATGACTATCCAACAGTAAGGAAACAATTCATCTCCTTTTTTGGGTGAGGTACCAAAGTAGGTCTGCTTACTAGGATTTTCCAGATGGCAGAGCGTACACGTGACACTCTGTTCGCAAATGACGAGCAATACACCCAGAATTTTGCTGAACACACTATGATAGATCTCAAAACTTATATGGGATCCTCAGATTGGTTCAATGACAATGACAACTTGTCTAAAGAAATTTTGTTCAGGATTATTGAGTTCCTACAGCTTATCTCGTCATCAAATGAACCCTTACGCATGAAAGCCCCAAAGAAAGAATTTAAAGTAGGGACTAAGCTTGTAGACTGCGTGGAGGAAATTGCCGAACCAGCGGAACTTACTCCTAGTGCTGTCAGTGGCACCAGTCACCAGCTCTAAGGAACAACCACAAACCGTCACCGGAACCAAACCCAAAAAGATACCTTTTTGCAAAGTCTACAAAAATAAGGAACATACCACAGAAAAATGCTGGTTTGCAGGACAAACAGATAAGTACCCAACCAGCCAGTGACAAGATCGAGGAAAAGGATCCTTACATGACTTAAAAAATTCAGATAGTCCTGCTAAACCAAAAACTCCAAAGGAACATTACACAGGAAATAATATGTCTCCAAACACTAAAAGCATTCCGAATAAATGGTGTATAATACATCAGTCTCCATATCACAACACAGAAGATTGTAGAAATTGAAAATCGACGGGAGACAAGTACACAAACCTTCAGGGGAAGAGGCGCACGTCCAGCAACACGATCTAGGATAGCGTCAGTGGTTCAAGAAAACAACGCTTCCATCACCGGCTCATTAATCACTGCGTTAAACAAAATGGAGGTGTTGACTATACCAACGAGGATAGGTAACAATCAGTTATCCCTAGATATAGATACGGGGGCCTGTGCCAATGTTATCTCATTAAAGTCGTTCAATGAACTGCAGCAGCGATATCCTCCAAATAAGTGGCCAATAAGACCTACAGACATTCCTCAGTACGGTGAGTCAGGAATCCAATTAGAGATAGCGGGGGTAATAACACTACTAATCCGTTTTCTAGGTCCAGTAAAGAGTTTCTGGCAGATTTCTACAGAGTTAAGGCATTTTCTTTGCCAGCGGACGGGTTACTTGATCTGACCACTCTAAGGCAGAACAACGTTAACGTTCAGCCATGAGATCAAACAATCACGCATAATTGTAAAACGTATCACGCAATGCAAACTTCACATCCATTGCTTACTTCAGGTGTTCGTGTAATACCGTATATGTCGGCGTACAAGGCCACAAGGTGTATAAGACGACCCCCAAAATTTCCATTTAAAACGTAGGTTTTGAGCTACAGTAGACCCTCGTTAATTCGGACCCCTTTAATCCGGATTTCGGATAAATTGGAAGAAATCTGAACTGTCCGTATCAAATTTCTGGTTCTGGGATTGTCCCAGTTGCAATTGGGGTTGCAATTTCAAATTCTGTGTCACTACTAAGGAATAACGAAGTCTCTGGCGCACTGCAACCAAAGATTAAGAGAAAACGGACGACTCAGGCGTCCTGAAGTGAGAGAAAACAGACTCCTATGACGGGGCACTCAAATAAAGAGACATGGCTACATGTTTTGTGGGCTACCCACTGTACAGTATTGATCGTATAATTTTCATCACTTTGTAATAAGCCTAGTCATGCCCATGTGTGTTTCTGATAATTACCATAACGTTATATATTTATATATTTAGCGGCTGTACAAACACAAGGCCTCACACATGCAACTCAGACTGACAAACTTGACAAGTTTTACCAACCATAAAGACAGTTGAAGCTTTAAACATCACTCACAATGGATCTTGAATATTCCAACTGTAATCAGACATACCTAAGTTGCCACAACAATTGCAAACCCAGTTTCAATATCAAATTCTGTGTCATTACTAAGGAATAACGAAGTCTCCGGTGCACTGCACTCCAAGATTAAGAGAAAACGGAGGACTCAGGCGTCCTGAAATGAGAGAAAACGGACTCCTATGACGGGGCACTCAAATAAACATACACATAGCTGTAAAATGCAATATTATGCAATATTAACCCCTAAATCGGTTAATTCGGATAATCGGCTAAACCGGACACTTCCCCCCCCCCCCCTATTAGTCCGTTTTAACGAGGAGCGACTGTATACTCACTGTATAAGGGTACTGCAAATCTGACACTTACCAATGGGAGCTTACTCCCCCAATAGTCCTTTACCAACCATTCCACTGACCAGTGATACTGTTAAACACACTGCTAAGCAACACAGCCTTGGTTATTTAAAATAATGGCAAAATATTGTCAACTACCTACGATAATCTGCATCAAAAGTTACCAGCTGGTGCAGTGTAAACACTAGTGACGTCACATAGGCGTCGGTTATTTTACTGGAACTAATGTCGGTGTCGAGTAAAATTTTACCATTTACTTGAAAAGAATTTACTGATTTATTTGTTTATTTATATGTTGTAATATATTACAAATGTAGGCATAAAATACACTGCAGGTATTTTCTTTAATTTATAAACTTGCTTCACAAGACGATCGGTAGGACTGGCTGTTTGTTTACTTCGATGGTAGTTGCAAATGGAGGGTGGTGCGTGATGATACCTGCATTTATTATGTTGTTATTTTACGATACTTATGGCATGCGAGACAGGTTTATATTACATTTTTATAATTTTAATATTTCGGCAATCATATTTTTAATCCAGCTTCCCAAACGTAAGTTTCAGTAGAAAATAATTAGTGGTAGGACGGTGGGATTAAGGCGAGTGCTTTACGATTTTCTCCATCACCACTGATGACACGCTAAACCACTGAATGTAGAGGTTAGGATTTTATACCCAGCGTTTAAGACGACCCCTAATATTGGGCAGAATATTCTAAGGTTCAAATTCAGTCTTATACGCTGACATACACGGTAACTGCCTTGACAGGTGTGGGAGAATCTTTGGCACAGAAGCAATTAATTGTGGAGTCACTCCCTGAAACTCCACCTAGTAGCTGATAGGACATTTCTAATGAAAGAGGCACGAACTGGATTCTAATGCCTGCTGTGTTAACTGATGTACAACGGTTACATAGCCAAGAACTAACGAGAATCACAATACGTTTGCCAAATGTTAGTGAAGGAACAGATGTTGTGTGTCTGCGTGAAAGTTCATAAGTGAAAGGTTTGTCACTTGAGTCTACCTTAAGCACTGTTAGATTAGGTCGTGTCGCAGATGTCCTCGTTCTCAATAGAATTGGGGAACCCATAACCTTATGAAAGGGATGTTGTTTAGGTAATTTCTTTGTTTATGACAAAACTGTTGTCGAAAAGCCAACAAAATTACCAATAGGTAGTATAACACAAGGGGAATCGAACGAAAAATCACATAATGTAGGTAAAGTAGCGTTAATAGCGCCACACGTGAAAGTAGTTGATCATCCTCAAGGAAAAAGTGATCTTTTAGAATTACTAGCCGAGTTCAAGGAAATCATAGCATTACCTGGGGAACCCCTAGGGAAAACAACGTTGAAAGACCATAATATTCCACTCAAGCCGGACACTAACCCAATCTACATCCCAGCATATAGGCTACCCCCACAGCAGAAGGGCAGTAGTCCAGCAGATAGTACAAGACATGTAGGACCAAAAGGTAATCCAACCTTCCTCATCACCATGGAACTTGCCGAGATTCTTCGACATGTGGTGAATCCAATGCAATGTTCGTGGGAGGACTGGCTTCCACAAGTTGCAGCGTCCATCAATGGATCTATAAATAGCTTTACAGACAAATCGCCATACTACACAATAAACGGTACCGATAAACGCTTGCCATATGATCTACTAGCAGGAACCCCAGAACCTGTGTACAACATGGATGACTATGCCAAGAAGCAAATCAATGTTTTCACAAGCATCCCAGGAAAAGTACGAAAACACTTAGCAGCCTCACGTGCTGAAATGATCTGCAAGCAACATAAAAAAGCTAAGCCTATAACTCTAGAAATAGGAGAAAAGGTAATGATAAAAGCACTGGAACGCATATCCAAACTCTTGCCCAATTTCGCAGGTCCATACGTGATTACAGAGAAAGAACATGGAAACAAATTCCAAGTAGTTGAGCTAATGACAAATGTAGCAGATATAGTACCTGTACATGTAGATAGAATGAAAATAGTCACCAGAGACTTAGTAGGGACTCCTAATGTAAATCAAATACATCCTACTTCTACTAAAACAGTTGCTCAACAAAACATAACGATACACAATACATATCGTCAAAAACTACGATCAGCAAACAAAATTTTTTAATTATCCTCGCCTCTTCCAGACATGGCTTGGATATCACTACTCTTGTTGGTTTGGAGCGCAGTGACAACAGCCACATCCCAAGCAGACGTCGTCAAACCCATAGCTTTAGTTGCCCCACTAGGAAAAGTACTTGGAGTACAAAACATTGTAACTGTCAAGTACGAACTCCACGAACTAATGCGTATGCCAGTGCACCTGAAGTCAATAGCTATCCACATTGAAACAGCTATGCAAACTCTGCAAGACTCTCCAACAACAACCTACAATCTCTGCAACACTCCGATAAAACATCTCACTTCAGAACAATCGTATGAATAGTCTTCTCAAAAAAGTGAATCACTTCGAGGGAAAGCTCCCCATATCTCTTGAAGACATCAGGAAGAATGTACATTCTCAGCGGCGTCAAAAACGTGGTATATTTAATTTTGTTGGTTTAATAAGTACACCCTGCTTGGTACGGCAACTGCTGAATATGTAGCTAATCTAGGGAACAGAATGAATGCAGTTTCACAAGCGGTTAAGAAACAAAATAGGGCCATTGAACAGTCCTACAAGGCAGTACAAACTTTGACCTCTCAACTAACTCCATGTTATCCAGGGATTCACGCAGTCAGAATCTACACTGGAATGGCTTCCCTGCCTTACAGAATATATGCATGCAGCTGAATCCTCTGTACAAGCTTTTACAGAAACCAACACTAGGCTTATCTAGTGAATGCAGGGCTAAGTCGTGTTGATGTAGAGTTGTTGCCAGTTGGTCAACTTATTGCTGCATTACATATAGCTGCAACTAAATATCACCTAACTCCAATCTTTCAGGAGTATGAAGTAGAGTATTATTACCCATTACAGTATTACCCCGCTTTACACGGTTTCACTTTCCGCGATTTCTCATTTACGCGGTACCTTGCCAGAACCGGACTTTCACTTTCCGCAGTGCATCTACTCATATACTCAGTGAAGTATAATTTTTTTTTTTTTTTATTTAGCTCATAAAATTCATACAAATTACCCGGCCAGAATATAATTTACATTGTTGGAATTCTTACAATATGATGATCATTTTGAATATAAACATCATGGATTTTGCATTAGACATACAAATTTTAGATCTAATGTAATAATTTGGTTTACACAAAGCAAATATTTTATCCTTTGTGCAGAATATATGAAGTTTACATTCAAAATATTCCTTGACCTGCAAGGAATCCAGAAATGTAAATTATATTATCCTAACTTCAGTCTGAGGTAATATTTATTACTAAAAGTTAAAATCTAGTATTTTCACCCACACATTTCTCTTGTAGGGAGGGAAAGTAGGGGGTGGGGGGGAGGGTTGGGACCAACCGACCCAGCTGGCGTGAGTGTGAGGAGACGGGGGAGGCAAGGTGGGGTACTTTGATTGACAGATAGTGTCGTGAAGAATATTTTTTTTTTTTATTAACTGAAGATATTTGTTTTAGCTCATAAAATTCATACAAATTACTCTACCAGAATATAATTTACATTGCTGGAATTCTTACAATATGATGATCATTTTGAATATAAACATCATGGATTTTGCATTAGACATGCAAATTTTAGATCTAATGTAATAATTTGGTTTACACAAAGTAAATATTTTATCTTTTGTGGAAAATATAGGAAGTTTACATTCAAAATATTCCCTGACCTGCAAGGAATCTAGAAATGTCAATTATATTATCCTAATTTTAGTCTGAGGTATTATTTATCACTAAATGTTAAAATCTAGTGTTTTCACCCAATCATTTCTCAGAGAGGTAGGAGCTAGTGAGCTGGGAAGAGGGGGGGGGGGGGATTTGAGTCCATTATTTGAATGGACATTAACCTGGCGACTGTATTTCTCTTAAATATTAATTGTGTGAGCATACCATCAAAAAATTTAGATGTTATTTTTACTACAACATAGGTATTGTGTCGGAAAAAGTGGAGTTTGGGGGTCGGGCCAGTCTCTATTGGAATTAAGCCCATATGTTTTGTTGTTCACTTTACGCGGTTTTCACTTTCCGCGGTACCCTGTGGGTTCAATTGACCGCGTAAATCGGGGTACTACTGTATTGGAGGCAACATTAACACATAAAGACATACTAATACATATTCCACTAAAATAAAATAAAATTTTATGCATGGCACTTGGAACCATTTCCATTGAAAAGGAATTACGAACTTATAATTCTTAACAAACAAACTGAACTGATATTAATTTCAAAGGATTTTTCATTAGTTGCTGTGACTAAGCATGCAGTCCTAAATCATTGTAAGTCAACATACTTACACTTGCATGTATGTCCTGCGTATGCTTTCGCTTTCACACGGGCTGCAGTAGCTACATTTAAATTAGCTATACAGTGGTTCCTCAGTTAACAAACACAATTCGTTCCAGAGAGTCATTCGTTACCCGAAAATTTCGTTAACCGAATCCATTGTTTCAATGGGATATTGGGTAATTTGTTCCAGCTCACAGAAAAGTACATACAAAGTGTATAATATGGACATGAAGTAGTACCTTAAGCTGTGTATTCTTATATTACTCTATTAATTATGTATAGTAATGTATTACAGAACATGTATTAATCCTATGTAATATTTCCATTTATTATGCACCATGTTATGTATGTGAATTATCATATTTACATATTATGTATTCAGCTTGCGAATGCTGGCATCTGTACATGCCAGCGTGGAGTGCTACAGAGAGTTGAGATCGCTAGTCCTTATGGTGTGGAAGCCCACTGTCTATTTGTTTCCTCTGTATATCTCCCGTACGAGAATAAGAACCTATTTTCAAGATAACAAGTGTTTGCGTATACCCTCCGTAGTGTAGAACATTTTGGGAGTATCAAAGACAAACATAGATGGCGCAGTGAGATTTCTCAGTGAGATTCAGAGTGAATTCAGCCTTCCCGCCAGACTGTGTTAATGGCGTCTCGTCTTCAGCTTAGCCAAGGATTTACAGCCAGACTACAAGCCTCAGGACTTACAGTGTTGTGAAGTGCTATGCTGTGTACAGTGCTGTGCTGTGAAGTGAAGTGTTCTGTGAAGTGCTGTGTTGTGTATTTTAATCAGAATTGTCTGTGCAAACTGCAGTCAGATGACTGAGGGAGCTGCCCAGCAGTACATCCCCTCCCTCCCAAGGTCATTGGGTGACTGAGCAGCGAGCAGTGAGGCAACTTTGGTTCAGTTGCGACTTGCGCCCAGCTGCCCCTACGTCTGGCAGCGCGCCAAGCCTCCCGGCAGCGCGCCATACACACACACGCACTCACAGGCCCACTTTATATTAAATTCTTGTTTATTACTTTAGACTTCTGTAATTTTGTGCATAGATTACAAGGGGTTGACCCGGTCTCTTGCACAGATAGAGTACAGAAGCGGTCAGCATGTTTCACAGGGATCAAAATGATACCCTGGACGATGGGGTTATGAGTTTTTAAGCTTGGGAGATCTCTCCCCACCCACACTCAGGCCCCACGCTCCCCACAGTGACAACGCCCATTCACCCACAGAATCTCCTCGTTCGTTGCGAGCAAGCTCTCCTGCGGTGCCTGCGTCCAAAGATCTCCTTCAACTGATTAAGTGGATGGAAACTTCTCGACGCCAGGACTATGTTGCAAGGAGAGAAGAGGAAGAAATTCGATACAGAGAGTCTGAAAGACGACGCCACGAAGATGAACAAAGACGCAGAGAACTAGAAGATATACGTAGAAGTGAGGATGACCTGAGAAGAAGAGAGGATCAAGCCAGATTTGAAGCCTTGATTTCCCTGTTAGCCTACCCACAAAGATCTACTCTACAAGATTCTTCTGCTACTACTAATGCTGATACGAATAGAGGTACTGGTACCTCATTTCCCAGAGTCGGTTCAACAATTCCTCAAAAGGCTGCAGCACAAACGCCTCCCTCTCTGAAGTCTGACGCTTCTTATCAGATATTTCGGGAATGGCGTCGACGTTGGCAAGACTATGCAACAATGGTTGACCTGTCAAGTTTACCACAGCCTAAACAGATGATACAGCTTCGTATGTGCTTGTCCTTAGAGACACAATGTACTCTCGAGCACACACTTCAAGTGCCTCCTACGACAACTCTGACTGTAGAGGCCGTGCTTGATAAGTTACAGGAACATGTTAAGGAACAGTGCAACGAAGCACTTAGAAGAAGAGAATTCCTCCAATGTAAGCAGCTTGATGGAGAATCTTTTGATGCATTTTTTGTAAGACTGAAAAGATGTTCAGAGGAAGTTAATGTTTGTCCTGGAAATTCTCAAGTTTGTGAAGAGACACAACTCAAGACAATCATTTTAACGGGTATTCGAGATGAAGAGCTAGTTCAGCGTCTCATTTCACTTGACCCCACTTCCTCCCTTCAAGATGTAGTTACAAAATGTCGAGCGTACGAGGCCGCCAGGTGTGCGACTTCAGCTTTACATTCACAACCTGACCTGGTGAAGAGGGTGTCTTCCTACAGAAAGGGTAAGAAGCAGCAAGGTAACCCCACCCCTCACCCTCCAGCTACACCTTCAGCAGCAGCTTTGTGTAACAGATGCACGAGACAGCATGATGCCTCCCAGTGCCCAGCTGCTCAAAGGGTGTGCAGAAGTTGCGACCGCCAGGGTTACTGGGCTTACACAGTCAAGTGCCCTGCTAGCAAAGTTCAGTGCAGATTTTGTGGTCGTGTGGGCCATTATGACAAATGTTGTCGTAAGAAGACACAGAGAGGACACCACCAAGGATCCAAGAAGTCATCTTCAGGTAGTGCTGGCACGCCCCCTCCTTCTGGCAAGCATCAAGACGCTGTGTCCAGTCGTTCCTGCCGTCGTGTACATTGTTCCACAGACACGACGCCCCAGCACATCAGTGTCGTCATTTCTCACGGTAACTTGTCATCCAGGCTTCAGATGTTACCTGACACCGGTGCTGACATCTCAGTAATTGGTCCACAACACTTAGCAAGTTTGGGAATACCCCGGAGCAACCTACAGCCCCCCCCCCCCCCTCAGACAACGAAACTGACAGCTGATGGTTTCAAGATGACTCCAGCTTTGGAATCTTTCTGGGCCACTCTTACCTTTGGTAAGCAGTCTTGCTCAGCCCGGATTGATGTTCATGATGGGATCCTGACTCCGCTTTTCTCATATGGCCCTTGTCAAGAGTTGGCCATTATTTCCAAGGAATTCCCCAAACCTGTTTTAAAGGTCACCCACGTCAACAGGTTGAAGGAATTCCCGACATCTACTAACACGTCCCCTACTGATGCAAGAGCTTACCTTCTCAAGGAGTTTGCTGACGTATTGGTTACAAAGAAATCTTTAGGATCCACACCATTCGAGCCGATGGTGGGTCCACCTATGAAGATTCATCTTAAGGATGGTGCCACACCTTTTGCCATCCACACCCCTCGTTTGATTCCTCACGCCTACAAGGAGCTAGTTAGACAAGAGTTTGACTCCATGGTTGCTCAGGGAATCATCAAGCCGGCCGGAGACGAACCTTCACCTTGGTGCCACCCTCTCGTCCCCGTCGCCAAACCTCGTGGTGGAGTACGGATCACCACCGATGCATCAAAACTTAACCAGCAAGTTTCCCGTCCAGCCCACCCTTCGCAGCTGTTCGAAATGTGGACCCGAAGGCGAAGTTTTTTACAACGATGGACGCCTTATGTGGTTATTAGCAGATCGAGTTGCCCGAAGAAGACCAGCATTTGACGACATTCATCACACCATATGAAAGATATCAGTATAGCAGAGGCCCCATGGGATTTGCCGCTACGGGCGATGCATTCTGTCAACATGGTGACGCGGCCCTTCAAGGAGTCATGAATTGTGTCAAGGTGGTTGATGATATTTTACTCCATGACGAAGACTACTGTGCCCACCTCTCCCGAATATATGAAGTTCTCACCAAATGTTGAAAGTACGGGATTACCCTCAACGCTGACAAGTTTGTAGTCGCCGCACCATCAGTGAACTTCTGTGGTTACACTCTCTCAGTATCAGGTATCGCAGCTGACCCGGAGAAATTAAGTGGAATCAGAGATTTTCCAACCCCTGCCAACCTGACGGACCTCCGTTCTTTTTTGGGTCTGGTCAATCAGCCGGCTGAATTTTCACCTGACATCTCCGCCGCAGCCCAGACGCTACGCCCCCTGCTGAGCCCCAGGAGGACATTCCTGTGGACCCCAGCTCATCAAGAGGCCTTCCAGCGAGTCAAGCAGGCCCTCTTAAGTCCACGACCCAGCCCTCCCAACCGTCCTCCAGACTGACGCCTCCAGACTCTACGGCGTTGGTTACGCCCTTCTGCAGGACCATGGCGGTGGACAACTCCGCTTAATTCAGTGTGGATCCCGGTTCCTGTCGGATGCCAAGACCCGATATGCCACAATTGAGCTGGAGATGTTGGCTGTTGTCTGGGCGATGGCAAAGTGCCGCTTCTACCTGATAGGGCTTCAGCACTTCACCCTCTTCACGGATCACCGCCCTCTTGTACCTATTATCAATCACTACCCTTTGGATGCAGTAGAGAACCCTCGCCTTCAACGTTTGAAAGAGAAGCTCTCGACTTATCTCTTCACGGCTGTGTGGCGTGCGGGTAAGCTGCTGTGCATCCCGGATGCCCTGTTCCGCGCCCCTGTCAGTCGCCCTACCCCAGAGGACGAGATGTTGTGTTCTACAGCTGCCGCATCCCTCAAGTCAGTAGTCTCATTGAAGGCCGTCTTCACATCAGAAGAGTCTACAGCACCGGATGCAGACAAGACCATTGAAGATCTCCGCACCGCAGCCCGGGCCGACCCTTCCTATATCCGGCTCGTCGACCGTGTGTCCCAGGGATTTCCATCTAACTGATACGACCTTCATGAATCGCTACTCCCGTACTGGAAGATACTCGAGGACCTCTATTGTGACGGAGACCTCGTCTTGTATGGTCCACGAGTAGTCATTCCTGCTGCCCTACGCCGCCGTACCTTGACCCACCTTCACGACAGCCATCGAGGAGTGGAGGCCACCAAGCGACGGGCGAAGGAGACTGTAATTTGGCCAGGAATCGACGCGGACATTGCAAGTACCGTCCGTGCCTGTGAGCTGTGCCAGATTCTGCAACCCAGCCAGCAACAGGAACCTTTAATGTGCGACGATAACCCTTCAAGACCCTTCGAGTCTGTGTTGGCCGACTTCTTTGAAGTGGCAGGGAAATCCTTCCTCGTTATTGCCGACCGATTGTCTGGATGGCCTGTTGTCGTCCCCTGTGGTAGTGATACAACGGCTACTGCTACCATCCGAAATTTCAGGCATTACTTCAGAGAAGTTGGTGTTCCCCTCCATCTCAGGACTGATGGAGGACCCCAGTTCACCAGCCACGAGTTCCGGGACTTCATGGACCGTTGGGGAGTCCGTCATGTCGTGACCTCGCCCCACTACCCCCAGGCGAATGGACACGCTGAAGATGCAGTCAAGACTGTTAAACACCTGATCCTTAAGGCGTCACCCTCAGGAAATATCAACTGTGAGGACTTCACCGGACACTCCCCAGCCCAGGTTCTATATGGACATCATCTCAGGTCTTGTGTTCCTGCCCACCCGAAGTCTTTTTCTCAAGATTGGCAAGCCAAGACTGAAGAATGTGACCGCCGTGCAGCAGAACGAGCCGCAGATGTCGCTGCTCGGTACAACTGTCATGCCCGCCCCCTTCCCAGGTTGAGTATCGGCCAGCAGGTCAGGATTCAAGATCCGGTATCTCACCGCTGGGACAAGGTTGGGGCTGTCATGGGTAATGGCCGATCCAGGGACTACCAAGTGCGTCTTCCTAGTGGTAGAGTATGGTGGAGGAGCCGTCGTTTCCTCCGACCTGTGGAGCTGCCTAGTGCTGACCCTTCTCAAGTTGAGTCCCCTAATGTTGATGTCTTTACAGTAAATCCATCCCCACCTTGTGTTTCTGCCCCGGTACTCCGCAGGTCCGAGCGACTCAGAAACAAAAGGTCCGCTCAAGATGAAACTATGAGCGTATAGGGGGGAGGGAGGTGTATAATGTGGACACGAAGTAGTACCTTAAGCAGTGTATTCTTATATTACTCTATTAATTATGTATAGTAAAGTATTACAGAACATGTATTAATCCTATGTAATATTTCCATTTATTATGCACCATGTTATGTATGTGAATTATCAAATTTACATATTATGTATTCAGCTTGTGAATGCTGGCATCTGTACATGCCAGCGCGGAGTGATACAGAGAGCTGAGATCGCTAGTCCTTATGGTGTGGAAGCCCACTGTCTATTTGTTTCCTCTGTATACCTCCCGTACGAGAATAAGAACCTATTTTCAAGATAACAAGTGTTTGCGTGTACCCTCCGTAGTGTAGAAAATTTTTGGGGTATCAAAGACAAACATAGACAAAGTAAAAAAAAAAATGCAGTAAAGTACACTTACTTTGAGGTGTGTAAGTAGAAGGTTCCTGGTTGATGATGATGCTGGGAATTAGAAGTGGGGGTGGAGGAGAAGGGAGAAGAGAATGAAATGGGGACAGAGGAGAAATCACCTTACAGGGAACTCATGCTTTATGCAGTAATTTCACCAATAAAATTTTAAGTTTACTAGGTGTAATTCAAGATTATTTTATTTAAATCAACACTGCACTGCGCTATATATTATCAATATGTTAACTAAATTTCAGAATGACCAATAATTTTAATGTAAAAATGCAAAAATATTCAAGACACCAACAAAATCGATGTTCACTCCACTGTAAACAAAGCCAAACTGATGCCTGGTGGGTGAATCAAGCGGCTGATGGGCACACAAAAAACTAGTTCTGTGTACTGCATATATGATCAATATGTTAACTAAATTTTATAATGACTAATAATTTTCATATAAAAAATGAAAAAATATTAAAGAGCACAACTTTCTTGATATTTACTCCACTGGAAACGAATGTAAGCATAGAACAGATTACTGAATTGGCAGACTAGCTGATCAGCTGATGTTCACAACAAAAAGTGTTTGTCGTAAGGATTTCGTTAAACGAAGTTTTGTTAGTTAACCAAATTGAAGATCCTTATGGGAGCGAATTCGTTAACAGAAATTTTGTAATCGAACCGTTTGTTAACCGAGGGACCACTCTAGTACAAACTAACGCATCTACAGCCCTACAGCAATGTGAATACACTCCAATACGACATAGATTAGTGCTTCACGTATATGACAATAATGTGTAATATTTTTATTTCCCAAATCAAACCAGTGTGTTACTTGTATGCCAGGATGTAGGTAAACATTTAGTAGTGGAAGGTTATCATATAGCACCAGACTACAGTATTTTGAAATTAGCAGTAATGTAACGTAATCACAAACTTGATAATATATGGCGAGTACGCCATCATCTTGCATTTGTCGTAAACACTACTTCTGAGCTGGTACCAATACCATTTTTCCTGAATATAAATTTCAGCAGTCTTCATATTGTATCTGATAAGCTTAAACTTCTATCTTATATTAATGAAACAGTTTCCTGACTTACCAAATTCTCTTCCTTTATATTTATCCTCTGGTATAATCATACCTGGATTCATTACACCTACCATCATATTTATCAGTTCCTTGATTGTTATGATAATTTGTTGCAGAATGATTTCTACTAGGTACACAATTATTTCTAAGAGGACTTTTCGGAAGGAATTCCAAAAGCATGTGCAAGAAGTAAGAGATTAGTTAAAGCACACTTTATTGTAACAAGATGAGGTACACCTAGGATTTAAACCATGAGGACTCGGTTGGAGGTGGCCGAGCGTTCTAACAGCACCATTTGTATTATATTAATTTTCACCCAAATGTATAATACCAAATTATTCACTAAAGTTATTCAACAATTACTCCGTACTTGTTCATGTTATACATGCTGAGCCCATCACTTCAACAGGAGTCAGGCGAGGTCAAGCCACTAAGCACAGCAGCCTACCGGCCGGCTCTTCTCAAGGTCACAGAGAGCAGACTCTTATCACTAGTTACCCAGTGAACACCTCACTTGATGTTCTTATATATAAGGGCACTCAAGACATTTCCCTTGGTAGAGAAGGCATAATATACTCTCAACCGAACTAAGTACCGGTGAAACAATATTTTTCTACAATAAGGAAAAAAACAGCAGAGTGATTCAGGTTGGGTCTCCAGGACAGCTGCCTCCAAGGCATATGCCTGTTTGGGATGCCCATCATGTTCCTGATGCTGGTGATCTGGATGGACTTAGCAACAGCCAGGTTGAGGGCAAGTGATGAGCAGTGCTGAGGGAGGGCCAAGGGGTTGGTCTCCTTCATGGTAGCTGCTGCCCCCTTGGAACTGCCAGCCATGTTGCCAGCTCTGTCATAGGCCTGACCTCTAAGGTTGTTGATGTCAAGTCCATACCCTGTGATGCTGGCTGTCACCTTATCAGCTAACTCTGCCAGTCCACCAGGTCTTATATGACGTAGTCATTAGGGTCCACTTGTCTCAACACCATGCTGAGTTGCTCCTTGCAGGGAGAGTCAGTGACTTCATCAGTTATGATAGAGAACTTTTTTTTTTAACCTTCTGAAGGATATGGTCATGCATCTGTTCTCCACAAATGAGAATCAACTGGTTCTGGATATTCCAAGATGTGTTCAGAGCATTCTTGGCAACTGTGCCTAGGTACATAACCAGAACACCTGTCACTAACGTCCACACAGAACTCAAGGAGGGCCATAAAGTTGCCATGAATGGCAGTACAGTGGTCCCTCGGTTAACGAGCGCCTCGGTTAACGAGTTACCTTCCATAAGATTCCTAACTTCGGTTAACGAGCAATCCCTCGATTAACGAGTTTCTTACGAGCCAACCTGAACATGATTTCGCTTGCATTTGGCGATCCACCAGCTGTAGTATTAGTCCGCCAATACAGTAATTGGTTCTAGGGCTTAAATGCCTTCCCATTTTAGCAAATATCAAGAAGTTTATACTATTCAATAATTTTAAAAGTTTAATATTAAATTTTTTACTCATTTTAACAATTATTGAACATAATAGAAGGTAATGAAACTAGTTTTATGCGTGCCATCCAGCCTCTCAACACACCATACAGGCGTTAGTCTTTGTATCTTTTCAGTGGAGGTAACATCTTGCTTGAGATTCTCCAACTAAATGCTTTTTTTCTGTTTTTGCAAGCAAATTATTGGTCATTTTGAAATTTATTTTACATATTGACAATATATAATGCAGTGCAGTGTTGATTTAAAGAAAAAAATCTTGAATTGCACCAAGAGAACTAAAATTTTATGGGTGAAATGGCACCATGGGGTGACTTCTCTTCCACCCCAATGCCTTCTCTTCTCCCTTCTCCACCCCCATTCTAATTCCCATCATCATCATCCAGGAGCCTTCTACATACACACCTCAAAGTAAGTGTACATTTCTACCTTTTTTGTTGAATTTAGGCAGTTTTCGTTGAGCTGGAACCAATTACCCAAAAACCCATTGAAACAATGGTTCCGGTTAACAAGTTATTCGGTTAACGAGCAACCTTCTAGAACGGATGGTGCTCGTTAACCGAGGGACCACTGTATCACAGTAACGATCAACTCCTTCAGACTGGTGGTGAGTGTGCCTATACCAGCCGTAGAAGGATGTGTCTGCCCCTTATTCATCGGCTCTGTTTAGGTCGATGGTACAGGACCTGGGGTTCGCTTCTCCTGTTTTCTGTCCTGTGCCTCCACTTCGTACAGTACTTCTGGGCAAAGACTGTACTCCCCCTGGAGAGAGCCACTTGTCTCCGTCCCTTTCTGTGAACAATGTAATGCTTCACTCCCATTACCGCTCGGCACCCCCCCCCCCCCCCCCCGAATGATGGGTCCATGTCTCTGAAGTATGTTTTTGCTCCTAAGTACTGCCACTCTCGCCTAATTCCCCCATTGATCTCTCATCTACCTCAGGCAACACTCGTGTCGTGACGTCAATCATCCGTCCAACTTCTGCTCCTCCCTCCAGTTCTGCCAAGCGCTCCTGAAGTGCCATGGTCTGGTCTTGAAGCATACTTATAGCTTGTATAATACTTTGCCAATAGACGTTGTCTTCTTTCTTCTCTGTCCGGTATTTGTGCCTCTAATCATCCTCCTTATACAGTAGGCCTACTGGTGCCTTCCACACCCTTTGGTTCTATTAAGTTATTGTCAATCCTTGACCAGCAACCATAGGCCAAACTGGGACTGGTATTCCTCTTTCAGGCTTTGCCAAGGCTCATATTACCCCTCCATCTACCTCTTCCTGCCCGTCCCTGGGCTCAGGTGTCTCCTCTAAGGATGACCTGTTCAGTTCCATGTTCTGATTGATATGTTCCTACTGGTATGTTCCGAATGATATGTTCCTAATGGTATGCTCCGAATGGCATGTTCCAACTGGTATGTTCCTACTGGTATGTTCCCAATGGCATGTTCCTACTGGTATGTTCCCAATGGTATGTTCCAACAAGTATGTTTTGAATGGTATGTTCCAACAGGTATGTTCCGAATGGTATATTCTGAATGGTGTGTTTCAACAGGTATGTTCCGAATTGTATGTTCCAACAGGTATGTTCCGAATGGGATGTTCCGAATGGTGTGTTCCGAATGGGATGTTCCGAATGGTGTGTTCCGAATGGGATGTTCCGAATGGTGTGTTCCGAATGGTGTGTTCCAACAGGTATGTTCCGACAGGTGTGTTTCAACAGGTATGTTCCGAATTGTATGTTCCAACAGGTATGTTCCGAATGGGATGTTCCGAATGGTGTGTTCCGAATGGTGTGTTCCAACAGGTATGTTCCGAATTGTATGTTCCAACAGGTGTGTTCCAACTGGTGTGTTCCAACTGGTATGTTCCGAATGGTGTGTTCCAACAGGTATGTTCCAAATGGTATGTTCCGAATGGTATGTTCCGAATGGTATGTTCCAACAGGTATGTTCCGAATTTTATGTTCCGAATTTTATGTTCCGAATGGTGTGTTCCAACTGGTATGTTCCTACTGGTATGTTCCGAATGGTATGTTCCGAATGGTATGTTCCAACTGGTATGCTCAGAATGGTATGTTCCGAATGGTGTGTTACAACTAGTATGTTCTGAATGGTATGTTCCGAATGGAATGTTCCGAATGGTATGTTCCAACTGGTATGTGCCGAATGGTATATTCCAACTGGCATGTTCCAACTGGTATGTTCCGAATGGTATGTTCTAAATGGTATGTTCCAACTGGTATGCTCCGAATGGTATGTTCCGAATGGTATGTTCCAACTGGTATGTTCAGAATGATATGTTCCAAATGGTATGCTCCGAATGGTATGTTCCGAATGGTATGGTCCGAATGGAATGTTCCGAATGGTATGTCCCGAATGGTATGTTCCGAATGGCATGTTCCAACTGGTATGTTCCGAATGGTATGTTCCAAATGGTATGCTCCGAATGGTATGTTCCAAAAGGTATGTTCCAACTGGTATGGTCTGAATGGTATGTTCCAACTGGTATGTTCCGAAGGGTATGTTCCAAATGGTATGCTCCGAATGGTATGTTCCAAATGGTATGTTCCAACTGGTATGCTCTGAATGGTATGCTCCAAATATTATGTTCCGAATGGTATGTTCCGAATGGTATGTTCCGAATGGTATGTTCCGAATGGTATGTTCCAACAAGCATGTTCCAACTGGTATGTTCCGAATGGTATGTTCCAAATGGTATGTTCCAACTGGCATGCTCCGAATGGTATGTTCCGAATGGTATGTTCCGAATGTTATGTTCCGAATGTTATGTTCCGAATGGTATGTTCCGAATGGTATGTTCCGAATGGTATGTTCCGAATGGTATGTTCCGAATGGTATGTTCCGAATGGTATGTTCCGAATGGTATGTTCCAAACGGTATGCTCTGAATGGTATTTTCCGAATGGTATGTTCCAACTGGTATGTTCCAACTGGTATGTTCCGAAGGGTATGTTCCGAAGGGTATGTTCCAAATGGTATGCTCCGAATGGTATGTTGCAAATGGTATGTTCCAACTGGTATGCTCCGAATGGAATGTTCCGAATGGAATGTTCCGAATGGTATGTTCCGAATGGTACGTTCAGAATTATGTGTTCCAACAGGTGTGTTTCAACAGGTATTTCCGAATCATATGTTCCAACTGGTATGTTCTGAATGGTATGTTCCAAATGGTATGCTCCGAATGGTATGTTCCAACTCGTATGCTCCGAATGGTATGGTCCGACTGGTATGTTCGAAGTGGTATGTTCCGAAGGGTATGTTCCAAATGGTATGCTCCGAATGGTATGCTCCGAATGTTATGTTCCGAATGTTATGTTCCAAATGGTATGCTCCAACTGGTATGCTCCAAATGGAATGTTCCAAATGGTATGTTCCAAATGGTATGCTCCGAATGGTATGGTCCGAATGGTATGTTCCGAATGGTATGTTCCGAATGGAATGTTCCGAATGGTATGTTCCGAATGGTATGTTCAAACTGGTATGTTCCGAATGGTACGTTCCAAATTGTATATTCCAACAGGTGTGCTTCAACAGGTATGTTCCGAATGGTATGTTCCGAATGGTATGTTCCAACAGATATGTTCCGAATTGTATGTTCCGAATGGTGTGTTCCAACTGGTATGTTCCAAATGGTATGTTCCGAATGGTATGTTCCGACTGGTATGTTCCGACTGGTATGTTCCGAATGGTATGTTCCAACTAGCATGTTCCAACTGGTATGTTCCGAATGGTATGTTCCAACTGGTAGGCTCCGAATGGAATGTTCCGAATGGTATGTTCCGAATGGTATGTTCCAACTGGTATGTTCCAAATGGTACGTTCCGAATTGTATATTCCAACAGGTGTGCTTCAACAGGTATGTTCCGAATGGTATGTTCCAACTGGTATGTTCCGAATGGTATGTTCCAAATGGTATGCTCCGAATGGTATGTTCCAAATGGTATGTTCCAACTGGTATGTTCCGAATGGAATGTTCCGAATGGTATGTTCTGAATGGTATGTTCCAACTGGTATGTTCTGAATGGTACGTTCTGAATTATATGTTCCAACAGGTGTGTTTCAACAGGTATGTTCCGAATGGTATGCTCCGAATGATATGTTCCAACAGGTATGTTCCGAATGGTTTGCTCCGAATGGTATGTTCCAACTGGTATGTTCCAAAAGGTATGTTCCGAATAGTATGTTCCAACTGTTATGTTCAGTATGGTATGTTCTGAATAGTATGTTCAGTATGGTATGTTCCGAATGGTATGTTCTGAATGGTATGCTCCAAATGGTGTGTTACGAATGATATGTTCCAACTGGTATGTTCCGAATGGTATGTTCCGAATGGTATGTTCCGAATGGTATGTTCCGAATGGTATGTTCCAACTGGTATGTTCCAACTGGTATGTTCCAACTGGTATGTTCCGAAAGGTTTGTTCCAACTGGTATGTTCCAACTGGTATGTTCCAAATGGTATGTTCCGAATGGTATGTTGCAACTGTTATGTTCCAACTGTTATGTTCAGTATGGTATGTTCCAAATGGTATGTACAGTATGGTATGTTCCGAACTGTATGTTTTGACTGGTATGTTCCTACTGATATGTTCCAGGTGGTATGTTCTGACTGCTATGTTCCTACTGGTATGTTCTGACTGCTATGTTCCTACTGGTATGTTCTGACTGGTATGTTCCAAGTGGTATGTTCTGTCTAGTATGTTGCTTCTTGAATATTCCTTCTGTTATGTTCCAAGTGGCAGGTTCTGACTGGTATGTTCCAAGTGGTATGTTGTGACTGGTATGTTGTGACTGGTATGTTCCTTTTGGTATGTTCCAATTGGTATGTTCTGACTGGTATGTTCCTTCTGGTATGTTCCTACTGGTAATTCCAAATGGTATGTTCTGACTGTTGTTCCAAGTGGTATGTTCTGACTGGTATGTTCCTACTGGTATGTTCCAAGTGGTATGAACCTCATCTCCAGCTTTGCCATGAGATGGTCTAAGAGTGGAATGGCAGCCGTTCTCCTGTAGTATTGAGCTGGTCCATCAGCTGACGTGTTGTCTCGGTATCGTTGGCATTTGCAGTCTGGGCATGGAAGGTGTGACACCTACAGCCTCACACAGTTGTTCTGCCTGACGAAACCATTTAGCGTAGTGATTATCCATGTTGTTTCGGACGTCTTGTAGTGCTGTGCTTGAAGGCTAGTGGTCACACCTTTCAGGTAGCCCAGTGCATTATTGGTGATCACCACGGACACAATGAAGTCTGTGCTGGTGATGGCGAGCAGCAGGTCCTGGGCCTCAATCAGTAAGTCTGTAGAACAGCTGCCAGGACCATCATCACTGGCAACATCCTTGGTATTGTTTCTGTGACCTCGCAGAGAAATGTTCTGACGGCCACAGAAGATAATAGTCTTGATGATGAAGGCTCAGGCATATAATCTTCATTTTCACAATTCAAAATAAAAATGAACAGAGCTGAAATATAGATGAGAAGACTGAAGATAGATTCATCTGCACCAACAGCTTATACTCAACTGGGATTCCGTGATTAAGTTAAGGTGGGAGGGCGTGGCTGCAGTGGTGGAAATTTCCTTGAGGTGAGGTCAGGTGACCCAACCTTCAGGTAGATAAAGGAGTGACTGTGAGTGGAAATCCCAAAATGTGAAATTGGGGTTAGCCGAGTCAGGGATGGGTGTAGGTGGGGAGTGGCTGGGTCCAGCATGGGTTTTCCAAAATGTGGAATAATAACTGGGGGGGGGGGGGGGGGGGGGGTTGGTTCTGGGCAACCAGGAATCCCCCCTGGGTGTGCCCCCGATTCCCCATAAGTAAAGTTGCACAGAATTCGTGTATATCTCACAGAACTGAAAGAAAGCAAATACTTTCAAGAATAAGTGTTTTTATTTAAGTACTTCCTTATTTCAAACAGCAGCAAATATCAAGAAAATGCCGTTTACCATGGCTTAGTAGTAGAACGGGAATCCTAATGCAATGGCACATGCCTGCATTGCATCCATCTACATACTGCACTCAAGTCAGTTTACATTGTGGTTCATTGGTGGAAGCAATATTCTTTTCCAATGCAAGGTACTGTCCATGTCTATTTGTAAGCAAAATGCACATAATTGTAGTGCTGCACTAGGAATTTATATACAGTGTAGGGTGACCCTCCTTTATCCTGCGTTCCATTGACCGGCAACCCCCATTTAAAAGCACGTTTGCTGAAGAAAAAAATTCTGGCAGACCTCACAATTAAAGTACCAGCATGTTGAACCACTTGTTGTTATTCAGTTGGCCACAGACCCATTATAATAAGTAAGAAAGTGACCGAATCTCTCTGTACACTCAATGCTCACACTGATCCAGATTTCAGTGATTATCATTAGTTTTTCTTGTTGTAATCACCATCAAATTATGAATTTTCATACATTTTTTATACACCAATTCCCCCAGTACCGTCCTTGTTAGGTTCCTTAAAACCACGGTTATAAGTGAAACGACGTTAAGTGAAAACAATTTTACCATAGACAAGTTATATAAATAGGGGTCAAAATTTTCTCACAAACCTCCAAGGTGTCTCTGTTGACCCAGGAGGCTGGCCCACTTGTTCACTCTGCCTTAATCTGGGATAAACACATGTCTCTCGTGCGTGTGCTATTCTGTTCTCTTAACAACTGTGCTCCTCGTGTTTGTGATGGCTCCCAAACACCCTCAACCACCTTTATCCAGCCGTGGGTAGGCGCCCAAACAAGTGAAGAGAGAAAAAGTCATGACCCTACTGGAGAAGATACAGCTGCTGGACAAAGTTAGGAGTGGCCACGGGTGGCCAGGAGTATGGCATCAATGAGTCAACTGTCTGCTACATCAACAAAAAAAGAAAGGGAGAGTCGTAATACCGTTGTTCTAAGTGTCCCCTCTTCTGCCAAGGTTGCTGCTAATTGTGAGGGATACAGCTATGATAAAGAAAGCCCTTAACATCTAGATTGAGGACTTAAACTGCCAGAAGTTTATCCATGACAAAGCCAAGGTCCTGTATGACTGATTCCATGCTGAGGAAGGCGGCGAAAGTGAAGGGGAGGTGAGTGGTAAAGGTGGTGCTAGTGCTGGTAGTTCTGCCCAAGAACACAACATCATTGCTCCAACCACTCGATCAGGGGGTCATCGCTGTCTTCAAGGCCTAGTACATGGCCCTCACCTTCAGCTGGAAACGGCAGGCCTTGGACAAAAACACATGGGATAGTGCTGAGTCAGTGTGGGGAATGTGGAAGAAGTTCTCCATCGCAAACTGCATCTTTTTCATCAAGCAGTGCCATGATGACCTCACAGCCCTCTGTTAACTCTTGCTGGAGGGCCTTGTGCCCAGAGGTGGTGAACAATTTTGCTGGCTTCCCCACAGTCGACCAGGATGTGCAGCACATTGTCCAGCTTGCCCATCAAGTGGGAGGTGAGGGGTTTGACGACCTTCAGGAGGAAGAGGTGCAAGAGGAGCTCCTGGGTCATACTGGGGAAGAGCTCACTGAGGACGAGCTGGCAAAGATTGTCGAGGAGCAGCATCGTGAGGATGAGGAGGAAGAAGGTGAAGTGGAGGAGGTGCCTACCTTAACTATCAGTAGCCTCAACAGGTGCTTACTGGCTAGTAGAGCACTCGTGGACATGTTTTTCGAGACCGATCCCTATATCAAGAGATCAGTCATCTTCAAGAGAGGGATGGAGCAGCTCCTGCTTCCTTCCAGGGAAATACCGTAAAGAAGGAACTCAAGCGCCAGGTTGCCCACCAGCCTCCAATCACCATGTTCTGCCTGCCTTTGTCCACTCCAAGCCCTACACCTTCTACACCTGTAAGAGAGCGTCAGCCTCCTGTTCGTGAAATCTCCTCCTCCTGACAGTGATTCTGACATGAACGACCCTCCTCCTGCCATCCCCCAGCTCTGACCTCCCTCCGCTCTCCTCTTCTGAAGCAGATGAGGAACACTTAAAACTCCCCTGCCTTCATCTTCATCATCAATATCAACATTATCATATTCATCATTTTCATCATGATATACATCATTGACAGGGGAGAGAGGAAAACGGGCTCTACACAAGCAGCCAGCATGGAATGGTGAGTGTTAATCTATTTTTTAAAACAGAGTTGTCAGCTGTTGTTTGTGGGAATATTAATTCATTCACTCTAGAAATGGTAATACAGTATGTTTCTTTATATGTTATCAAAGGAAAACACATGGTTTATATAATTTGTTTATCACTGAGCCCATACCATTTTCAAATTACTCAAAATATGTATTTCTCCCATACGTGCGCCTGGCAACAGGAGCGGTAAGGGGAGTGAGTGATTGCGTTTGTTGTTTAGCAAGTTGTCTGCTGTTGTAAATCTCCTCGCTCCCTGCCATATTTCACTGGATTTACTGTTATTATTAATGTTTGCTGATAGAATAGTGCTTAATAGTGATTAACCATGGCATTGTAGCTAGGATAGACTTGTCATTGTAACCACTAGGCCAAGCTGTGAGGTGTTATGTTTCTTTTTTCAACTTGTATTTTCGGGTAGATATATGTAACCTTCATATATTTTTTACTCAGTTACATGCACACGCCATCCTACAAACATAGTGAAAAAAAATACTGTATTACACCACAATTACCGACATCCTTCATGTTGGATTGGCTAGGTGGTTACGAAACAAATTCTGAAGGTTTAATCTATGTATCAACCCAGTTGGCACTCAGATGCATTTGTTCTAGAGACTAATTTTTAAGAGGAAAAAATTGCCGTAAAGCAACTCAACCAACTCAACTTTAATAACAAAGCAAGGAGTTGACTTGAGGGTAGACCCACATTTTTTCTACATTTTCTTGTCTTGTTTCTGATTACAGTCATGCGCCGGTTAACGTCCGATCGCATATACGTCCATGCCCCCCCACCCCCCCAAAAAAAAGGTGACGCCTGCTGGACCACCACTTCACGACCCCCTGACAGACACACGATGATCCTCCCCATACTGGTCAGATATTATGTGTTAAAGGAATATGCTTCCTTACAGGCATTTGCCTACAGGTGAAATGTTAACCTACATCTATTGAGGATAAAATCTTTCACCTACAAATTGACAATAACATATTTGCTGTAATCAGACATATCTAGTTGCCTCAACATTTGCAACCCCAGTTGCAATTTCAAATTCAGTGGCATTACTAAAAATAGTAATGTTTCTGGTGCACTCTAAGATTAAGAGAGAAAACGGAGGACTCAGGCGTCCTGATGTGAGAGAAAACGGACTCGTATGACGGGGGACCAAATAAAAAAAGCATAGCTAAATGCTTTGTGGACTACAGTATTAAGCGTACCATTTTCATCACTTTGTAGTAAACCTAGCCATGCCTATGTGTGTTTATGATATTTACCATAACATTATACAGTGAACCCTCGCTTTACGCGGTTTCACTTTACGCGTTTCTACATTTACGCGGTACCCTGCCAGAACCGGTATTCCCACTTTACGCGGTGCATCTACTCATATACGCGGGTGAAGTATAATGTTTTTATTTAGCTCATAAAATTCATACAAATTATCCGGCCAGAATATAATTTACTTTGCTGGAATTCTTACAATTTGATGATCATTTTGAATATAAGCATCATAGACTTTGCATTAGACATACAAATTTTAGATCTAATGCAAGTATTTTGTTTACTCAGAGCAAACATGTTATCTTTTGTGCAAAATATATGAAGTGTATATTCAAAATATTCCTGGTCTTGCAAGGAATCCAGCAATGTCAATTATATTACCCTAACTTTAGTCTGAGGTATTATTTATTACTAAAAATGTAAATACACTGTTATAACCCAATCATTTCTCTGGTAGGGAGGGAAGGTGGGGGTGAGGGATAGGGAGGGAGGGAGGGAGGGACCCAGGGAGCAGGTGGGAAGAGGAGGGGAGGTGGGGTATTTTGATTGACAGATAGTATTTCGGTAAGTATACAGTCAACCCTCACTTTACGCGGTCCCACATTCCACGTTTCCACGTTTACGCGGTGCCCTGCCAGAACCCAGGATGCTCACATTCCGCGGTGGGTGTACCCCTTTACACGGTGAAGTATAATTTTTTTATTTAGCTCATAAAATTCATACAAATTATCCGGCCAGAATATAATTTACATTGCTGGAATTCTTACAATTTGATGATCATTTTGAATATAAACATCATAGATTTTGCATTAGACATACAAATTTTAGATATAATGTTTACTCTTGAGTAAATATGTTATCTTTTGTGCAAAATATATGATATTTATATTCAAAATATTCCTGGTCTTACAAGGAATCCAGCAATGTCAATTATATTATCCTAACTTTAGTCTGATTTAATATTTATTACTAAAAAGGTAAACAGTCTGGTATTCCCACACATTTATCTAGTAGGGACGTTGGTGGGGGGTGGGGGGAGGGACCGGCGACCGACCATCTGTTACCGTGTGAAGAATATTTTTTTTTTTTATTAACTGAAGATTTTTATTTTAGCTCATAAAATTCATACAAATTACCCGGCCAAAATATAATTTACATTGCTGGAATTCTTACAATTTGATGATCATTTTGAATATAAACATCATATATTTTGCATTAGACATAAAATTTTTAGATAAAATGTTCACTCTGAGTAAGTATGTTATCTTTTGTGCGAAATATATGACGTTTATATTCAAAATATTCCTGGTCTTACAAGGAATCCAGCAATGTCAATTATATTATCCTAACTTTAATCTGAGGTATTATTTAATACAAAATGTTAAAATATATTTTTTTCACCCAACCTTTCTCTTGAAGGGAGGATTGGTGGGGGGTGGGGAGGTGGGTTGGGACGGACTGACCATCTGGCTGGTTGGAAGAGGGGGGAGGCAAGGTGGGGTACTTTGATTGACAGATAGTGTCGTGAAGAATATTTTTTTTTTTATTAACTGAAGATATTTGTTTTAGCTCATAAAATTCATACAAATTACCCGGCCAGAATATAATTTACATTGCTGGAATTCTTACAATTTGGTGATCATTTTGAATATAAACATCATATATTTTGCATTAGACATACAAATTTTAGATAAAATGTTTAATCTGAGTAAATATGTTATCTATTGTGAAAAATATATGACATTTATATTCAAAATATTCCTGGTCTTACAAGGAATCCAGCAATGTCAATTATATTATCCTAACTTTAGTTTGAGGTATTATTTATTACTATACCTTAAAATCTAGTGGTTTTCCCCCAAACATTTCTCAGAGAGAGATGAGCCAGCGAGTGTGAGAAGAGGGGGAGGGAGTTGAGTCCATTATTTGAATGGACATTAACTTGGCGACTGTATTTCTCTATTTCTCTTAAGTATTAATTGTGTGCATGTACCATCATAAAATTAAGATGTTATTTTTACTAGAACATAGGTATTGTGTCGGAAAAAGTGGAGTTTGGGGGTCAGCCGGTCTCTATTTCATTTAATCCCATATGTTATGTTGTTCACTTTACACGTTTCTCGCTTTACGCGGGCCTCCGTGGGTTCAATTGACCGTGTAAAGTGAGGATTCACTGTATATATATTTAGTGGGTCTAAATGGTCGTAAAATGGGAAACTTGGGGTAGGGTCTTCGGTGCCTGAACCAATTAGAATAAATCCCATAGTTTCTGTACTTTCATTATCGGCGGGGTCCCAATTAGGCGCGATAACCAAGGGATAACTGTACTGTACTGTATATACTTGTGACACTCGCCAGTTGCTTCTGGTGTTACGGTACAGGGGTACCAAGTGACAGCACTAGGATCCCGCTTTCTCTATCAAGGAATAAACAATTAAAATTTAAATTGAAAAAAAAAAAACATTCAAATAATGGGACCTAGCGAACCAAAATGCACCTAGAGCGAGCACAGTCACGTATGCATCGCGTATTCTTATAGATTGTGTGGCCAGACGTACGTTATCTAGTGAATTTAGTCAATATTGTACAGTAACAATGGACCTAAGTGCAAACCTGTATTGTACATGTACTAAATGATTATGGTACTAAATTGTTATGTCTATTGCAAATATAGCTTGTTTATACAGGTACAGTTGGTCCTCGTATTACGCGGTTAATGTAACCCGGAGGGTACCGCGGAAAGTGAGAAACGCGTAAAGTGAATAACATAACATATGGGATAAATTGAAATGGAGTCCGGGCCGATCCCCAAACTCCACTTTTTGACGACACACAACTATGTTGTAGTAAAAATATTATCTTAACTTTATGATGGCATGCACACACAATTAATAATTAAGAGAAATATCAATAATATTAGGTTTTTTAACACTTACATTAGTAGAAAAGATGGCTGGCCACACGGGGATGGGCGGTTGGTTCCGAGGCAGAGGGCAGATTATTGGCCCTCACCTGTATCACTTGTATCACTATCCACCACAGAGGCTTGCAGGGCCTCTTTGTCAAACCCCCCAAAGTTCATATAAGTCCAGATCCTCACTATAATTATCACTATCACTGACTTGGGCCGGCTGTAGTGGGTGGCGGGTGAAGAACTCGGTAATGTTTTGATGACTGGGCGACCTTGTGCGCACCATTTTCACGCCTCTTACACAACATGGCGGATGGCGGGAGGTTTGGATCCAAAAATGGCGCGCCTTGCCAGCCGCTCTCCACGTAATGGGGTTCACGACCACGGAATGTGAAAATGTTAGGTTCTGGCAAGGCACCGCGTTAACGGTGAAACGCGGATTGTGGGACCACGTAATAGGAGGACCAACTGTATTCAAATAAATTACTATCTTACAATAGGGTGTGTCATAGGAGTGAAGATCAGCTAAAACTAATGGCCCATCACTTTTTTGGTAGATTTTAGTGTATAAACACAGAAAATAATTTCAGTTTCAATATTTTGCAACCTTTTGCTAGGTAAATTTTAGCGTGAAATTTATCGAAAATCTAACGTACAGCTGCATTAGTGCATTACAATTAAATAGTGAACATTGCTTTCTGACTTCATTCTTTAACAACCCAACTAACAATATTATTTTCTGTTTCAGATTCTGATGCATTTATAAGTTGATAATATTTGCGATGGCTGCTTGTGTCAGGACGAGGAACCAAAAATCCAGCCATCTCAGTCACTACCTTGGATCTGGGAGAGAGCTCCTGAAGTCGGAGTTGCCTACATTGAGAGATGCTTTGAGATACGGTGTTTTAATCAGGCAAATCAGTGAAAAGAACCAAAGAACTTACACAAACAAAGACATTGCCAGTGATATGACCAAAGCTGTCTTGGCACAGTACACTCTGGCTAACGCTCAGTTCAAGCCTCCAGTCATAACAAGTCAGAAGATTAGTGAGAGACTGCCAGCCAGTTGGGAAAAGGCAAGAGATATCTCTCTTGGGAGAGGAAAACTTGCAGTTAAGGACAGCTTTGCCAAGCAACTGGACCAGTTATTTGACATAATTACTTGCAAGTGCCCAATTGTTCTCTGTCCTGAGTTTGGATGCGATCATGACTGTAAATCCGAGGCCCACATCTCCTGTATTTGCAAGCGTGAACTGAAGATTCCTGTGATCGAACTGGCATTTGTCAAAGCACAGAGAGAGAAGACTGGCAGTATAGGGGCTCTCATGATTTCTAACCAAGATATTCCGGAGTCCAAGAGACAGGAGGCTGCCACAGAGAGACAGAAGAGGAGAAGAGTTGCCGAGGAAAAGAGACTTGAGAAGGCCCAGGGTGAGGTAAAAAAGGCCGATGATTGGAGTCAAGCTGATTCAGAGTTTAATGACTTCCCCATGGCTGATCCGAGTGCTGACCAGGAGAATGGTGACTTTGTCCCTAACCCAGAAAATAATGATCCCAAACCTTCCAGGCATAAGATTCGAAATAGGAAAGATATCCCGAGCATAGCTCTGGCCAGCATGCGACACCACACTGGTCTCAGAGAAACTGCAGAGATAGCAACAGCTGCCTGGATTGACGGTGGTTTGATAACACCTGATGATGTTCACCTGGTGATAGATCATAATAAAGTAAGGAGAGCTCAGGAGAAACTTGTCAGTAACCTAGAAGAGGAGTTTGATAAGGGGATAAGAGAAAATGGAATCAATTGTTTGTTCTTTGATGGGAGAAGGGATGACACTAAAGTGTTCATGAAAGTTGGAGATTCTGACAAGTTGTTCCCTGCCATGGTGAAGGAGGAGCACTACTCCTGCTGCAGTGAACCAGGAGGGAAGTATTTGTGGCATTTCACTCCAGAGAAAGATGACATCAGGAAACCAGCTGAGATAGTGGCAGATAACATTGTGAACTGGCTCAGAGAGAGGAACGTAGACCAGACCCTGCAGGCCATTGGAGGGGACAGCACCAACACGAACACAGGGTGGCAAGGGGGGGTCATACAGTGGATAGAGCGGAAGATTGGGAGGAAGCTGGTCTGGATTGTTTGTGACCTCCACACCAACGAGTTGCCACTCAGACATCTGACCCAGGGGCTGGATGGCAAGACTCTTTCAAACAACAGATGGTCTGGTCCTCTTGGCAAGATGCTGGACTCTGCCACTGAGTTAGAAATAAATCCGAGCTTTGAAAAAATCACAGTTGGCCCTCCACTCGTTGAGCTTGCACATACTGTCATTGACGACCTGAGTACTGACCAGTACTATGGTTACATGATTTGCAGTGTCATCAAAACTGGGGTCATGCCTGATAGACTTGCTTACCTGCAGATAGGTCCAGTCTCACATTCTAGGTGGCTCACAACGGCTCTCAGGTTCTGCAGAATTTGGGTCGCTCATCATAAACTGAAAGGGAACCAGCTTCACAACCTGAGACTTATTGTCCAATTCATCGTGAGTGTCTACTTGCCAAATTGGTTCAACACCAAGGTCAAGTCATCGTTCTCCGAAGGTCCGAGGCATGTTCTCTTCCAGCTTGAGCTCCTGAGGAGTCAGCCAAGGAAGGTTGTTCGGATTGTGGAGCAGACTGTGAGGAGATCTTCCTGGTATGCTCATCCCGAGGCAGTTCTGCAGACAATGCTCTGCAGTAAGGATGAGGAGGAGAGAAGAGTGGCAGTCAAAAAGATCTTGGATATGAGACTTATGAGAGGATCTGGGCATGATGAATCAGTTGGTGACGATTCCTTCAGGGTCAGGAAGACTCCTGAAGTTAATCTTGGTGCCAAGACCCTCACTGATCTCATAGATCTGGATAACATCCAGGCTGGCAGTGAGCCCCCTCTTACCTGCAGCCTCACCAATGTTCAAGTCAGAGCTTTCCTGGACAACCCCATGCATGTCCCTGCCTGGCCCTCGCACACCCAGAGTATAGG
The DNA here is from genome assembly GCA_958450375.1 of Homarus gammarus. NCBI lineage: Eukaryota > Metazoa > Arthropoda > Malacostraca > Decapoda > Nephropidae > Homarus > Homarus gammarus. The sequence continues at coordinate 965,291 of CAUDMG010003841.1, forward strand.
GAGTTGTGTACAGCAAGTGAGCGAGGCCAGCAGTCACGTGTACAGCCAGGAGAGGAGGGAAGGCTACATCCGAGCTCAGGTAGTCAGCAGGGAGGTGATGAGTAGAAACAGAAGCAAGAAAGACATGTTCTCTATGGTGTGCAGCAACACCGGGTCGTAGTAGTAAAACCGGTTTTTGTATTTGATGATTTTGTTTTCTAAAGGAATATTAAATTTAATAAATGTGTCAAGATCATTCGTTTCACTATTCTGGATCATTTTCATCCTAATAAATTAACCTGATACATTTACTTTACTTTAAATAAGCTATTTAGTGGTGTTGGTAAAGGGGTGGGAATACTGAATTTTCATAAGATTTCAAATTAAAATTTACCTAGCAAAAAATGAAAACTTTTCAAATCTGAAGATATCACATGATTCTGCACATAGAACTACATCATTAATACCATGGGCCAATTTTTCAAACTCAAAAAAAAAAAATTCGCCTCCGTATGACACACCCTAATCTTACAAGAATCCCTCCAATGTAAGTTATATTCATCCAGGTCGTTAGGGTGGCAAATTATGAGAAGAGCTTAGTCACTCTTAAGTAATGATAAATAAACATGCAGGCAGGCCTTCAGCGCCAACTGTGAAATCTTATCTCAAATAAATAAACAAACAAACGCCAGACATTCTGTCACCTCACCTCCCACCCCCTCCCTCCCCCCTTCCCACCACCCTTGTGTGCCAAGATAAAAGATTGGTGATTTCTTTATGTTTATTTTATATAATATCTCAGACTAAAGTTAGGATAATATAATTTGCATTGCTGAAATCCTTGCAAGACAGAGATTAATTTGAATATAAGCGTCATATATTTTGCTCAAGATATAAAAAATGTAGTACATTAGCATACAATACTGTAGTAAATTTTATAAAAAGTGTTTCAACTATTTTTGGGTAGATTTACATAAATTTCTTCATTTATTTTCATCCATTTTCATGCATACACCATACTAAAAGAAACGTAAAATAAATAAATGACCTTATTGCAAAGCTGGAGTGCACATGTACTAATTTGATTACGGTACTAAAATTTTTATGTCTAGTGCGAATTACAATATGTTTATATTCAAATAAATCAGTATCTTACAAGAATCCCAGCTATGTTAATTATATTCTCCTAGGTCATATCACTGGCATTTTAAAATGAGAGAAGCTTAGTAGGACTGTTAAATAAACACACAGAGACCTTCGCCTCAAACTTATCACCGCAACCCCCCCACCCCCCCAACTCCTAACTGGGTGGCGTAGCTGGCTCCGTCAGTCCCCCCCGCAGCCAGGCTTTTAGGCTTACAGTCTTTATCTTATATAATATCTCAGACTAAAGTTAGGAGATTATAATTTGCATTGCTGGAATCCTTGCAAGAGAGCCAATAATTTGAATATAAACATCATATATTTTGCTCAAGAGATAAAAATTGTTGTACATTAGTGTACAGTACTGTAGTACATTTTATAAAAAAGTTTTTCAACTGTATTTTTGGGTAGATTTACATAGATTTCTTCATTTATTTTCATCCATTTACATGCACACACCATACTAACAGAAACGCAATAGAAATAAATGACGTTAGTGCAAAGCTGGAGTGCACATGCACTAATTTGATTACAGTACTAAAATTGCTTTCTCTAGTGCAAATTATAGCATGTTTATATTCAAATTAATCAGTATGTTACAAGAATCCCAGCTATGTTAATTGCATTCACCCAGGTCATTTCACTGGCTTTTTATAAGAGAGAAGCTTAGTCACCTAAGGACTGATAAATATACACTCGTTAGACCTAGGCCTGTGCCACCTGTCAAATGTACTACCTCCCCTCCCCCCCACGCCCCCTTGCTCGCTCCCACCCTCTCTCCCCCCCATCTGCTTGGAGTGATTGGAATCCTTGTAAAACAGTGAATAATTTTAATATAAACATTATGTATTTTGCACAAGAGATAAAAATTAATCACCTGTATCACATTACAGTAGTGATTTAAGAGTAAAAGTGTATACAGTGGGGTATGCTATAACGAATCTAATTGGTTCTAGAACCTTGTTCGTTATAGAATTCGTTCGTTATAGGATTAATCCGGTCCAGGCCCCCAAATACAACCACTTAACACTGAAAAATATAATATAAAATTGTAAAAAGTGTAAAAAAGTGCATACATATGCATCTAAACCCCTGAAATAAAGAATATCATTAATATTTGTAATAAAGAAAACAATAAATTAGTAAAAAAAAAAAAAAAAAAAAATTTTTTTTTTTTTTTTTTTTAAAATAATGTTCGTTGTAGGAGTTTCGTTCGTTATAGCATTCTCAATTTTATAGGTAAAACCGTTCGTTATAGGAATATTCGTAGTAGGATCCGTTCGTTATAGCATACCCCACTGTATGTACTTATATAGTATTCCACATACACGTAAGTATAAATAAAAAGTTTATGTGCTGATCGGACAACGTCCATTTCGGTTAACGTCACGTTTCCAAGAACGTATCTAGGACGTTAACCGGAGCATGACTGTATTTGTGATTGGATTCTCCCATTATTATTTATTTGGATGTGTTTTGTGCATTTGTGTGTGTGTGTGTCTACACACACACACACATACCTCGTATATACAGTAAAACCTCGATTAACCGACCTCATATGGGAGGGAAGGGGCCAACGGATAATCCAAAAGGTCGGTTAATAGTACAGTCGGCCCTTAACATACGCGGGTTTAGCATACACGGATTTGCAAATACTTGGATTGGCCCGCCGGAGGAATATTCTGTACATTGAAGTAATTGAAGTACATTCAAATCGTGTGCCATTCAACTTGCGCGCGGCACCGAACATGGGACACCGCCCGCTCCCACAACCTCACACACACACACAGCGCGTTGTCACCCCACCCCGCCACTCCGCGCTCCGTCACTCAGTCAGTCTCGCTGTAACCACACTTGTGTTAACATCAGAATTGTAGTTACTACCCTTGCTACCCGCATTTACCATGGCCCCTATAGAGCATCAAAGACACCAGCTGGAGCCACCCCTAAGCGCCAGAAGAAAGTGATGACTCTGCAGGAGAAGGTGGAGTTGCTGAATAAGTTAAGGGAGGGAATGTCGTTCGCTAGTGTGGGGTGACTGTACAACGTGAATGAAAGCACGGTACGTACCATCAAGAAAAGGGAAAAGGATATCTGTGATGCTGTAAGTGCCAGTGCTCCACGCAGTGCTAAGCATGTCAGCCAAGTGAGGGAGAAGGCAATGGTGAAGATGGAGAATGCCTTGTTTCTGTGGATAGACGACCAGCACCGGATAGGTGTAGCAGTGTTATATCCTTATCCGGGAGAAAGCTAAGTCTCTACACACACGCTTCACGCCTGCAGCTGAGGAACCTGTGCCCAGTACCAGTGCTGCTACCCCCACACCTGAGACACCTCCGACACCTTTCCAAGCCAGCAAGGGGTGGTTTGACAATTTCAGGCGTCGATTCGGCCTGAAGAATGTGAAGATGACTGGGGAGGGTGCATCAGCAGACACCAGGGCTGCAAAAGCTTTCCCAGCAGAGTTGAAAGCAATACTCGAGGAGCAGGGATACAAGCCAGAGCAAGTTGGAATATGGATGAAACAGTTAAAACAATAAATTACTATTGTACCGTACATTTAACCTTAAAAATGCTCAAATACCTGTTGTACTGTACGTACTGTATTGTGTTGTAAGAGAAAACGGGATAAATATGTCTGATTTTTATACAGTAACTTTTATATTTTTATTCCGTAGTGATTTACCATACAGAGTGCTGCAATATTTTTATATTTTTATACCGATTTTGATACCGTATATGTATAATAGTACAGGGTGTACTATTTTCTTTTCCAACAGGTTTGTTCTGGAAAAAGATGCCACGGCGCACTTTCATCGCCCAAGATGAACGCCGTGCACCAGGATTCAAGGCAGCCAAAGACAGGTGCACCGTGCTATTTTGTGGCAATGCCGCAGGTCACCTCATTCGCCCAGGCTTCATATACAAGTCTAAGAAACCGCGTGCATTCGAACGCCGCGACATGAGCAGGCTGCCTGTTTTCTGGATGCACAATATGAAGGCCTGGACAACGAGCGAACTGTTTCTCAACTGGTTCCACCATTGTTTCCTGCCAGAGGTTGAACGTTACCTGCACCAGAAAGGATTTGAGTTCAAGATCCTGCTAATCCTCGACAATGCTCCCGGTCATCCACAGTCAGTGGAGGTGTTGCATGAAAAGGTACAGGTGTTGTTCCTTCCACCCAACACCACTGCAGTTAACCAGCCAATGAACCCGGGAGTTATCAAGACGGTCAAGGCTAACTACAGTAAACGTGTGATGGCCAGACTGCACTCAGCCTTAGACCATGACCAAAACCTGGATGTGATTCAGTACTGAAAGAGCTTCAACATTGCCAACTGCGTACCTGTGGTGGCTGAATCATTCAAGGATGTGAAGCCTGAGACAGTGAATGCCTGCTGGAAATCACTGTGGCCTGAATGTGGGAAAGATTTTACTGGATTTTCTCCGGACGAAGCCATCGCAGAGGCGGTGAGAAAGACCCTGGCACTGTCAGGAAAGTGGCTGCTGAAGGCTTCCAGGACATGGCAGAGGACGAGATTAGGGACCTAATTTAAGAGCACGACACGAGCTGACCGAGGAGGATCTACAGGATTTAGTAGACTCAGGCAAGGAAGAGGAAGCGCAAGGGAAAGAGGATGAGGAAGAGCAACAAGAAATAACGTTGGAGAAGTTGGGGGAGATGACCAGGAATATTGAGGCACTGAAAAACCTGGCCTATAGTATGGACCCCTCCATGGTGCGTGCCCTGAAATTCATGCGAGGGATGGATGACGTTTTTGCTCCATACAAAAACATCATGAAAGAAATGAAGAGAAAGAGACGACAACTCCCCATCACCATGTTCTTTGATCGCCGAAGGAGAGGTTTATCACCATCAATCACTGGCGGCAGTGAGGAAGCAGCTAAATCCACCGTCGCCCCCACTTCACCACCCGTTATGGAATTGAGTGACGATGACCCCCGTCTTGTCTCCGAGGATAGGTACGGTACAGTAAAGTGAAATTTTTATCTCTTTTTATATAGCTTTTCTTGCAATGTTTATTGTTTTTAAAAATGCACAGCACAGTACAGTTCAGTACTGTACATAGGAAGTGGAGGTGAAGATATTCACAAAACATTTGTGTTTGTTGTCGGCAGTAGTGACGATGTGGAGACGGAGGGATAGAGCGGGTAGGAGTGGTGACGCTGGAGGCGGGAGCAGAGACGGGGACGAGTGGAGATGCCAGCCAGTACATTACGGGTGTACAGTATTAATTGTTTTTATAGCTCATTTTGCATTTTTAGATTAAATACCGTACATTACGTTTCAACAAAACTACTATATATTTCTGAGAATATGGAAATGTAATATTTTTGCTGAAATGACGTACAGTATGTATTACAGTGGAAAGTGGGATAAAATTGTGACGAAAGCAATGACTTTCGCTTTCTTTCGTTCAAAAGATGTTACCGTAATCGCTTTTCGAATGGTTTTCAGTTGTGGGATTATGAGGCTAATAATAGGATAGAATATTATTGTAATACAGTACAGTACAAGAGTTTTTTAACTGAAAACCATTCGAAAAGCGATTACGGTAAAATCTTTTGAACAACGAAAGAAAGCGAAAGTCATTGTTTTCGTCTTGATTTTATCCCAATTTCCACTGTAATATGTACGTCATTTCAGCAAAAACATTACATTTCCATATTTATTTCTGAGAATATATTCATTCAGTCACAGTTAAGGTAAAATATACTTGTGATGTAATATCTTAATGGAAATACCCGGTATTTAGAAATGCGGTATCGTAGTTTTATTTTGATTCAAATTTAATTAACAAAGATTGGTTTCAAATTTATGTACAGTGATCCCTCGGTTAACGAGCGCCTCGGTTAACGAAATTTTGGTTAACAAATTATCTTCCATAAGTTTCTTCACTTCGGTTAACGAATGCCTTACGAATTTTTCCCAACATGTTTTCGCCTGCATTTGGCTGCTCACCAGCTGTAGTATTAGTCCGCCAATACAGTAATTGGTTTTAGGGGTTAAATTCCTTACCATTTTAGTAAATATCAAGAAGGTTGTACTATTCAATAATTTTAAAAGTTTTATATTAATTTTTTTAGTCATTTTAACAATTATTGAACACAATTGAAGTACAGGAAGCTAGTTTTTTGCGCGCCTAACAGCCACTCAACACACCAAGCTTGGCGTCAGTTTGTTTACCGGTTCAGAGGCAGGAACATCTTGTTTGAGACTCTTCAACATAAACGCTTTTTTTCTGCGTTTCCAGTCAAATTATTGGTCATTGAAATATATTTTACATACTGATAATATATAGCGCAGTGCAGAGTTGATTTAAAGAAAATAAACTTGAATTACACCAAGTGAACTAAAATTTTATGGGTGAAATGGCGGCATGGGGTGACTTCTCTTCCACCCCAATGCCTTCTCGTCTCCCTTCTCCTCCACCCCCACTTCTAATTCCCATCATCATCATCAACCAGGAGCCTTCTACATGCACACCTCAAAGTAAGTGTACTTTACTGCATTTATTTTTAGTTTGTATGTAATTTTCGGTGAGCTGGAACCAATTACCCAAATACCCATTGAAACAATGGTTTCGGTTAACGAATTTTTCGGTTAACGAGCAACTTTCTGGAACGAATTGTGCTCGTTAACCGAGGGACCACTGAATCTGTAAATAAACTTTAAAAAATGAATACTTTATGTTTTACATCGTCCTGTGCTACCATGCCATGGATTTGGCTACTTTGGGCTTGCTATGATGACGCAAGAGATCTGTCCTGGCAACTGTACCGACACTCACAGCTGGTGGTGCGTCGTTTCCATTGTTCACTGGTAGTTACTGGTAAATATTTTTCAACCTAACGAAACTCCTACCCGTTTAGAGGTCGACCCCCAATTTTTTGCCAAAAAATTTGGTCTTAAAAACTCGAACTACACACAGGTATATACAGTAAATAAGGACATGGGGGGCCAGGGGTGTTTTTAGGGGGGGGGGGGGGGGGGAGGCAGCAAAAATGCACGGGTTCTTAACAGTCACGGGTATCTCTGTTACCTAACCCCCGCGTATGTTAAGGGCTGACTGTACAGGAAACTAGTTTTTTGCACGCCAAACAGCCACTCAACACACCAAGCTTGGTGTCAGTTTGTTTATCGGTTCAGAGGTAGGAACATCTTGTTTGAGACTCTTCAACTAAATGCTTTTTTCTGTGTTTCCAGTCAAATTATTGGTCATTCTGAAGTTTATTTTACATATTGACAATATATAATGCAGTGCAGTGTTGATTTAAAGAAAATAATCTAGAATTACACCAACTGAACTAAAATTTTATGGGTGAAATGGCGGCATGGGGTGACTTCTCTTCCGCCCCAATGCCTTCTCTTCTCCCTTCTCCTCCACCCCCACTTCCTTCTCTTCTCCCTTCTCCTCCTCCACCTCCCACTTCAAATTCCATCATCATCATCCAGGAGCCTTCTACATACACACCTCAAAGTAAGTGTACTTTACTGCATTTTTTTTTACTTTAGGTAATTTTCGGTGAGCTGGAACCAATTAACCAAAAACCCATTGAAACAATGGTTTCGGTTAACGAACAGCCTTCTGGAACGAATTGTGTTCGTTAACCGAGGGACCACTGTACAGGGAGAACTCAAGTAAATAAGAACATTTCAAAGGGCTGACATAAGATTCAGAGAAAGATGAGAGACATTACAGTCACTATAAAAAAAATGACTACTGCATGATAAATGTGGAATGCATATACCTGCCATTCTAACATTCAGATCCTCCTCATCCTCATCATCATCTGAATCAAGTGGTTCATCCTCATCTTCACCTAGTCCAGATTCCCCAGCCTTCACTCGCTGAAGGATTTCCATCATTTTTTGGCGCGATTCTTCTGATACTGTTCCACTGCCAAGCTGTTGGAATATGTAAAATGCTCACAGAGGATAGTAAAACATGCATGAATATTATCAGAATGTAAAACATAAACAAAAGAAGCTGGTGATGAAGAGATTGGTGGATACAGTACCTGGTATATAAACAGTGAGTGGTTAAATCATAGGAGAAAACGGTGCAGAAACTAAATACCTACAGCAAAAAATATACTTACATGCTCACATAAAAAAGTGTGCATGAACTGAAATTTATATTAACATTCAACAGAGGTAGAAGGTAACAGCTTTCTTACCTCCGCTTTCACCATCTCTTCAAAAAAGCCTTCAGAGCACTGCACATGACTCTGGTGTTTGTAGCACTTTGAAGAACAGTATGGAACATTGCAGCGAGGACAGGTGTACTGGGATTTGTTGTGGCAGCTGTCATGTAAAAATATGAATATTATACAAACTTAGGACCTGACTTTAAATACTTGGGTTAATATTTAGAAATCGCCAAAACATACAAATATATTGAGCCATAGGAAGAAAGAAAAATAAACAAAACAATTTATTTTATTGTGTTTGTCAGAAATTTATATTTTTCGAGTACAGCATGACCTAACAATTCACGGATTTATTATTCAAGTACCTCGATTATTTGTTAAAGACACCCTGGATGTACCCAAGAATGTCTAAGGGTAGTTTTAAAGTTGCTGCCATTTTTGCGGCTGGGACAGCAAGCCATTCGTTCTAGAGACAGAAATTTCTTTTACCTGTATTGAATATGTGTGTGTGTGTGTGTGTGTGTGTGTGTGTAGACACACACACAAAGCACATACACATAAATAATAATGGGAAAATCCTCTTACAAATACACTAAACAGAAACAAGAACACAAAATGTATTAAAAATATGAGTCTACCCTCAAGTCAACTCCATGCTTTGAAGTTACAACACAGCACGGAGTTGACTTGAGGGTAGACTCACATTTTTAATACATTTTGTTGTCTTGATTCTGATTATTTGTGTGAGGATTTTCCCATTACAGTAAAGCATCTGATAACAATGGTTCGACCAACAACTTTTCATATTTAAAACCCAAGTTAATTTAAGACTCAATTCAATTTACGTCCTTATTTCATTCGTATTTACGACCAAAATACAGTGGTCCTTCGGTTAAAGAAAGGTTCAATTAACAAAATTTTGGTTAACGAATTAGCTACCATAAGGGTTTACAGTTCGATTAACGAAATCCTTACGGCAAACACGTTTTGTTGTGCGCATCAGTTGGTCAGCTGTTCAGCTAGTCCACCAATACAGGACAGTGGTCCCTCGGTTAATGAGCACAATCCGTTCCAACAGGTTGCTCGTTAACCGAAAAACTCGTTAACCGAAACCATTGTTTCAATGGGTTTTTGGGTAATTGGTTCTAGCTCACCGAAAATTGCCTAAATTCAACAAAAAAGGTAGAAAAATACACTTACGTTGAGGTGTGTATGTAGAAGGCTCCTGGATGATGATGATGATGGGAACTAGAATGGGGGTGGAGGAGAAGGGAGAAGAGAAGGCTTTGGGGTGGAAGAGAAGTCACCCCATGGCACCATTTCACCCATAAAATTTTAGTTCTCTTGGTGGAATTCAAGATTATTTTCTTTAAATCAACACTGCACTGCATTATATATTGTCATTATATAAAATAAATTTCAAAATGACCAATAATTTGCTTGGAAACACAGAAAAAAAGCATTTAGTTGAAGAGAGTCTCAAGCAAGATGTTACCTCCACTGAAAACAGAGAGAGACTAACGCCTGTCTGGTGTGTTAACAGGATGGATGGCACGCCAGAAACTAGTTTCTTTACCTTCAATTATGTTCAATAATTGTTAAAATGACTAAAAACTTAATATTAAACTTTTAAAATTACTGAATAGTATAAACTTCTTGATATTTACTAAAATAGTAAGGAATTTAAGCCCTAAAACCAATTACTGTATTGGCGGACTAATACTACAGCTGGTGGACCGCCAAATGCAAGCAAAAACATATTGAAGTCGGCTCGTAAAACACTCGTTAATCGAGGGATTACTCGTTAACCAAAGTTAAGAATCTTATGGAAGGTAAATCGTTAACCGAAATCTCGTTAACCGAGGCGCTCGTTAACCGAGGGATCACTGTAATTGGTTCTATGTTTACATTCGTTTCCAGTGAAGTAAATATCAAAAAAGTAGGTCTCTTGAATATTTCTGCATTTTTTTATATTAAAATGATTGGTCATTCTGAAATTTAGTTAACATATTGATAATATAGACAGAACAGGGAACAGTTTTTGTCCACCCATCAGCTGATTGAATCACCCAACAACCCTTCTCAGTTTAACTTTGTTTACAGTGGAGTGAACATCGACTTTGTTGGTCTCTTGAATATTTTTGCATTTTTACATTAAATTTATTGGTCATTCTGAAATTTAGTTAACAAATTGATAATATACAGTGCAGAAATTACTGTATTATGAAACATGAAGAAGGCATTAGAACCAATAGACTCTGTAAAGAATATGGCATGTCATCAGCGGCTGCCTCTACAATCAGCTGTTTGATATGTAAACAAAGCTGACGGTAATACATAAGAACATAAGAACATAGGAATGGAGGAAACTGCAGCGGGCCTATTAGCCCATACTGGGCAGTCCCGTTTACACCCAACCCCTATTGCTCATATGAGCATCCAACCTATGTTTGAAGCAATTCAGCGCATTCGAGTTAATGATGATATTTGGTAACTTGTTCCATTCATCCACTACTCTGTTTCCAAACCAGTGTTTACCTATTTCACACCTAAATCTAAATTTGTCTAATTTAAAACCATTGTTATGAGTTCGCTCCTGGTTGGATAGTTTGAGTACCTTTGTAATGTCCCCTTTGTTTAGCCCTGACTTCCACTTATACACCTCTATCAGGTCGCCCCTCGCTCTACGTCTCTCAAGGGAGTGCAAATTAAGATGCTTTAACCTGTCTCTATACTCAAGGTTCCGAATGCCCGGGATTTGTCTTGTCATTCTCCTCTGAATTCTTTCCAAGGATTCTATATCCATTCTGTAATACGGTGACCAGAACTGAATTGCGTAATCCAGGTGTGGTCTCACAAGAGCAAGATACAGTTATACACACCTCAAAGTTAAAATACAGTATTCTATTGTTTTTTATTTATTATTGTACAGTATACTATACAGTACAGTACAGTACAGTACTGTATTTAGTTTATATTTAATGTTTTGTTAATTCTATTACCGGTATACAGTACCTTGTATGAACTTTTTCTGTGAGTTGGAACCAATAACCCAATATCCCATTGAAATAATAGATTCGGTTAACAAAATTTGCGGGTAACGAACGACTCTGTGGAACGAATTGTGTTCGTTAACCGAGGGACCGCTGTATAATCAAAATAATATAAAATTACATTTTCATATAAATAATAACTAAATCCTGATATGTACTGTATAATAAAAAAAATAAAAATTAATGTAAAAAAAATTAAGAGCGCCTTGCGCAAAGAAGCTGCCTTGCTAATGAGCGGTAAACAACAGTCGGAGCTTGGCAAGCCTTTTGTTTTCACACATCTGGAACAGGAACAGGAGAAAAACATTCTCAGGTTTCTTACATCATTTTTGCATCCTTTTTCAGCATGAGCAAGAGAGCAAGTGATGGTAGTGTTATTTCAAAAGCAAATAGAAAGTGTATAAGCTTAGCTGAGAAACTACAGTAGATGTGTTAAAACAATATGAAGAAGGTGAGAGGTCTGTGGATATTATGTGGAGCAAGCAATGAACATATTTTCTGTAGTGAAACCATTAACAGAACAAAGCATTAAAATTTAAATAAATGCAAATGACCTCTACATAAAGATGTATAATGAGAAAAGAAAGCAGCTGTACAAGGTTCTTTCGATAACTTTATTATTCGAAGGCCTAAACCATCAACTTCAGTTACACCATCAAATTCAACATCAACTTTAGGTTCAGTAACAGTTTCAGCAACAGCTTCAGCCACAGTTGAACCTGATGACTTCAACATCTGAGTATATTCATTGGCTGTCCTTATGTTTTAGACTTTACCACCATTGGTGAGAAGAATTTTTGTTCTTCATTCATAGATATTATTCAAAACATATATGAACAGTAAATAAGTGTTGTTTTCATATTCATATGTAGAGAAATGACAATATGTTTTCACATGTACACACTAACTGTTCATACGTTGGCATTCCCAATCGTCTCGCTTTATTTCTTTACCGTTAGTGGTCAGCTGCTTCCAATGTTCCATTTATTAACATTAAATAACATTACTTAAAACATAAATACAGGTTTTCATTTTTTTTAATTAAGTTCACTACAGCTACAACCAGGGTCTTATTTTCTTCAGTTTCTTATGTAGAGCTATCATCTTCAGTTTCTTATGTAGAGCTATCATCTTCAGTTTCTTATGTAGAGCTATCATCTTCAGTTTCTTATGTAGAGCTATCGTCTTCAGTTTCTTATATAGAACCATCGTGACTCACGAAAACAATGTCATCTTGTCACCTCGTGTGTGTTTTAATATTCTACATACAGTGGGGTATGCTATAACGAACCTAATTGGTTCTAGAACCTTGTTCGTTATAGCATTCGTTCGTTATAGGATTAATCTGTTCCAGGCCCCCAAATACAACCACTTAACACTGAAAAATATAATATGAAATTGTAAAAATTGCAAAAAAGTGCATAAATATGCATCTAAACCCCTGAAATAAAGAATATCATTAATACTTGTAATAAAAAAACAATAAATTAGTAAAAAAAAAAAAAAAAAAAAAAAAAAAAAAAAAAAAAAAAAAAAAAATTTTAAACAATGTTCGTTGTAGGAGTTTCGTTCGTTATAGCATTCTCAATTTTATAGGTAAAACCGTTCGTTATAGGAATACAGTATTCGTAGTAGGATCCGTTCGTTATAGCATACCCCACTGTATTATTAATGAATTGCATTGTTCATTTCACATTTACAATATAAACATTAATTCAATCAAATACAATGCAGTAATAAACAATAATGAATCTTTTTTACATATTCTTAAGATAAATGACTATTCCCTTGAGTGCGCACGTATACAATGGCATTCCACTGTCAGTCTCACTTTTTTCTTTAATATCAGTGGTTACTTCTACTGCACATTAAATAATATTAATTAAAACATAAATATTTTTTACATTAATTTTACTACAACAATAACCAGGGTCTTATTTTCTTCAGTTTCAGGTGTATAACTGACATTATGGGTGTAAACACTGACAACAATGCTGTCTCTTATCCTCTTGTGTGGTTTAATATTCTACGCATTATTCATGAATTGTAGTGTTCATTTCGCATATACTGTATAAAGATTATTTCAATCAAATACATATTCACTATTCAGTAATAAACAATAATGAATCTTTTGCACGTTTCTTAAAAAGATAAATGACGCGGTATCCTTAAATGCGCACGTATATGTTGGTGTTCCCAAGCCACCTCTTCTTTTTTTCTTTGCCATTAGTGGTTAGCTATTTCTATTATTCCATTTATTAACATTAACAAACATTACTTAAAACATATATATTCATTTTTTGCATTAATTTTACTACAGCTACAACCAGGGTCTTATTTTCTTCATTTTCTCGTGTAGAACTATTGTACCGCACTCCCGGCTGTAAACACAAATGAAAATAATGGCTTCCCATCTCCTCTTGTGTTACCATATTATTATTCATTTATATTGTATAAGGTGCATTCAGAAATATTATTTAAAGAATATAGTTTGCAATTTTCATTAATTGTATTGTTTTGGGGGGAAAGGAGGGTAAAAAGTCACATAAAAGATATGAAAATGTCACACTTGGGAACGCATTTCATTACTATTGCTTCATTATAATGGTAATTAATGATTTGCGATAAGACGATTCACCTTACACTGCAATATTGGAGGACACACTAAAGTCGTTATTCGAGGCTTTTATTATTTATTTGTACAGTGGTCCCTTGGATAACGAACGGTTCGATTAACGAAATTTCAGTTAATGAATTACCTCCTATAAAGATCTTCAATTCGGTTAACAAACAAAACTTTGATTAACAAAATCCTTACGAACAACACTTTTGTTGCGAGCATCAGCTGAACAGCTGATGGGCTAGTCTGCCAATTCAGTAATCTGTTCTATGCTTACATTCGTTTCCAGTGGAGTAAATATCAAGAAAGTTGTGCTCTTTAATATTTTTGCATTTTTTATAATAAAATTATTAGTCATATATTGATAATATATGCAGTACAGGGAACTAGTTTTTTGTGCGCCCATCAGCCGCTTGACTCAGCCACCAGGCGTCAGTCTGGCTTTCTTGACAATGGTGTGAACATTTACAGTATTTTGTTCGTGTCTTGAATATTTTTGCATTTTTACATTGAAATTATTGGCCATTCTGAAATTTAGTTAACATATTGATAATATATAGCACAGTGCAGTGTTGATTTAAATAAAATAATCTTGAATTACACCTAGTGAACTTAAAATTTTATTGGTGAAATGACAGCATCAAGCATGGGTCCCCTGAAAGGTGATTTCTCCTCCATGGCTATTGATGGCCATTTTGGGATCAAATTTTCTCGGGTTGAAAATCGAGACAATTTTCGGAAAAGGTCTTGAATAAAGATGAAAGTTAAAGTTTTTATTTATTTTTTTTTATTTTTTTTTTTTTGGGGGGGGGGGGGGGTGCCCTACCTGGCCTGACTCAATATCAGGTGGAGGTAAGGGGGGGGGGGGGGATTAGTGGTCTCCTATTATTGAACTTCTGATGGAATGTCAGGTCACGTTTCTTGGCTGGGGGATTAGTGGGTCTCATGACCCGAAGATGTCTTGAATAAACACGAAACCTAAAGTATTTTTAGGGAGATTGTGATAAGTATAAGTATAAATGAGCAAAGTTGTATCAATTCAACACTACATTACATAACATTTTAAAATATGGAGTGCGAAAGCAGAAAGAATGTGGGTGGAAAACAGTGGCTGGCAAGCGATAAGCTCCTCAACAGCTGATCATTTAATTTGCCTCCATGCAGTTACACAAGACAATTACTGGGTGCTTGTTGTCTTAATTCCCATGTGTGTGTGTGAGGTTGTGTCTGTGTGTGGTTGCATCTGTGTGTGGTTGTGTCTGTGTGTGGTTGCGTCTGTGTGTGGTTGTGTGTGTCTGTGTGTGGTTGTGTGTGTCTGTGTGTGGTTGTGTGTGTCTGTGTGAACATAAGAATGGAGGAAACTGCAGCGGGCCCATTGACCATACTGGGCAGTCCCGTTTATACCCAACCCCTATTGCTCATATAAGCATCTAACCTATGTTTGAAGCTATCCAGCGTATTCGAGTTAATGATGATATTTGGTAACTTGTTCCATTCATCCACTACTCTCTTTCCAAACCAGTGTCTACCTATTTCACCCCTAAATCTAAATTTGTCTAATTTAAAACCATTGTTATGAGTTCGCTCCTGGTTGGATAGATTGAGTACCTTTGTAATGTCCCCTATGTTTAGCCCTGCCTTCCACTTATACACCTCTATCAGGTCGCCCCTCGCTCTACGTCTCTAGAGAGAGTGCAAATTTAGATGCTTTAACCTGTCTCTGTATTCAAGGTTCCTAATGCCCGGGATTAGTCTTGTCATTCTCCTCTGGATTCTTTCCAAGGATTCTATATCCATTCTGTAATACAGTGACCAGAACTGAACTGCGTAATCCAGGTGAGGTCTCACAAGTGCTAGATATAATTTTAACATGACCTCGCTAGTCTTGTAACTAACACTCCTTTGTATGAGTCCAAGTACTTTATTAGCCTTGCTACAAGCAAAAACACATTGTTTACTTGGCTTAAGATTCCTACTTATCATTACTCCTAAATCTCTCTCACAGTCGGATTCCACAATGGCATCGTTGTTCATCTGGTAACTGGTTTCCCTGTTTACATCTCCTATACTGAGTACTTTACATTTGTCCACATTGAATTTCATCTGTCATTTTTCCGACCATTCGAAAAAATTGTTTAGATCTTCCTGTAATTTTGCAGAGTCCTCGTCAGATTTAATTACACGTCCTATTTTAGTGTCATCAGCAAATTTACTTATGTTGCTGTCTATGCCGATATCTATGTCGTTTATGCATATAATAAATAATAATGGTCCAAGTATTGAGCCTTGGGGAACTCCACTAGTGACGTTGCTCCAATGCGATTTAGTGCCGTTTTTGCTCATTCGCTGTTTCCTGTCCAGTAACCACGCCCTAATCCATTTAAGGATATTACCTTTGATGCCATGCCCTTCTACCTTTCTAATTAGTCTTTCGTGGGGGACTCTGCCGAAGGCTTTGCTAAAGTCGAGATATACCACATCAAAATTGTGCCCCTCGTCCACCGATTCGAAAACTGATGAAAAGAATGTTAATAGATTAGTTAAACATGAACGCCTGCTTGTAAAGCCATGTTGGGAATCATTGATCAACTTGTGCTTCTCCAGGTGGTTTCGAATAGTTTGAAATAACTGATTCTAGTAATTTACCTACTACTGATGTTAGACTGATTGGGCGGTAGTTAGAGGATGGTGATCTATCCCCCTTCTTGAAAATCGGTATTACATTCGCTATCCTCCAGGATTCTGGTACTAACCTGTTTTTAATGACATGCTAGACAACTTTGCTATGGGCATACTAAGCTCTTCCTTACATTCCTTTAATACTCTGGCAAATGTCTCATCGGGACCAGGTGACTTATTAGGCTTCAGTTTGTCTATTTGCTTATTAACATCATTACTAGTCACTACTATCTCGCTTAATTTGTTTTCTTCACTATCTCTGAATAGAGTCGGTGCCTCAGGTATCATGTTTAAATTTTCGGTGGTGAAAACTGTTGAAAAATATTTATTCAGATTATTGCTCATTTCTCTGTCGTTATCAGTTAGCTCGCTGGTATCTGAAAGTATTGCTCCAATCTTATCTCGTGTTTTAGTATTGATACAGTTGGTAGAATCCATTGGGGTTTGTTTTCGCCTCCCCTGCTATCTTCAGTTCATAATTCCTCTTCGCTTTTCTTATCTCGGTCTTAACCCTACCGGCCAATACCTTATAATACACCTGGAGGTAAATTTCGCCACGATTTATCCTTCTACCTATAGCCTTCCTTGGCCAATGATGTTCCTTAAATAATTATTTATCCATTTAGGGTCATTGGTGTCTGATCTGAGTTTTTTGTATGGAATGTTCTGCCTTTGTGCATTAAGTAACTCATTATTTAAATTGTCGTGGAACTCGGCAATCTCAGATCTCGTTATCAGGTCAGTGCCATCTGTCAGGTTCACACCCAAGCGCGACACCCCCTCTCTCAGCTGCCTCTTTAAACTATCAAAGTCCGCCCTTCTGAAATCTGGGACTTTAATGGAATTCCCTTTACGTCTGACCTGAAAAACTAACTGGAATCTAATTTCTTTGTGATCGTTATTTGCAAGTTTGTTCCCTACCTCGACATTGCTAATGAGGTTTTCTCTCTTCGACAGAACTAAATCGTGTACAGTGAACCCTCGCTTTACGCGGTTTCACTTTACGCGTTTCTACATTTACGCGGTACCCTGCCAGAACCAGAATTCCCACTTTACGCGGTGCATCTACTCATATACGCAGGTGAAGTATAATTTTTTTATTGAGCTCATAAAATTCATACAAATTATCAGGCCAGAATATAATTTACATTGCTGGAATTCTTACAATTTGATGATCATTTTGAATATAAGCATCATAGATTTTGCATTAGACATACAAATTATAGATCTAATGCAAGTATTTTGTTTACTCTGAGCAAATACGTTATCTTTTGTGCAAAATATATGAAGTGTATATTCAAAATATTCCTGGTCTTGCAAGGAATCCAGCAATGTCAATTATATTATCCTAACTTTAGTCTGAGGTATTATTTATTACAAAAAATATAAATATACTGTTATAACCTAATCATTTCTCTGGTAGGGAGGGAAGGTGGGGGTGGGGGTGAGGGGGTAGGGAGGGAGGGAGGGACCCAGGAAGCAGGTGGCAAGAGGGGGGGGAGGTGGGGTATTTTGATTGACAGATAGTATTTCGGTAAGTATATTTTGTATATTCATTGAAGATATTTGTTTTAGCTCATAAAATTCATACAAATTATCGGGCCAAAATATAATTTACATTGCTGGAATTCTCACAATTTGATGATCATTTTGAATATAAACATCACAGATTTTGCATTAGACATACAAATTTTAGATCTATATTAAGTATTTTGTTTACTCTGAGTAAATATGTTCTCGTTTGTGCAAAATATATGACATTTATATTCAAAATATTCCTGGTCTTACAAGGAATCCAGCAATGTCAATTATATTATCCTAACTTTAATCTGAGGTATTATTTATTACTAAAAGGGTAAATATTCTGGTTTCTCCCACACATTTCTCTGGTAGGGAGGGTTGGTGGCAGGTGGGGGGGAAGGAGGGACCGACCGACCATCTGGCGAGGTTGGAGGAGGGGGGGAGGCAAGGTGGGGTACTTTGATTGACAGATAGTGTCGTGAAGAATATTTTTTTTTTTATTAACTGAAGATATTTGTTTTAGCTCATAAAATTCATACAAATTACCCGGCCAGAATATAATTTACATTGCTGGAATTCTTACAATTTGATGATCATTTTGAATATAAACATCATAGATTTTGCATTAGACAAAATATATGACATTTATACTCAAAATATTCCTGGTCTTACAAGGAATCCAGCAATGTACAGTCGGCCCTTAACATACGCGGGTTTATAATACACGGATTTGCAAATACGCGGATTACCCCGCCAGAGGAATATTCTGTACATTGAAGTAATTGAAGTACATTCAAATCGCGCGCGGCACCGAACACAGGACACCGCCCGCTCCTGCAACCTCACACACACACTCATAGCTCTCCCTCACTCAGTCAGTCTCGCTGTAACCACGCTTGTGTTGACATCAGCATTGTAGTTGCAAAAATATTACATTTCCGTGAATGTATTATATCAAGCACAGTATGAATAGAATATCACGAATAAAAGAGTATTTTTACCGAAAACTACAAAAAAAATGAGTAACATATCTTGAACATCGGAAGGCTAGGTAAAGTCTTTTGTTTTCATGTAGTTCATCCTAATTAACATTGAAATGCATTACGTTTCAGCAAAACTACTATTTATTTCTGAGAATATGGAAATGTAATATTTTGCTGAAATGACGTACGTATTACAGTGGAAAGTGACGAAAGCAATGACTCGCTTTCTTTCGTTCAAAAGATGTTACCGTAATCGCTTTTCGAATGGTTTTCAGTTAAAAACTGTTGTATTACAATAATATTCTATCCTAATTCACTTGTGATGCAACAGTTTTTTTAACTGAAAACCATTCGAAAAGCGATTACGGTAACATCTTTTGAACGAAAGAAAGCGAAAGTCATTGTTTTCGTCACTTTCCACTGTAATACGTACGTCATTTCAGCAAAAATATTACATTTCAGTGAATGTAGTATATCAAGCAAATATGAATATAATATCATTGTAATATAACAGTATTTTAACCAAAAACTATTAAAAAAAAAGAGCAACATCTCTTGAACATTGGAAGGTTAGGTAAAGTCTTTTGTTTTTGTCATGAATTTTATCCTATTTTACATTGAAATACATCACGTTTCAGCAAAACTACTATTTATTTCTGAGAATATATTCATTCAGGCACAGTTTAGGTAAAATATACATGTGCTGTAACATTTTTGTAATTGAAAACGATTCGAAAAACACGTACCCTCTTGCCCTGTTCAAGGAGAAGACTGGGAGGAGCTGTTTGGTGCTAAAGACGATGACAAGGAAAATGATTTTGATGGATTTTAATGAAAATATTCAGAAAGACCCAGGCACTGTCAAGGAAAGTGGCTGCTGAAGGCTTCCGGGACATGGCAGAGGACGAGATTAGGGAGCTAATTGAAGAGCACGACACTGAGCTGACCGAGGAGGATCTACAGGAGTTACTAGACTCAGGCAAGGAAGAGGAAGCGAAAGGGAAAGAGGATGAGAAAGAGCACCAAGAAATAACGTTAGAGAAGTTGGGGGAGATGACCAGGAATATTGAGGCACTGAAAAACCTGGCCTATAGTATGGACCCCTCCATGGTGCGTGCCCTGAAATTCATGCGAGGGATGGATGACGTTTTTGCTCCTTACAAAAACATCATGGAAAAAATGAAAGAAAGAGACGACAACTCCCCATCACCATGTTCTTTGATCACCGAAGGAGAGATTTAACACCATCAATCACTGGCGGCAATGAGGAAGCAGCTGAATCCACAGTCGCCCCCACTTCACCACCTGTTATGGAATTGAGTGACGATGAGCCCGATGACCCCCGCCCTGTCGCCGAGGAGAGGTACGGTAAAGTGAAATTCTTATCTCTTTTTTTTAATAGCTTTTCTTGCCATGTTTATTGTTTGTAAAAATGCACAGCACAGTACAGTTCAGTACTGTACATAGGAAGTGGAGGTGCAGTTATTCACAAAACATTTGTGTTTGTTGTCGGCAGTAGTGACGGTGCGGAGGTGGAGGAGGCAGAGGAGGGAGCGGGTTGGGAGGAGTGGTGAGGTGAGGTGACCTTGGACGCAGGAGCAGGGACGAGTGGAGATGCCAGCCAGTATATTTCGGGTGTATTAATTGTTTTTATAGCTATTTTTGCATTTTAATATTAAATACTGTACATTACGTTTCAACAAAACTACCATTTATTTCTGAGAACATAGAAATGTAATATTTTTGCTGAAATGATGTACGTATTATAGTGGAAAGTCGGATAATATTGTGACGCAAGCAATGACTCTCTCTCTTTCTTTTGTTCAAAAGATGTTGCCGTAATCGCTTTTCGAATGGTTTTCAGTTGTGGGATTATAAGGCTAATGATAGGATAGAATATTATTGTAATACAGTACGAGAACAGTACAACAGTTTTTTAACTGAAAACCATTCGAAAAGAGATTACGGTAAAATCTTTTGAACAACGAAAGAAAGCGAAAGTCATTGTTTTCATAATTTTATCCCACTTTCCACTGTACAGTAATATGTACGTCATTTCAGCCAAAATATTACATTTCCATATTTATTAATGAGAATATATTCATTCAGTCACAGTTCAGGTAAAATATAATTGTGATGTAATATTTTAATGAAAATACGGTATCGGGAAGTTTGGATCCAAAAATGGTGCGGCTCGCCAGCCGCTCTCTGCGTAAAGGGGTACACGCACCACGGAATGTGAGCATTCCTGTTTCAGCAGGGTACCGTGTAAACGTGGAAACGCGGAATGCGGGACCGCGTAAAGCGCGGGTTGACTGTATAGTAAACAAGGCTCTAAGAGGTGATACCATCTTACAGTTAACCAAGGGAACAACACAGGGGGACCCTGTTGCAATGGCAATGTACGCAATAGGCCTATCAGTGATCCAACACAAAATAAAATTTGAAACAACTGAGGTCAAACAAGTGGCCTACACTGATGACCTTATAGGAGCAGGAAAAGTGGAGGACATCAAAAAGTGGTGGGACTTGGTAACATCACGAGTTCCACAAATAGGGTACCACCCAAACGCCAGCAAGTCCTTCCTCAATTGTGAAGCCAGAACATTATGAACGGACAATGGAGGTGCTTGGCGGAAGTGAGGTCAAAATAACAAAGGATGGCCAAAGACATCTAGGCACAGTAATTGGCACTACAGACTTCAAGACCGAGTACGTAGCGGGAAAGGTGAAAGAGTGGGTTAGGGAAATCCAAATCTCTGTCTGAGATTGCTAACACAGAGCTACATGCGGCTTTTGCGGCATTCACCCATGGAGTCACTGATTGCTGGAACTACCTGATGCACACTATCCCTGATATCGGACCCCTCCTCCACCCTCTGGAAGAAGCTATCAGTGTTAATTGCATTCCCAAATTAGTGAAACACCCCTTCTTAACCCCAGCAGAAAGATCACTCCTTGCACTTCCATCAAGGGTGGTTGGAATGGGACTAACCAATCCAGAGGAGATTGCTGCCACCGAACATCAAAATTCAGTTAAGCTCACGGCAGCCCTCACGGACAACATAATAGCCCAGAACACAACAGGGGAGGTGGATACCAGTGAAGTAAACAAGATTCATAGGTCCATTACGACAGAGCGACAGCACTGACAAAGTGATAAGCTGCAGCAACTGTTACTGCAGGTACCAGGGAATTTGAAAAAAAAAGTAGCTACAGCGCAAGAGGTGGGCGCCTCGAACCAGTTAACTACATTACCAATAAGGGCAAATAGTTTCAGTCTACATAAACAAGAATTTACAGATGCCATTGCTCTAAGGTAGGGTCGGCCAGTAGAAGGGTTACCCTCCCAATGAGTGTGTGGCTCTACCTATGATGTCGATCACGCCATGGTGTGCAAGAAAGGGGGCTTCATTTGCATGAGGCATGACAAAGTAAGGGCTCTCACAGCAAATTTGTTGAAGGAAATCTGCCGTGACTTCAAACACATCCAACGAAGCCCGTGTTGACGTCAGTGCGAGAGGATTCTGGATGCGGGGATAGCACGCCTTCTTCGACATCAGGATTTTTTATCCCATGGCCGCAAGTCACCATAACTTAGCTCTTGGTGCTGCACACGGGAGGAACGAGAACGATAAGATAAGGGAATACGGGGAAAGAATTCAGAACGTTGATCAAGGCAGACTGAAACCATTTGCCCTTATCGGTAACGTAGTTAACCAGTTCGAGGCGCCCACCTCCTGCGCTATAGCTAATTTTTTTTTTCTTCAAATTCTCTGGTACTTGCAGCAATAGTTGCTGCAGCTTGTCACTTTGGCTGTGCTGTCGTTCTGTCGTAATAGACCTTCGGATCTTGTTTACTTCACTGGTATCCACCTCCCCTGTTGCGTTCTGAGCTATTATGTGGTTCGTGAGGGCTGCCGTGAGCTTAACTGAGTTTTGATGCTCAGCAGCAGCAATCTCCTCTGGATTGGTTAGTCCCATTCCTCCCAGTCTCAGTGGTAATGCAAGGAGTGATCTTTTTGCTGGGGTTAGGTGGGGGTGTTTCACTAATTTGGGAATGAAATTGACGCTGATAGCTTCTTCCAGGGGGTGGAGGAGGGGTCCGATATCAGGGACAGTGCGCATCAGGTATAGCCAACAATGCTTGACTCCATGGGTGAATACTGCAAAAGCTGCATGTGGCTCTGTGTTGGCAATCTGAGACAGAGCTTGGATTTCCCTAACCCACTCATTCACCTTTCCCACTACATACTCGGTCTTGAAGTCCGTCGTGCCGATTACTGTGCCTAGATGTCTTTGGCCATCCTTTGTTATTTTGACCTCACTTCCACCAAACACCTCCGAAAGCTGGGAATGCTGTACAGATGCTATAGCTACTTCACACCTGAGTAGTTGCTTCAAGTTTATAAGGAATTCATTCGTCCTAACTTGCCCTACTGCTCTCATATCTGGGGTGGTTCTTCTTCTGTCCAACTGTTAGATAGGGTGGAATCAAAAGCTTTTCGTCTTATTAACTCTTCTCCTTTAGTTAATAATCTTTCTTCCCTTTCTCTTCGCCACAACGATGCTTAACTGTTTCTCATTTACAGGTACTTTAACGGACAATATTCGGTGGATTTGGCATCCTGTGTACCGCTGGCAAGGCCGTGGGCTCATTACACTCGTCTTGCCCACAGTGTCCACAGTTTCTCTGTGGATGTCGGTCACACTTGAATATCCCGTTATAGTACATCCTTCTTTCCTCACACAGCCAAACAGTGGAATGCTCTGCCTTCTTCTGTTTCCATACTCATACAATCTGTCTCACTTTAAAAAGCCAGTTTTCCAGCATCTTCGTGGAGCAGATTAATATAATCTCTTTCTTTACTATTTTTAATTTCTTTTTACTCTTATTTTTACGCCCCCTCGGCCCCATTGTGGGTCGATGACCTGTGCCTGGGTGGGCTATTCCATTTTCGGAGAGTAGCCCACCCAGGCACAGGTAAGATTAGGCAG
Organism: Homarus gammarus; assembly: GCA_958450375.1. Classification (NCBI taxonomy): domain Eukaryota; kingdom Metazoa; phylum Arthropoda; class Malacostraca; order Decapoda; family Nephropidae; genus Homarus; species Homarus gammarus. Next base: position 989,444 of record CAUDMG010003841.1, read on the forward strand.
GTTTGTTTGGCTAAGTTGGTGAGGTCTGTTTTTCATACCCACTGAAGTCAGGTTACATTATTTTAGAATAAAGAATAAAGACAAAAGCTAAGGTGCTCCATTGTTTCCCTCTTCCCTGTGTGATTTTATCACACAGTGTTCACTAAAATAAAACAGTGAAATTGCGGCGTTTTTAAAATCGTTTTCTATGAATTTCGGCCGCGGGTTAGTCATCAATAATTACCAGTTTTTAGTGTGATTCATTTGAATCTAACTTCTATTTCTGTCGGAAATCACTCGTTTGAGTTATGACCCCCCCCCCCCCCCCTAACCTAACCTATTCTATCCTAACCTGCCCTAACCAAACCTAACCCAATTGAGAATTAACCGATATCTGCCTACCATTTACTCTGATGAAGGCTCGGGCTGAGGTTGAAGATCGTGTTTGTCTTCAGAGGCAGGGATAGGAAGTAGCTGTCGCACCCAGTTGCCTTCCCAAATAATTGCTTTACAAAATCAATATTTTGACGAGTAATTTACAACAGATGTTTTAAGAAGAATGTTGCTTAGAATTTCATAAGGTAAGTGATAGGGCCATTCGTATTGTTGTGCGTGACTTAGGTGTTAATACGGAAAAATACCCATATTTCTAATGGAAAAATCGAAACCTAGCTACTATCATAGATTGGTTAACTTTTACAAGTGGAAATCCATGGATTTTTTTTTTAGCAACACATTGTTCAACAACCAAAAAAAAAAGCATCAAAACTAACCTAACCTAACAATGTAACATAAGGTAACCTAACCTGTTGTGTTAGGTTCATTGGTTGTCTACTTGTAAAAAATACCCATAAATTGACCAACAATTTTCAAAATGTCACAATATCATTGTTTTATAGTGGACATTGCAGTAGTTTTAGGAAATGTGTTAAAAAGTGGTTTTGGTAAAAAAAATTTTGTCATCCTTTTATTTAAATAGCCAGGTAGTATTATCGGTGAATTTATAGTAAAGCACCGGTCTTTCTCTCGCTGTTATTAATATGTATTTCGTAATGTTTAGACATTTCCAAGACATTTTTCTATGATGTTTCCGTCGGAAATTAAAGATAACCGAAATAATAATTTTCCAATATTATTATATTTGGTCAGTCACAAGTTGTTTACGTCTAGCGAAGAAGCTCTGACCCCCTCACCCAGTGCTCTGTTTCCTCCGTGTTGGCTTTTTAAGGGTCTACAGCGCATGTGCGGGGGTGGTGTGAGAGTTCCTGATTGGCTATAGCGAAAGGAGACTTCTTATTGGCCAAGAGTTTTTTGTCTTAGGCAATGGTGCATGAGTCAGGAGTTGAGATTTGAATTTTCTGTACAGGGGTACCAGATATGGCTGAACAGGTTGAAGAGCTGTGCCAACATTGTGATAAGACATTATTTTACGTCAATTGCCTAGTTTCATCAGAAAAATAGTGAGGCCATTTCATTTTTTTGAAAACACGGTGTATTACTGAACGTTACTTGTCCAAAGTGTAATAATCACATTTGGCCTGATTCTTCTTCAGATTAGGGTAAGATGTGGGGGCATGAACAAAGGAGGGTCCAGGGGGCAGAGCCACCCCTGGTTAGGTTAGGTTAGATCATATTTTTTTTTTTTACACAGAAAAAGGGGGTAGGTAAAGTTAGGTTACATTTCCTTCAGTACACCTCCATTAGAAATGTTTTTTTCCTATGGTTTTTGATGAGTTTTGAGTGATTTTTGCCTTGTTCTCCATTGGAAATCACCTGTTTCTTGGCATTTTTTTTAAACATTAGTAACCCGAAAGCGCCCTCCGAGCCGTAATCCATTTTTTAAATCAAATTTTGTCGGGTTACCATTTGGTAGTCCGACAATATTATTGGAAAGTTCGGGATAAGTCCTCGGGTGTGGGTAGGCACCCGAACGACTTATCCCGATTGTTCAAAGTACTGTAGTTATATATTAATAGAAAACGTCTCTGAAACATATTATATGTAAATTAAGATGAGATAATAAAGAAAACAAATATTTAAATGTCATAATAACTGGTTCCATGGAAATGTATATATTTTCAAGAGACTGCCGTGTACCCCCGTGATGTTTTACCTTCAACTCCGAAGATTTTTCATCTCCCCATCGCTTTTCTCCAATTTTATCAAGCATTGCATTCCAATAATCATCCTCTTATAGCTTCAAGTATGTTAAAAATTGCACTTTTCTTTGTGATAGATAGATGTAATGCCATTTCCAACTCGCCAAAATATTATATAGGGAAGATATAAGATGAGCCAAATGTACTTGGTAGATTCCTGAGGTAACAGTTTACAAGTGTCATCTGTGACCCATGCTGATAATTACCATGGGAAAATTTCTCCTGCTGTATTTCACTGTTTGGGTTGTTGTTCCGGTTGTGTTTAGGTACTACCAATATTTGTAAGTTTTGATTAGGTTACATAAAATATTTTTTTAGATGAAATGTTCGAACTCAGGGTTAGAAAAAGTACCAAAATTGATTAATGATGTTTTCAATGACGTAATTTAAATCGTGTCAGTCCTATCTTATATCACCGGAACAACAATAAACAAAAGTTAAATATACTATGGACAAATTTCTTAAAAAAATTATTTGTAATAGCTATGCAACTCGTTGGAAACTACAGTCAACCCTCACTTTACGCGGTTAATTCAACCCACAGGGTACCGCGGAAAGTGAGAAACGCGTAAAGTGAACAACATAACATATGGGATTAATTGAAATAGAGACTGGGCCGACCCCCAAACTCCACTTTTTGACGACACACAACTATGTTGCAGTAAAAATATTATCTTAACTTTATGATGGTAGGCACACACAATTAATAATTAAGAGAAATATCAATAATATTTGTTTTTTTAACACTTACATTAGTAGAAAAGATGGCTGGGCACATGGGGATGGGCAGTTGGTTCCGAGGCAGAGGGCAGATTATTGGCCATCACCTGTATCACTTGTATCAATTGTATCACTATCCACCACAGAGGCTTGCAGGGCCTCTTTGTCAAACCCCTCAAAGTCCATATAAGTCCATATCCTCACTATAATTATCACTATCACTGACTTGGGCCGGCTGTGGCGGGTGAAGAACTCGGTAATGTTTTGATGACTGGGCGACCTTGTGCGCACCATGCTCGTCCACTTACACAACATGGCGGATGGCGGGAGAGGGCAGGAGAGATGGCAGGAGGTTTGGATCCAAAAATGGCGCGGCTCGCCAGCCGCTCTCCGAGTAAAGGGGCACACGCACCGCGGAATGTGAGCATTCCTGCTTCGGCAGGGTACCGCGTAAACGTGGAAACGCGGTATGTGGGACCGCGTAAAGCGAGGGTCGACTGTATTATCAAAAGTAATTTATCTTATATACAGTAGTTACCGCAATATATAGATAATAGATATTAGATTTTGTTTTATTTTTTCAGGCTGGCATTATAGCATCCTGGTATTGTTATTAGAGACCACCAGAATCCTTTTGCTTATCTTTCGGAGAAGGAGTTCATCAAGAGGTATAGGCTGTCCAAGGAATGCATCTATGAATTTCTTGAACGAGTTGAGCCACATATGCAAAGAGTTCAAGAAGGACGAGGCAAGAAATTCTGGTGTTACTATAGTGTGCGGTCTACAATATAATTGTGTTAAGTTAGCTTATGTTAGATTAGGTTAGTTCAGGTTAGGTTAGGTTAGGTCAGGTCAGGTTAAGTCAGGTCAGGTTAGGTTAGGTAAAGTTAGGTTATGTTAAATAAAGTTTGGTTAGGTTAGACTAAATATTTCTTTGTAGACCCAAACTCTAAATCTTGGATTATGGTATTTGTTTATAAGTGTATTTGGTATTTATTCAATGTAATGCAGTGATGCAAAAAAGGCATGGGGGGGGGGGGGGCATCACCATCTGTGAGGGAATTACTACACCACGTCAGGCCCCTCATAACACCATCTGTGAGGGAATTACTACACCACGTCAGGTCCCTCATAACACCATCTGTGAGGGAATTCGTACACCACGTGATGCCCCTCATAACACCATCTGTGAGGGAGTTACTACACCACGTGAGGCCCCTCGTAACACCATCTATGAGGGAACTACTACACCACGTGAGGCCCCTCATAACACCATCTGTGAGGGAATTACTACACGTGAGGCCCCTCATAACACCATCTGTGAGGGAATTACTACACCACATCAGGTCCCTCCTAACACCATCTGGGAGAGAGTTACTACACTACGTGTTTGCTGTTCAACACCTACATTAATCTGAATGTTCACTGTATGTTCCTTTACCTTTCTCTAATGAAGGCTTTTGTTAAAGCACCAATGTATGTAATAAGTCATTTATGTCCAATGTATATTTTCAGCCTTCGGGCTGCAGAACTTTTTCAATAAACCGCTAATTATTATTATTATTATTATTTTTACTCAGCACCCATGAAAACCCCTAAACCCACCTCCCATGTACAATAATACCACCAGGCCATAATTACAGTGCAGTAATATCTTCATTACCCAGAATTCATTAATACGTACTCAGAATTGAAACTGGCTCAGAGTTTTTCCGGGAAAATTTTCATCATTCCGTGTCTGTGAACGAGTTTTTAAGGTTCAAAATCAGTTTATTTTTTTTTTTTTAATTTCGAAAACTCAATTAAATTTTATTCCAGGTCTTGGAGCATATTTTGAGGTTAAATATCAGGCACATTTTCAGGGAATTCTTATGAAAACTTCCTGAAACTCTCCGAGTATTTTCCCGGGTCTCCGAGGAAGAAAGAATGTTTAAACTCGGAAACTTTTACATGTAACCGGAAAAATTCTAGGGATGTGGGATTTTTCATAGTTTGAGAGTCTTCTTGTTATCTGGAAATTTCTCATCGATGAATGAGCTCTGCACCAATAATTCTGGTTAACGGGGATATCACCTGTACATTGCACTTTACGGAGGGTGATCCTCTGAAGAACTTAAAATGTAACAGCAATATATATCATCATAGGAGACCTGTTGTTTACTATAATCAAGATTTGCAATGTTAGACAAAACAGAAAATAAAAAAATATATATATATCCTACAGGATGCAGTACAGTATTCCACACACCTGGAGCTCCTAACTGCATTGAGATACTTTACCAGTGGCAGCTTCCAAATTAGTATGGCAGAATGCTTGAAGATTTCTGAGTCATCAGTTTGCAATTTTGTCAGAAGCTATTTTGACCCTTATGGCAAAAGATTACATCCACTTTCCAGAATCAGGAAACATACAAAACCTTGCAGAAGAATTTCACACCATTGCAGGGATGTCTGGTGTATTTGGCTGCATTGATGGGTCTCTTATCCTTATTAGAAGCCCTGGAGGGAACACAGGTGAACTAAATCGATGTAGAAAGGGGTGTAATTGATACATGGTTTTGATTTGTATACTGTAGTTTGTTTGAAAGTAGAGCAAGTGTAAAGGCAATTGGAAGCATTATTGGTTTGGTACAAAAATTGTCTCAGACAATAATTTTATTATCAAGGTTGTTTTCCAATAAATTTTTTGGCCTCAAATATCACATTTTATTTCCTTCACACATTATCACAGTACAACTTGAAACAGTACTGTATTTCAATTCAAACAAAATTAAAAAGGGATTACACTGACATGACTAAAAAAAATATATCACAGTACAGTACAGTCGGCCCTTAACATACGCGGGTTTAGTATGTTTAGCATACACGTATTTGCAGATACAGTAGTACCCCGATTTACGCGGTCAATTGAACTCACAGGGTACCGCGGAAAGTGAAAACAGCGTAAAGTGAACAACAGAAAATATGCGATTAATTCCAATAGAGACTGGCCCGACCCCCAAACTCCACTTTTTCCGACACAATACCTATGTTGTAGTAAAAATAACATCTAAATTTTATGATGATATGCTTACACAATTAATATTTAAGAGAAATACAGTCGCCAGGTTAATGTCCATTCAAATAATGGACTCAAATCCCCCCCCCCCCCCTCTCTTTCCAGCTCACTGGCCCCTACCTCTCTGAGAAATGATTGGGTGAAACACTAGATTTTAACGTTAAGTAATAAATAATACCTCAGACTAAAGTTAGGATAATATAATCGCCATTTCTGGATTCCTTGCAGGTCAGGGAATATTTTGAATGTAAACTTCATATATTTTGCACAAAAGATAAAATACTTGCTTTGTGTAAACCAAATTATTACATTAGATCTAAAATTTGTATGTCTAATGCAAAATCCATGATGCTTATATTCAAAATGATCATCATATTGTAAGAATTCCAGCAATGTAAATTATATTCTGGCCAGGTAATTTGTATGAATTTTATGAGCTAAATAATAAAAAAAAAAATTATACTTCACAGCGTATATGAGTAGATGCACCGCAGAAAGTGAAAGTCCGGTTCTGGCAAGGTACCACGTAAATGAGAAATTGCGGAAAGTGAAACCGTGTAAAGCGGGGTAATACTGTACGCGGATTGCCCTGCCTGAGGAATATTCTGTACATTGAAGTAATCGAAGTACATTCAAATCGGGCGCCATTGAACTCGCGCAGGGCACCGAACACGGAACATTGCCTGCTCCCGCAACCTCACACACCCACACGCATAGCTCTCCCTCACTCAGTCAGTCTCGGTGTAACCACGCTTGTGTTGGCATCAGCATTGTACAGTTCGTCCCCGAATTACGTACATCCGAATTACGTACAAACGGCCGATATGTACATCGTTTCTGAAGTCTTTAATTGCAAAAATATTGTCTTAAAAGGGCGAGCAATTTTTAAATTTGGCGGGCGAGCCAGCTGCACCGCGCCGCCACTATCACTGACCATGCAGACGACACGCTAGACGCACCAAAACAACAAGTGTGGTCATTGTGCATACAGTACTTCTCCTGTGAATTTCTGCCCTATTTTGTACACTTTACTCTGTGTGCAATGACTGCTGTAAAGCGTAAGAGTGGTGAAGCCAGTGGGAGTGCTACGAAACGTCAAGCAATCTCACTAGAGGTAAAAATGGACATAATAAAACTGCTTGACAGTGGTGAAAAGTTGACCAATGTTGCCCGCAAATTTAACCTGAGTCGGTCAACTGTTAATACAATTGATAAGGGCAAAGAAAAGATCAAGGAACATGTGAAATCTGCAGTGCCAATGCAATCTACGATTATAACTAAAAGAAGAGGGAAGGTTCTGGAAGAAATGGAAAAATATCTTGCGCTGTGGATCGAGGACTGCACACAAAAACGTAAGCCTCTGTGTCTCAGTATGATTCAGGAGAAAGCCCTAAGTCTTTTCAACGACCTAAAGAAAGATCACCCTGATGATACTGTGACATTCAATGCTAGCAATGGGTGGTTTAACCGATTCAAGGTGCGAAATAAGCTGCATAATGTTCGAGTGACTGGTGAGGCGGCGAGTGCTGATTGGAAAACAGCACAGGATTTTCCAAAGAAACTCGCGAAAATTATCGAGTTACGTACATTTCGAGTTAAGTACAACCTTTTGGTCCCCATTATGTACGTAACTTGGGGACTTACTGTAGTTACAAAAATATTACATTTCCGTGAATGTATTATATCAAGCACAGTATGAATAGAATATCACTAATATAAGAGTATTTTAATCGAAAACTATTAAAAAAACGAGTAACATATCTCGAACATCGGAAGGTTAGGTAAAGTCTTTTGTTTTCATGTAGTTTATCCTAATTTACATTGAAATGCATTAAGTTTCAGCAAAACTACTATTTACTTCTGAGAATATGGAAATGTAATATTTTGCTGAAATGACGTACATATTACAGTGGAAAGTGACGAAAGCAATGACTCGCTTTCTTTCGTACAAAAGATGTTACTGCAATCGCATTTCGAATGGTTTTCAGCTAAAAAACTGTTGTATTACAATAATATTCTATCCTAATTCACTTGTGATGCAACAGTTTTTTAGCTGAAAACCATTTGAAAAGCGACTACGGTAACATCTTTTGAACAAAAGAAAGCGATAGTCATTGTTTTCGTCACGATTTTATCCCACTTTCCACTGTAATACGTATGTCATTTCAGCAAAAATATTACATTTCCGTGAATGTACTATATCAAGCACAGTATGAACAGAATATCATTGTAATATAACAGTATTTTAACCGAAAAATATAAAAAAAACGAGTAACATCTCAAGAACATCGGAAGGTTAGGTTAAGTCTTTTGTTATCGTCATGTATTTTATCCTATTTTACATTGAAATACAGTGACCCCTCCGTTAACGAACTCAATCCGTTCCAGAAGGTCATTTTAACCGAAAAGTTCGTTAACCGAAACCATTGTTTCAATGGGTTTTTGGGTAATTGGTTCCATCTCACCGAAAATTTCCTAAATTCAACAAAAATGGTAGAAAAGTTCACTTAGTTTGAGGTGTGTATGTAGAAGGCTCCTGGATGATGATGATGATGAAGGGATTTAGAATGGGGGTGGAGGAGAAGGAAAAAGAGAAGTCACCCCATGGCTCCATTTCACCCATAAAATTTTAGCTCTCTTGGTGTAATTCAAGATTATTTTCTTTAAATCAACACTGCATTGCATTATATATTGTCAATATGTAAAATATATTTCAAAATGACCAATAATTTGCTTGGAAACACAGAAAAAAGCATTTAGTTGAAGAGAGTCTCAAGCAAGATGTTACCTCCAGTGAAAACAGAGAGACTAACTCCTGTTTGCTGTGTTAAGAGGCTGGATGCCGCGCATTAAACTAGTCACTTTACCTTCAGTTATGTTCAATAATTGTTAAAATGACTAAAAAATTGAATATTAAACTTTTAAAATTATTGAATAGTATAAACTTCTTGATATTTACTAAAATAGTAAGGAATTTAAGCCCTAGAACCGATTAATGTATTGGCGGACTGATACTAAAGCTGGTTGCCCGGTCAGTGCAAGCGAAAACATGTTGAGGTTCGGTTCGTAAGAACTTCGTTAAACGAATTTTTTTTCGTTAACCGAATTGAAGATCCTTATGGAAGGCAGTTCGTTAATCGAAATTACGTTAACCGAGGTGTTCGTTAAACGAGGGGTCACTGTATATCACGTTTCAGCAAAACGACTATTTATTTCTGAGAATATATTCATTCAGGCACAGTTTAGGTAAAATATACATGTGCTGTAACATTTTTTTAATTGAAAACGATTCGAAAAACACGTACCCTCTAGCCCTGTTCAACGAGAAGACTGGAAGGAGCTGTTTGGTGCTTAAGACGATGACAAGGAAAATGATTTTGATGGATTTTAATGAAAATATTCAGAAAGACCCAGGCACTGTCAAGGAAAGTGGCTGCTGAAGGCTTCCAGGACATGGCAGAGGACGAGATTAGGGAACTAATTGAAGAGCACGACACTAAGCTGACCGAGGAGGATCTACAGGAGTTAGTAGACTCAGGCAAGGAAGAGGAAGCGAAAGGGAATGAGGATGAGGAACAGCACTAAGAAGTAACGTTGGAGAAGTTGGGGGAGATGACCAGGAATATTGAGGCACTGAAAAACCTGGCCTATAGTATGGACCCCTCCATGGTGCGTGCCCTGAAATTCATGCGAGGGATGGATGACGTTTTTGCTCCTTACAAAAACAGCATGGAAGAAATGAAAGAAAGAGACGACAACTCCCCATCATGTTCTTTGATCACCGAAGGAGAGATTTAACACCATCAATCACTGGCGGCAGTGAGGAAGCAGCTGAATCCACCGTCGCCTCCACTTCACCACCCGTTATGGAATTGAGTGACGATGAGCCCAATTTTTATCTCTTTTTTTAATAGCCTTTCTTGCCATGTTTAATGTTTGTAAAAATGCACAGCACAGTACAGTTCAGTACTGTACATAGGAAGTGGAGGTGCAGTTATTCACAAAACATTTGTGTTTGTTGTCGGCAGTAGTGACGGTGAGGAGGTGGTGGAGGCGGAGGAGGGAGCGGAGGGAGCGAGTTGAGAGGAGTGGTGACCTTGGACGTGGGAGCGGGACGAGTGGAGATGCCAGCCAGTACATTACAGGTGTAATAATTGTTTTTATAGCTATATTTGTATTTTAATATTAAATACTGTACATTACGTTTCAACAAAACTACCATTTATTTCTGAGAACATGGAAATGTAATATTTTTGCTGAAATGATATACGTATTACAGTGGAAAGTGGGATAAAATTGTGACGAATGCAATGACTTTCGCTTTCTTTCGTTCAAAAGATGTTACCGTAATCGCTTTTCGAATGGTTTTCAGTTGTAATACAGTACAAGTACAACAGTTCTTTAACTGAAAACCATTCGAAAAGCGATTACGGTAAAATCTTTTGAATAACGAAAGAAAGCGAAAGCCATTGTTTTCGTCATGATTTTATCCCATTTTCCACTCTAATATGTACGTCATTCCAGCAAAAATATTATATTTCCATATTTATTTCTGAGAATACGTATATTCATTCAGTCACAGTTAAGGTAAAATATATTGTGATGTAATATTTTAATGAAAATACGGTATCGTAGTTTTCTTTTGTTTCAAATTTAATTAACAAAGATTGATGTTTCAAATGTAATGAACAAAAATTTACGTCCAGTATCTATAAATAAATTTAAATAAATGAATACTTTATGTTTTACATCGTCCTGTGCTACCATGCCATGGATTTGGCTACTTTGGGCTTGCTATGATGACGCAAGAGATCTGCCCTGGCAACTGTACCAACACTCACAGCTGGTGGTGCATCATTTCCATTGTTTACTGGTAGTTACTGGCAAATATTTTTCAACCTAACAAAACTATTACCCGTTTAGAGGTCGACCCCCAATTTTTTGCCAAATAATTTCGTCTTAAAAACTCGAACTACACACAGGTATATACGGTAAATACGGACATGGGGGGGGGGCAGGGTTTTTTTTTTTTGGGGGGGGGGGGTGGGCAGCACATATACGTGGATTTTTAACATCCACGCGTATCTCTGTTATGTAAACCCCGCGTATGTTAAGGGCCGACTGTACAGTACAGCATACAGGTATGTAAAATTATACAGTATCATTCAAACAGTTTAGTATTTTGCTTGAAATAATAAATGTACACATGTTTAAAGGCTTTAAAGTACTATACTGTACTAAAATACAGGTTGTACCTCTCTAGTCCGGCATTCTGTGGTCCGGAAATTCCCGTGGTCCGGAACGAGTTTAGTTTGTCCAATAGGTAGATAGGCAGCATTTTTTTTTCTTTTTTTACTTATCTGAATTATTATTATTATTATTATTATTATCACAGGAGTATTAAATTTTTGCCCCTCAGGCCCCAATGTGGGTCAGTGACCTATGCCCGGGTGGGCTAATCCCCATAAAAAAAAACAACAAAGCCGCGGGAAATTAAGGTTTATTTACATCCGGTAGTTCGGCTGCTCTCTCTCTCTCTGCTTGTCTATACAGAGTAAAACATTAAACCCTTCAATATATATGCGCAGTAAATAAGTGTTGCTTTCATATTCTTATGTAGAGTAATGACGATATGTTTTCACATGTGCGCACTTACATACACGCAGTCTCACTTTTTTTTTACCATAATGGTTATCTGCTTATATTGTTCCATTTATTAACATTAAATAACGTTACAAGTACTTCAAACAACCATATTAATATCTTTTACATTAATTTTACTACAGCTACAATCAGGGTCTTATTTTCTTCAGTTTTATATGTAGAACCAATCAGTCACTGGTTTTCTAAGCTTTAACATAAACAATGCCGGCAGCCGTCTCGTCTCATCGTGTGTTTTCACATTCTACGTATTATTAATAGATTGTATTGCTAATTTTGCACACACAAACATTAATTCAATAAAAACAAATTCAGAAACATTAATTAAAATATATATGAACAGTAAATAAGTGTTGCTTTCATATTCTTATGTAAAGTAATGACGATATATTTTCACGTGTGCGCACTTACATACGCGATCTCTCTTTTTTCTTTACCATTATCGTTAGCTACTTCTATTGTTCCATTTATTAACATTAAATAACGTTACAAGTACTTCAAACAACCATATTAATATTTTATACATTAATTTTACTACAGCTACAATCAGGGTCTTATTTTCTTCAGTTTTATATGTAGAGCCAATCAGTCACTGGTTTTGTAAGCTTTAACATAAACAATGCCGGCAGCCGTCTCGTCTCAGCGTGTGTTTTCATATTCCACGTATTATTAATAGATTGTATTGCTAATTTTGCACACATAAACATTAATTCAGTAAAAACAAATTCAGAAACATTAATTAAAATATATATGAACAGTAAATAAGTGTTGCTTTCATATTCTTATGTAAAGTAATGACGTTATGTTTTCACGTGTGCGCATGCGCACTTACATACGCGATCTCTCTTTTTTCTTTACCATTATCGTTAGCTACTTCTATTGTTCCATTTATTAACATTAAATAACATTACTTAAAACAACCATATTAATTTTACTACAGCTACAACCAAGGTCTTATTTTCTTCAGTTTTATATGTAGAACCAGTCAGTCACTGGTTTTGTAACAACGAAAACAATGCTGTGTCATTTCCTCGTGTGTTCTAATATTCTACGTATTATTAATGAATTGTATTGCTCATTTTGCACACATAAACATTAATTCAATAAAAAAAGACATTCAGTAATAAACAATAATGAATCTTTTGTACATAAGAGAAATGACGCTGTTTACACGATTATGCACGTTGTCGGGCCGTTCAAACCCGTCGAAATTCAAGTTTCCGCCGTCAAAATTTTCTTTATTTTTTTTGTGTGTGTGTTCCAATAAAATACGTTGAATTAAAAACTCGTGAAATTTGAGAAGCTACTATACGACATTTAACCCTTCACTATGTCTTCAAAGAGACCATGATACAGAGAAAGTGGTGCTAGTGCTTCCAAGCATAAGCACAAGTCACTATCTATCCAGGAAAAGTGTGAATTTCCATGGTCCGGCACCTGTCAGGTCCCGAGGTTGCCGGACTAGAGAGGTACAACCTGTAGTTTGCAAGTGTCAGAGAAATCCATAAACAATTTTAGTTCCTCTAAATAAGAACAAGCATTAAAACCAAAATTATCACAGTACCTGTACAGTCCTGTATATAAATTAATAGCAATCATACTTAGTTTGAAATTGCAAATACAGTAATAGCAATTATCATTCTTGAATGATTTTAGAAGTACTGTACTGTATCTGTATTGAAATTGCAATTAAAGTACAAAAGAAATGTGAAATAAAAGAATGATTAAAATTCCCAAATAAGTATGAGTACAGCTCCTTCCTGAATTACAACCTACTCGACTTACGACCTGCCTCAGTCGTACCAAAATTTTGTCAAATTACGTACAGTATTTTCGAGTCCCAATGTCAGTACACAGGGAAAATTTTCGTTTGTAATTCACTTTAAAATGGCTGGCAAGCTTAAAAGTGAGAGTTTTGTAGTGCTGAGAAGAAAAAGAGACACCCATTTTAGATTTTCTATGTACAGTATTATTTAATCATTTTTGACTTATGACCATTTCGACTTACGACCTGGATTTGGGTCCCTAACCCAGTCGCAAGGGAGGAGCTGTATATATTATACAGTATCACAGTACCTGTATATTGTATATGGAATTCTAGCAAAAAATATGTTGAATCTATTTTGGTTTCACAAGAAGTAAAGGGACAAAAAATCATAAATGTTTGATCAAACAAAATATGAGTTCTCATCTCCATTAAGTGCAAAAAAAAAAAACAGTAAACAGAAAAAAAAAGACATTTAAATTTTTCCAATAAGTATGAGTGTACAATACACAGTATCACAGTACTGTATATTGTATCAGACATTATATAACAAATTAAGTTGAAAGAATCTATTTGTTTTCCCAAAAGAACAAAAACACATACGGTAAATGTTGGAACATAAAAAATATTTCATAATCTCCATTAAGTGCCAAAGAAAAAATAGTAAACAGAGAGAGACAGAAAAAAAATCACAGTTTATACATTATCAATTATGACACTGATGGCAAAGTCTCCATAATTAAACTTAATTGCCCACAGCCAGAGGTGGAATTATGGCTGCACTCTTGACATATGCCACTGGTCAACAAGTCTAATGCTTTCTCTAAATACATTACACACAGATTGAGCTGATAATGTATTGTACATACTAGTGAAGGCCAATATAGCACCATTCAGTTCTTGTGTACTGTCCTTAATAATGGCAATGAAGCATTCATTCCTGTTCTTCACCTGCTTCCTTTTCTTTCCCCTGTGACTGGATGTTGATGTTGCTGTTGGTGGCACGGGTGATCCTGATGTTGGATCAGTTGATCCAAGTGTTCTTGTTGGTGTAAACGCTGGCATAATTGGTGGTGATGTCTGCCTTCTCCCTTGAAGACTAACTTTTGTCTCCACAACTCATGTTTCTGCTTCAATTTTGGCACTCGGGTCGACCTGGTTTGTTTATATTTATCTTAGAAAAAGCGTACCAAACCTCTCGAGTTGCGGCGTTCGCATTACTAAATAGTAACTCGATGTTCGGGATTGATATTCGAGTTTGACGAATCCATTTGACGGGTTAGTAAACAGCAACCCAATATTCGGGATTGCTCTTCGGGCTTGCTGCCCCAAGTGTTTAAAAAAATGGCCGTCAGTGATTTACCTAACAAAAAACTCCAATTTCCCAACATCTTCCCTTGTTGGGGGAGAGAGGGGGGGGGGGGGGGGGTATTAAAAAAACAAGTGATCTCCGGCGGAAATGAATATCTAATTCGTTTGAAACTCATCAAAAACCACAGGAAAAATATTTTTTTAATTTTCAGAGAGAGAACAGTGCTATTCAGTAAATTTACCGTACGTATTATCATTTTGGTCATGCTGTACATATTAGGATTTTACGCTTAGGTCAGGTTAGGTTAGGTTACAAAGGGTTAGGTTGAAATTATGTTTTTCTGATGATTTTTTTTGTTTCGAATGATCCTGACTAATTCTAAATGGGTACATGACTGAAAAAATAGTTTTACCGATATCCAAAACTACCTAACATGTACTGTAGTGTATAAGGTAATTTTTCGTTATCCACCCATCACCTTTTTTCAAATAAAAAATTTATTTTTTTGCTAGTTTTCTTGCGGTTTTGATGATTCTGACATTTACCTTTGGGGCAACTCACATTTTTTTTTAGTTAGGTTAGGTTAGGTTGGTTGTTTCCTTTAGTAATGAGAATAGGTTAGGTTAGGTTGGTTCCATTGGTATGAGAATAGGTTAGGCTAGGTTAGTGTTGGTTGGTTCCTTTGGTATGAGAATAGGTTAGGCTAGGTTAGTGTTGGTTGGTTCCTTTGGTATGAGAATAGGTTAGGCTAGGTTAGTGTTGGTTGGTTCCTTTGGTATGAGAATAGGTTAGGCTAGGTTAGTGTTGGTTGGTTCCTTTGGTATGAGAATAGGTTAGGCTAGGTTAGTGTTGGTTGGTTCCTTTGGTATGAGAATAGGTTAGGCTAGGTTAGTGTTGGTTGGTTCCTTTGGTATGAGAATAGGTTAGGCTAGGTTAGTGTTGGTTGGTTCCTTTGGTATGAGAATAGGTTATTTTTGGGGTGTTTTACTCACATCTGACCTCCATTTTTGTGCAAATTAGCGGTTTCTGTTAAAATGAAAAAGTTAATTTGCATAAAAAATGAAGGTCATATTTGAGTAATACACCAAAAATAACCTATTCTCATACTAAAGGAACCAACCAACCTAACCTAACCCAACAAAATAAAAAGGTTAATATATAGGACTAACCCGCCAGGGCTGCTTAGCGCCACTGCGGCCACATCATCTCACGTCCAGAAAATGCCTAAAATTTCACCATATAGTAAATTCTTTCTGTTAATATACCGGGGAAGTAAGGTAAGGTAAAGTAGGTTTGTTTGATTTGGTTGGTTTCGTCTGTTCTTCATACCCACAAATGTTAAATAGCGTTGATTTTAAAAATATCATTTTTTTAACATATTTCCACATACTACAACAGTATCTACTATAATATAACAATGAAAATCCAGTATTTTTATAATTGTTTTCAATCAATTTCGCTAGCGGGTTGGTCTTATAAAATTACCGAAAAAAGGGGATATACCCGAAAGACAAATGTCAGAATCATCGAAAACAGCAAGAAAACTAGAGAAGAAATATATATTTTCATGTGAAAAAAGGTGATCGGTGGATAACAAAAAATAACCTAAATATATGTGTCACTTATTAAGTCATAGTATATTTTTGTGGCATGGTCATGTTCTACTTACAAGTTGCATGTTCTGTGAGAATCTGAGATTGAGGCCATCGTCGTTCACGCCGCCCAACAAATGTTGACTATAACAGCTGCTGCTGTTACGTTCACAACACCCTATACAACACGATTTTATTGTGTTTATTGCCATTCTTTGTTGGATATATAGATATAAACTATGTATCGTATATTTGTAATATTTATAACAATTAGTACTGCAAATTATTATTTTGACGCAGTAATAAAAAATTAATTATCTTGCGAATGTCACCTATGGTGCTGTCATTCAGATTTAACTGTTACCTAGTTCAGGCTGTTGGGTACGGGTTGTTGGGTTCACACTCAGGAGGGGATGGAGAAAGGAAACTCACAATTTGCTCTCTGTATACATATTGTATTGGATGTACAGTGCAGCTTGGTGCTGGGAAGTGGCAGCGTGGTTACAAGGGTGATGTAGAGAGAGCTGGTTGGTGAGGGTGCTCAGAGGAGGACCAGCTTGTGGGTCGCCAAGCTCGCCGGCGGGAGCGAGGGCCACCAGGCAGGAGGAGGTGTTGGTTGGTGTAGGTAGAAAAGAGAGAGGTCACCGCGAGGTCATGTCTTATATAGCAGAGGTAGGCTTGGCTTAATAGTTGACCTCCGTCATGTAAGGCGGCGCTGGTTGACCGGGGTCGGCTACTCAGTGACAAAAGCGTTTGTACGGGAGGAATCCACAACAATACTCCCCCTTCCCTCCAGGCGGTGTAGGAGACGTGTTATCTGCAGGGTTGCATGGCACATGTGAGGCAAAACGGGCGGTGCATGCCACATGTGAGCCATAACGGCGAGGGCGTGGATGAGCCGGCCGCTAGAGGAGACAACTGTCTAGATACACAATATCTGTGGGAAAAGAGAGGGAGAAAAAGGGCGTGTGAAGGCAATGAATGTTATTCTTCCCTCACAGCAGGTACAGTAGGGAGTGACAGTTTTGCAAAAGTTTTCAAAATCTAATTGCTTGGGTTGGATTATTTGTCTATCGGCCACGCTAATTCCGAATATGTTTGAGTTTTTTACATCATTGCATTAGAAGATTTGTGGATACTTTTGGGTTTGGCATGAAAAACGCGAAAAAACTGTAAATAATAAAGGGACTGGCAATGTGGCACAACCTGTTAAAATCAAGTTATTGAATTGGATTATTCGACTACTGTGTACACTGGTTCATAATATGCTATTGTTTTACAACTCAATGCGCTACAAATTATGCCGATATTTTTGCTGCAAGTCACCACATACGTATATTTCGAAAACCAGGGCCCAATATTACCAACGGCGTGGATAGATTCCGTGGAATGAATTCAGGACATTCACGCTCATGGAACATTACCAAACTCCGTATATGTGCCAATGGCAGGCCAATGGCAATATTTACAGAGTTTGTTGAGGCTCCCTGGACGGGAATGCCCTGAATTTATTCCACGGAATCTATTCACGCCGTTGGTAATATTCGTCCCAGGACTGATCAACGAATTCAGCCCAAGTAGCTTGACTTGGACAGTTAAGGACAAAATCTCAGTCCGTACTTTTGAATAAAATATTGTTCAATAGGTGGTGATATTGAAGTGCTGAAAGTTGTTTTTTCTGTGTTGTTTTGCAGTTAGTTCAAAGGGCCGCCACCAAGATGGGTCGTCCTAAGATTAGCAACACTCAGCTGCGCCAGGGTAACGATAAGGTGTTCGGGGTTCGGATGCCTCTGCCATCTAACAAGTTGCCTCTGAACAAGGAAGTTGGAAGTGCCCTGGCTTATGAAGCAGAAAACGAGAGGTTAAGGAGAAGAACAAATGCTTTTGATTATATGGATGCCACCAACAAGGTGACTGAGAAGGTACTGGATGTGTATAGGAAGGCCACTGTCCCCACTATCTCTGAAATCAGGGTGAAAATGAGAGTCCACGACCTGTGGAGGATGCGGAGGGAGACGATGATGATGAAGGGGAATGGACAGAAACAGAAAAGGAAGAAAACGAAGAACGGGAAGCTGAAGATGAGGTTCGAGGCTCATCTTCAGCTTCCCGTTCTTCGTTTTCTTCCTTTTCTGTTTCTGTCCATTCCCCTTCATCATCATCGTCTCCCTCCGCATCCTCCACAGGTCGTGGACTCTCATTTTCACCCTGATTTCAGAGATAGTGGGGACAGTGGCCTTCCTATACACATCCAGTACCTTCTCAGTCACCTTGTTGGTGGCATCCATATAATCAAAAGCATTTGTTCTTCTCCTTAACCTCTCGTTTTCTGCTTCATAAGCCAGGGCACTTCCAACTTCCTTGTTCAGAGGCAACTTGTTAGATGGCAGAGGCACCCGAACACCTTATCGTTACCCTGGCGCAGCTGAGTGTTGCTAATCTTAGGACGACCCATCTTGGTGGCGGCCCTTTGAACTAACTGCAAAACAACACAGAAAAAACAACTTTCAGCACTTCAATATCACCACCTATTGAACAATATTTTATTCAAAAGTACGGACTGAGATTTTGTCCTTAACTGTCCAAGTCAAGCTACTTGGGCTGAATTCGTTGATCAGTCCTGGGACGAATATTACCAACGGCGTGAATAGATTCCGTGGAATAAATTCAGGGCATTCCCGTCCAGGGAGCCTCAACAAACTCTGTAAATATTGCCATTGGCCTGCCATTGGCACATATACGGAGTTTGGTAATGTTCCATGAGCGGGAATGTCCTGAATTCATTCCACGGAATCTATCCACGCCGTTGGTAATATTGGGCCCTGGTTTTCGAAATATACGTATGTGGTGACTTGCAGCAAAAATATCGGCATAATTTGTAGCGCATTGAGTTGTAAAACAATAGCATATTATGAACCAGTGTACACAGTAGTCGAATAATCCAATTCAATAACTTGATTTTAACAGGTTGTGCCACATTGCCAGTCCCTTTATTATTTACAGTTTTTTCGCGTTTTTCATGCCAAACCCAAAAGTATCCACAAATCTTCTAATGCAATGATGTAAAAAACTCAAACATATTCGGAATTAGCGTGGCCGATAGACAAATAATCCAACCCAAGCAATTAGATTTTGAAAACTTTTGCAAAACTGTCACTCCCTAAGGTACAGATGCGCCTGCTGGGGTGTGTGGGCCTGGGTCAGGAGCAGGGGCTGTTTCAGCAGGAGCGGATGAGGGCTCGTGACAGCAGCTGGGTCCACTACAGCAGCATGGGGTACCTGAGGGAGAAAAGAGGGGTGTCTGGGTCCCCGTCAGGAGCAGGGGCCGCGTCAGGAGGAGCGGCAGGGGGTACTGCTGGGCTGGGGCGGCGTCTGAGGCAGGGCGGGTGTGTTGGGGTCGGTAGGACGTGGTGCTTGGGGCAGGAAGAGGAGCGGCTGTCTGCTTAGAGTCGCAGAGCTGCATTAGGGTGTCTAACCTGCGGTGTAGAGACAGTAGCTGTAGAGCCGATGAGAGCTGCCTCTGTGTGGATAAGACAGTCTTCCACGTTGCTTGAAGACTACGAGAGTGATCGGTTTCTCGTCCATCCTGTGTGAGTGCAAATCTCCGGGGGTCGCCATTTGTGGGGTTTCGTGATATTGGGTTCGCACTCAGGATGGGACAGAGAAAGGAAACTCTCAATGTGCTCTCTGTATACATATTGTATTGGATGTATAGTGCAGCTTGGTGCTGGGAAGTGGCAGCGTGGTTGCAAGCATGATGTAGAGAGAGCTGGTTGGTGAGGATGCTCAGAGGAGGACCAGCTTGTGGGTCGCTATGCTCGCCGGTGGGAGCGAGGGCCGCCAGGCAGGAGGAGGAGGAGGTGTTGCTTGCTGGTTGGTGTAGGTAGAAAGAAAGAGTTAGTTGGTGAGGGTGCTCAGAGGAGGACAGCTTGTGGGTCGCCATGCTCGTCGGTGGGAGCGAGGGCCGCCAGGCAGGAGGAGGAGGAGGTGTTACTTGAGGACTGGCTGTAGGTAGAAAGAGACAGGTCACCACGAGGTCAGGTCTTATATAGCGGAGGTAGGCGTGGCTTAATAGTTGACCTCCGTCATGTAAGGCGGCACTGGTTGACCGAGACCACGAGGCATACACTGGGGAATTCGCGTGGTCGGCTACTCAGCGACAAACAGCGTTTGTAGGGGAGGTATCCACTACAGTACTCCCCCCTTCCCTCCAGGCGGTGTAGGAGACTTGTTGTCTGCAGGGTTGCATGGCACATGTGAGCCATAACGGCGAGGGCGTGGATGAGCCAGCCACTAGAGGAGACAACTGTCTAGATACGCAACATCTTTGGGAGTAGAGAGGGAGAAGGAGGGTTGTGGAAGCGGTGAATGTTGTGCTTCCCTCGTGACAGGTACAGAGTCCTCAGATGCGCCTGCTGGGGTGTGTGGGCCTGGGTCAAGAGCAGGGGCTGCATCAGCAGGAGCGGATGAGGGCTCGTGACAGCAGCTGGGTCCACAACACCAGCAGGGTGCAGGACAGTAGCAGGGGGTACCTGAGGGAGAAAAGAGGGGTGAGTGGGTCCGCACTCAGGCGCATGGGCCGCGTCAGGAGCAGGGGCTGCATCAGGAGGAGCGGCAGGGGGTACTGCTGGGCCGGGGGCGGCGTCTGAGACAGGACGGGTGTGCTGGGGTCGGTAGGATGTGGTGCTTGGGGCAGGAAGAGGAGCGGCTGTCTGCTTAGAGTCGCAGAGCTGCTCTAGGGTGTCTAACCTGCTGTGTAGAGACAGTAGCTGTAGAGCCGATGAGAGCTGCCTCTGTGTGAATAAGCCAGTCTTCCATGTTGCTTGAAGACTGGGAGAGTGATCGGTTTCTCCTCCATCCTGTGTGAGTGCGAATCTCCGGGGGTACGGGTTGTTGGGTTCACACTCAGGATGGGATGGGGAAAGGAAATTCACAATTTGCTCTCTGTATACATATTGTATTGGATGTACAGTGCAGCTTGGTGCTGGGAAGTGGCAGCGTGGTTACAAGCATGATGTAGAGAGAGCTGGTTGATGAGGATGCTCAGAGGAGGACCAGCTTGTGGGTCGCCATGCTCGCCGGTGGGAGCGAGGGCCGCCAGGCAGGAGGAGGAGGAGGTGTTGCTGGCTTGGGTGTGTAGGTAGAAAAGAGATAGGTCGGTACGTACGGTACGGAGTCTTTAGTTATGAGGTGAAAGAAGATTATTAGGGATTGAAGGAAAAGTGGTGAAACTGAAATACAGTAGGAGTAGAAAGAATCTGGGCTCAACCAGATCGCTTCATCTTTCCTAGTGGAGTTTTATCTTTGTTCTGCTCCCTTGGGTCGTCAGACCTTTGTATTAATATTGGTTTATTTATATAATGCTGCTTATTATTATTTTTATTATTGTTGGAGTTAGTGAGCCCGCCCAGGTCCTTGTGTAACTGGGAGGGTAGTCACATTTTATTTTTTTATTATTTTTTTTTCTGAGGTGTTAGTTAAGTGTTAGTTGTGTTAGTCTAAAGGTACACTGTATGGAGAGGCCTGCCAGGTTCTTAGTGGAGCTGGTAGGTCACTCTCATCTTTTATTTTCTCTATTAATGTTTTATGTGTATATGTGTATATTGGGGCAGGAGGTGGTTCAATTACTTCTTCCTGGCTGATGTAGCTGGGAGGGTATCACATTATCATTATTATTATTATTATTATTTTTTTCGATGGAGTTAGTGAGCCCGCCCAGGTCCTTGTGTAGCTGGAAGGGTAGTCACATTTTTTTTTTTTTTTTTTTTGCTAAGATGTTAGTTAAATGTTAAATGTTAGTTGTGTTAGTCTAAAGGTACACTGAATGGAGAGGCCTGCCAGGTTCCTAGTGGAGCTGGTAGGTCACTCTCATCATTTATTTTCTCTATTAATGTTTTATGTGTATATGTGTATATTGGGGCAGGAGGTGGTCCAATTACTTCTTCCTGGCTGAGGTAGCTGGGAGGGTAACCACATAATTATTATTATTATTATTTTTTTCCGATGGAGTTAGTGAGCCCGCCAAGGTCCTTGTGTAGCTGGGAGGGTAGTTACATTTTTTATTTATTTTTTGCTAAGATGTTAGTTCAATGTTAAATGTTAAATGTTAAATGTTTGTTATGTTAGTCTAAAGGTACACTGTATGGAGAGGCCTGCCAGGTTCTTAGTGGAGCTGGTAGGTCACGCTTATCTTTTATTCTCTCTATTAATGTCTTATATGTATATTGGGGCAGGAGAATGTTCAATTACTTTCTTCCTGGCTGATTTAAACCAACTGTGTTCTTGGAATTCTTCGTTGTCTATATTATTTATGCAGTTTTGGTATGTTTCTGTGTTAAGTTCAGTCACTTTTTTCCAAATATTTGCAGCTTTGTTGTGTATTTCTACATTGATTGCTAGGAGGTTTGCTCTCTTGTGTAGCTGTTCATTGTTGATGTGGTCTGTGTATTTTATGTTATATATAAATCTAAGGGCTATATTTTGTACGGTTTGTAACATTTTAATGCTCGTTTTACTAAGGGTGTTCAATGGGATGGGTGGGGAGTCCATAATTGATTTGACAAGGGCAATATAAATCTTTCTTTTGTTATTAGTGCTAAGGTTCTTAAAGCGTTTTATTTTTGACAATATTATTCTTGCCTGTCGTTCTTTATCTTTTAAGTATGTTATATATCCTCTTTTTGTCAGTTTTAGTCCAAGCATCCTGCCTTCAGTGTCGTATGGGTATAGTTCGTGGTCGACTATTACTGGACTTGTTTTGATCTTGGCTATTGGTATTATCTTGAATTTGTTCTTATTTGTCCTGATTTTCCATTTTTTCTCAAAATCATTTATATTTTTTATCGCTCTTACCGTGTAGAGTGCCATAAATTGAGTTGATTTTCCTGGGTATGATACTGTGGGGTATGAGATGTTTGGTTCACACTCAGGATGGGGTGGAGAAAGGAAACTCACAATGTGCTCTCTATATACATGTTGTATTGGATGTACAATGCAGCTTGGTGCTGGGAAGGCAGCATGGTTACAAGCGTGATGTAGAGAGAGCTGGTTGGTGAGGATGCTCAGAGAAGGACAGCTTGTGGGTCGCCATGCTCGCCGGCGGGAGCGAGGACCGCCAGGCAGGCGGAGGAGGAGCGAGGGCCGACAGGCAGCAGCGGAGGAGGAGGTGTTGCTGGTGTAACGGGCCGAGTTTCCTCTTTTCAATAATTTACCATCCAGCTATTCTTTTCTGTTAGTATTCTATTTATTCATATACTTATTTGTTCTGTAGCATTCTTTCCAATGAGTATCCTGTTTTATATACTTATCCTTCTTCAATTCCTTAAACACATACTCACTTTATATATTCTTGCTTATATTCTTATATGTTCTTTATCTCTGTATACCTTATATTCTTATATAAGTAACTCTTATGCTTCTCTACCTATGTTTTCCAAGTCAATGTTCTTTCTTTTCATTTCCTGTCATATATTATGATCTCTTCCATATATTTGGTTCTGGTTATATTCTAAACCATGGATTAACCTGGGAAACCATGTCTTTCTTATTACCACACTTATTATACTTACAACGGTAGCCTGCCACCACCCAGGATTTTCTAGAATATAACCTCTCTTAGTTAA
Source organism: Homarus gammarus (assembly GCA_958450375.1). Classification (NCBI taxonomy): domain Eukaryota; kingdom Metazoa; phylum Arthropoda; class Malacostraca; order Decapoda; family Nephropidae; genus Homarus; species Homarus gammarus. The sequence goes on from CAUDMG010003841.1 coordinate 1,013,312, forward strand.
CTGTTAGGTAGCGAGCTTCTAGGCACGTGAGTTAGTTATTTTCTGAGAACCAATATGGGAAAGGATAGAGTGGTGATACTCGTAGACGTAGATTACTAATTCAATATTTATTAACACAGTGATTGGATAAGATGCATCTTAGATTCACTCAGACAAAGCAGAACTGCAATTTATTTCTTAAGTCATCAAACACTTCAAGAACTCATTACCTCATGAAATACCTCCAAATACTTATTACTTCAATCGACAATTGTGGTATGGTCACTCTGCCAAATGATATTCAGTACTGGGTATACACCAGATATCACTGGACCCCCAGGTCTTACCTTACCAAGTAGCAAGTTAACTCTTCACTTCTTGGTTATATCATTATACTCTCAGATTATCATTTCATGGTCACTACCAATGAATACATAGCACACTGGACAACTCCACAATTATCTCAACATACAATACCTCCTGTTAATTCACAAGGAACAACATGGCACTTTTAACTCTCATTCAGTGGTTCAATACTTAACCTGGGATTCTATATTTCTGCTCGTTATCCCCCAAACAAGATACCATAATACTTAGGCCTATATAACTGTGAGGAGTGCCCCAGGGTAACGCTGGTCTCTACAACAAATGAAGATCGTTGTTAGGGGTCGGTGGTAGACCGACACACGCTCAGGGAGTGGGCGCCTGGTTTGCAGGAAACGGACTTCCCAGTTCAGTCCTGTCGAATTAACGGCATCGTCCAACCCGGTTACCTCCCGACGTTAGCCGATGAGTATTCAGCTCAACACACTGGAGAGACGTTGAGGAAGTCACGAATGCGTAAAGGTCTAACTTCAACTATACAAAACATACGCCTGGCAACGGTTCAGACAATATCTAAATCTCTACGTTACTCGACTTAATTGGCACAGAATTCACTATGTTAACACATGAGCACTGATATTCACCAAAATTGACTAAGTTAAACTGAATTAATAGGCGGCGGGAACACACGTTAACATACCTGGAGAGACGTTGAGGAAGTCACGAATGCGTGATTCTCCCTCGTGTCGAGGTATATACGTGCACTCGCGGGGCAGCTTGGGCCTCCGTTTTCATACCAGAAGGGTCGATCTTACCAACAACAAAACTTCTCTATCATTTTGGATCACTGTAAACTTAGTTATGAACTCCGGTGTTCTTGATCAGGGTAATTTCCTATGTCTATTCATATAATCTAATCAGAGGTTGAGCTTGCCAGGAAAAGGTGGAATATACACGTCGATAACATTAATTCTGCAAGCTCAGGCCTGAGACGAAACAAGGAGCTAGTCACGGGGAGGCGCTAGATCTTGGAGATTATACCAGTTGACAGAATAGTTCAGGAGATTAATGACTTTCTCAAATAGACAACTGACACTAATTAAACTATAAACATCAGATTCTCTGATGTCGGGGCGACAAAATGATATAACTTCAGGCGCGATCAGAAACTCATGGATACCCCTACGGACGACATAAAATATGCCACTCTAGCTGGCAAACTCGACACTCACTTACTTGACACGTTCTACTAACGATAAGGACAGTTGAAGCATTCTACCCCACTCACAATGGATCTTGAATGTTCCAACTGTAAACAGACATATCTAAGTCGACTCAAAACCAAGGTGTTCTCTCTCACACTCACATTCATTTTATAGAGAGGTTGGTTTCAGTAAGTCAGAGAAAATGGGATAACGGAGGACTGAGGTGTCTTGAAGTGATGAGAAAACGGACTCCTCAGATGGAGGACAAACAAAAGCCGAGTTACATGTTTTGTGGGCTATTGAGCGTAATATGAATCATTTGATTTTGGCTCTAACTGACGTGTAAGACCGTGGTCATTACACTGGCTGTGGCTGTAGGTAGAAAGAGAGAGATCACCACGAGGTCAGGTCTTAAATAGCGGGGGTAGGCGTGGCTTAGCAGTTGACCCCCGCTCCGTGATGTATGGCGGCGCTGGTTGACCCAGACCACGAGGCATACACTGGGGAATTGGTGGGGTCGGCTAGGCAGCGACAAACAGCGTTTGTAGGGGAGAAATCCACTACAATACTCCCCCTTCCCTCCAGGCGGTGTAGGAGACTTGTTATCTGCAGGGTTGCTTAGCATATGTGAGGCAGAACGGGAGGTGCATGCCTCATGTGAGACAACGGCGATGGCGTGGATGAGCCGGTCGCTGGATACAACTGTCTAGATACACCATATCTGTAGGAGTAAAGGGAGAAAAAGGGTGTGTGGAGGCGATGAATGTTGTGCTTCCCTCACGGCAGGTACAGAGTCGTCAGATGCGCCTGCTGGGGTGTGTGTGGGCCTGGGTCAGGAGCAGGGGCTGCGTCAGCAGAGGCGGATGAGGGCTCGTGACAGCAGCTGGGTCCACGACAGCAGCAGGGTGCAGGACATTAGCAGGGAGTACCTGAGGGAGAAAAGAGGGGTGTGTGGGTCTGCACTCAGGAACAGAGGCCGCAGCAGGGGCTACTGCTGGGCCGGGGTCGGCGTCTGAGGCAGGACGGGTGTGCTGGGGTCCGTAGGACGTGGTACTTGGGGCAGGAAGAGGAGCTGGTTTCTGCTTAGAGTAGCAGAGCTGCTCTAGGGTGTCTAACCTGCGGTGTAGAAACAGTAGCTGTAGAGCCGATGAGAGCTGCTTTTGTGTGGATAAGCCAGTCTTCCATGTTGCTTGAAGACTGGGAGCGTGATCAGTTTCTCCTCCATCCTGTGTGAGTGCGAATCTCTGGGAGTCACCATTTGTGGGGTACGGGTTGTTTGGTTCACACTCAGGATGGAATGGAGAAAGGAAACTCACGATGTGCTCTCTATATACATGTTGTATTGGATGTACAATGCAGCTTGGTGCTGGGAAGGCAGCATTGTTACCAGCGTGATGTAGAGCGAGCTGGTTGGTGAGGATGCTCACAGGAGGACAGCTTGTGGGTCGCCATGCTCGCCGGCGGGAGAGAGGACCGCCAGGCAGCGGCGGAGGAGGTGTTGCTGGCTAGTTGGTGTGGGTAGAAAGAGGGAGATCACCACGAGGTCAGGTCTTAAATAGCGGGGGTAGGCGTGGCTTAGCAGTTGACCCCCGCTCCGTGGTGTATGGCGGCGCTGGTTGACCCAGACCACGAGGCATACACTGGGGAATTTGTGGGGTTGGCTAGGCAGCGACAAACAGCGTTTGTAGGGGAGAAATCCACTTCAATACTATTTGAGTAATATCATCAGCAAACATTACATATTCGCTAAAGGGGGTAGGTTGAGGTGTGTCTGCGGTATAAATTGTATATAGTGTTGGAGAAAGGCATCCTCCTTGAGGTACTCCACTCTCAAGATTAAACATAGTTCCCATAAATTTCCAATTTGAATTTGTGCTCTCCTATCATCTAAATTGTTAAACAATATTCTTAGCAAGTGTTCGTTAAGTCCCAATTTTAATATTTTATATTTTAAGCCTAAATGCCAAACTTTATCAAAGGCCTTAGAAACGTCCCTTAAAATTATATTGATCTGGTTTCCCTTGCTTTTTTCTATTGCAATTATTTCCGTTATTGTAGCTATTGCAGTTAGGGTATTTCTATTGGGCATAAATCCATGTTGTCTATTGTTAGTTTTCCCATGTTGTGTTAAAAAGGTTATAAGTCTTGAATTTAAAAAATTTTCCAGTTGTTTCCTGGTAATTCCTAATAAAGATATTGGCCTGTAGTTTAATATTTCCTTATTGTCCTTACCCTCCTTGGGAATAAATATCATTTTAGCATATTTTAGTTTGTCTGGAAAGTAACCGGTTATTAAGCATGCGTTATAAATATTTAATAGTGTTTTTTCCTTGAACTTCCTCAGAGAGTGCATCATTTCTCCCATGGTTATTATTTGATTATTAGGTAATAAGTTATGGTCTATATATTGCTTTGGGGTGATTCTATGTATATGTCTTCCCATTTCGTCTTCTATCCTTTCTTCGTGTTCACTATCAAAATCTTCATTTTCCTCATCTGATATTTTAAAGACTTTTACCCATTCCCTTTTGAATGCTGACTCTTGTTCATTTTCCTCGTGCAGTTTTGTTCCATTTTGGTCTTTACTGTATGGTGTTTTTTGCTTGTTGTGCCCCATCATCTTGTTTATGGAAGTCCAAAATTTTTTTGTGTCTTTAATCATGTCAGCCGCCATTATAATATCATTCCATTTTTTATTGTTTGCTTCCTTACATGCGTCTCTTAATTTTATCTGTAGTGCTGTCTGTGTCGTATATAGCTATCTGTTACTGCCGTGTCTTTCCATATACCTGTTTATTTCATTGAAATGGGTCTGGATTAATTTAACTTCTTCTGGTAGTCTGTTGTTGGGTAATGTTCTAAAGTGTGAAGTAGGAGTGTGTTTGGTTATAGATGTTTTTATTGCTGAGTGCAGTCTGTCCATTTCTGAGTCTATGTCTTCTGTTGTTTTCCCTTGTAGGTTAATCGAGTGGTGATTACCTAAGTCGTCTTTGAAGCTGTCCCAGTCTGTTTTGCTCATTTTCAGTCTCTTTTTTATTGGTATCTGTATGGGGCTTGTTGACAGTGTTAGTATAATTGGCAGATGGTCACTGCCTGTGAGAGGTCCTTGTATTATATGGTAATTGAAAAAGGCTTTGTTGTTGGTAAAAATTTTGTCTGGTGTCGATTGTGTATTGTGATTTCTCCAGGTTGGAAAGTTAGGACCTAGATGATTGATTTTCCCTAGATTTATTAATTGATTAAGGGCGTTTCCCACGGCGTTATTATTTGTATTGTCAAAAATCCTGTGTCTGGCGTTAAAGTCTCCTAAGATGTACATCGGATGACTATTGTTAGCCAATTTTAATAGGTCTTCTATAGGCAAGTACGGTCGTCTCCGTGGCAGATAAGTAGTAGCAATAATTACGTCTCCTTGAGTTGTATTTATTTTTATTGCTAGAAATTCATCCTGGAAGTCATCGATTAGTTTAAATTTTAAGTTTCTTTTAACTGCTACAGCTACTCCGTCATTTTTCTCGCCCAATTTATTTCTTTGGTTTACATAATAGTTAAAGAGTTTTATGTTGTTGTTTTCTGTCTCACCGTGACTGTTTATTAGTATAATGTCAGGGTCAATTTCTTGATATATATTACTTAGGTTAATTCTCTTGGTCTTCCAGTTTCTTACGTTGTGTTGTATTATTCTTAAAGTTGTAGTGGACTTCTCCCCTACAACTGCGTATCCGCATTCCAATGCGACCGTATCCTAGCAACCGAGCCAAAGACCGGTTACTTCTCGGGTTTTCCCAACATGACTCATAGATGACTCACGGTTGCTGGGTATATAAGCTCTGTCTCTCCATTGAGATTCATTCTGGCCTCACTTCTACAACACGCAACACCTCCTCCTCCGCTGCTGCCTGGCGGCCCTCGCCTCTCCTCCGCCTGCCTGGCGGTCCTCGATCCCGCCAGCGAGCATGGCGACCCACCAGCTGTCCTTCTCTGAGCTTCCTTACCAACCAGCTCTCATTCTGGCCATTCTACTTGAACACGCAACACCTCCTCCAGCAAGCTCCACGCTGTCCAGTATTCATTCAACCAGGAGGCCAGCAACAGGCAACATCTTCTCTAACGAAGCTCCTGCACATCTACCTCCTTCAACAGGCTACTCACCGAACATCTCTACTGAGCAGCTCCTCACCACACGGCACCTCCAGCACCAGACTGTCTATCATATAACTTATATTATACGAGAAAACCACCTTAGAGTTTCCATCCATCCTGAGTGCTAGACAACATTATACCACGTAACCCCACAAAGTTCTTACTGTTTGTCTATTGTCCATTATTTCTTATACTTGGATTGTGGTAGTTGGAGTGGAGACCTATCGTCCTGTTTCCCGCTTCTGACTCTTCTAAACTCTGACGGGTCTACTATTTTAACGTCATTGGTCGTAATCTTTAGTTTGTCCGTAGTGATTAGTGACCAGACGTAATCTTCACTTAGGGATTTTTTCTTGATATGTCCACTTGTATATCCCTCCTTCACAGTTTTTTGCTATTGTCCCTCCTGTTGGTCTCGATGTTGGGAATCCATGTTTTGTTGTAGTGATAACCTTTAATCCAATATATTCAGCAGATTCAGGTTGTATATTGTGATCAGTTTCCATCTTATCTTCTCTCCTCCTTATCCCTCGTCTTGTAGTCTGTCCTTTTGTTATTTCTATCTTCTCTTTGTCACTTCTAGTCATTTGTCTGGGATCTCTATCAGTCGCTTGTGTTCCTTGTGTATCAGCTGTTGCTCCTTGCTCAAACCTTTGTTTGTCTAGCTGTAGTCTTTCTCTCAGTTCGCTTGAGTATGTTGCCTGAAATAGTTTTTCGGATTCTGGATTCTCTGGGAATATCATCTCTGGTAGGTTATTCTATTTAAAAAATTTTCTTAACTCCTCATTGTATGATCCGGGTGCAATGATATTGTGCAGATGTGCATGGATCATACTAATCATTACCTTGTCATGTATTGGTTCACTTAAGTTTAATATGGTGGATTCTGGTCTGTGAGCCTCTTGGACCGCTCTCTTGGCTATTTCGACGTATGTCGTATCCTTCTTGTCTTGTTCCTTTTTCCTTGTTTCTTGTTCCTTGTACTTTATCATGTGTTTTTTTATTGGGCATGCCATTGCTAACGTCCTGTGTCCTATATATGCATTCCCGTTTCTCTTACAGTTGAGACAGCCAACATGTGTGTTCTTACATTCAGTGTAGGTATGGTCGTCGCCTGCACAATCTGAGCAGTACTTTTTTTCTTTTTCTGGACAGTCTCTCATTGTGTGTTCTTCATATTTGTAACAGGAAAAGCAAGTTTGTAGACTGATGAATGTTTCCTTCTTTATTTGATGAGGTGTTACTGACATGTTAAATATTAGAAACCCCTGTTGTAAGAACTCTTTCAGCCATTGAAACTTCTTCGAAGGTAATCTTGAAAACATGAGTGTAGTCTTTATCTTGATGACTTCCTCGATCTTCATCCAACTGTTTTGGCATTCCAGTTCATCTTTCAGATCTTCAGATGTCTTCCTCCCGATCTCTTGGTCGACTTGACGAACGAAAACTGATCTTTTTGCTTTTTGATTTGGTGGCATGACAACAACAAGGCCTTCATTGTAAAATACATCCCTGGCTTGTTTTGAAAGGATTTTGTCTGAATCAAAGTCATCTTTACAGATTACTTTGAAACCTTCGTTGGTGCTAAATATTCTTGTTAGTGGGACTTGCAATTTGTTGTAAGTGATTTCTGCCACTTTTCCTCTTCCAATAGAGTGTCCCTTATCTCTATGTTTTATTCTAATGCTTTTTAGTCATCTTCCTTGATTACATCCCAATCCTACCTATAACACAGGGCTCCTGCCTGGGAGCAGTGACCCCGCCCCCCCCCCCCCCTCTTAGACGGGCGTCAGGCTCGTAGGATTCTGCGCCCAGGTTACCTGTGACTATAGTTATGTCTAAAAAAGTTGCCACCTACCGGTGACCCCCGGACAAGGGGTGCCCTGCACTATCACAGGTTCCCTTGCCGGATCGACCGTATCGCTAAGTCCCGCCTCCCGTTCAAGGAACGGAGTGCATGAGGGGAATGAAAAAGGAAAGATGAGGGCTTAGAAAGTAGAGACAGTCTCCCTACCACGCCACGTTCGGTTAGCCAATCAGAGCACCGCAGTAAATGTGCATGTATCACGCCACCGTGGGGCACCACTGATTGGCCAATCCAGGACGTAGACGCACGGGTAGTAGTTAAAATTTGGGGAGCCCAAATATATGTTTTCCAGAAGTTGGAATTTTTCGTACAATCTGTGATGGTAATTGCACCGTCGCTATGTTGGGAAAGTACAATCACTAGGATTGAGTGTCCTATCACAACGAAGTTGCAGACTGCTCAAACATGCAGCAGAAGAGGCAAGTCCTCGCAGCTCCGGGTCCAGCAGTCAGAGAGAGGTCACCACGAGGTCAGGTCTTATATAGCGAAGGTAGGCTTGGCTTAATAGCTGACCTCCGTCATGTAAGGCGGCGCTGGTTGACTTAGACCACGAGGCATATACAGGAATTCGCGGGGTCGGCTACTCAGCGACAAAAGCGTTTGTAGGGGAGGAATCCACTACAATAGTTCAGGATAAGACCAGGCCAAGGTGCAAATATTACAAGGGAAATTACAACGGGATTAGGGAAGAGATGAGAGGTATCAAATGACCTGACTCATTAAGGTACAAGAAGGCAGACACTATGCTGAATATCATTACTAGTAAAGTAAAGTAACCCATTTGATTGATAAACATATACCCAAGACCAAACCCAGTCTTTCTAGGAATACGAGCGGATCCCTACGCATAACCATACGGCGGTCGACAGAATTAAAAAGAAAACCCAGAAATTCAAGACGTGGGTTTGGTCAAACGATGAGCAAGACAAGAGGATGAATGCAAGAGCCAGAAACCAAGCAAAGATAGAGTGTAGAAGGGCTGAAAAGGAGTTCCAGAGGCTGGTTGCAAGGGAGGTCAAGTCAAACTCAAAGGCGTTTTACTGCTATGCAAAGTCGAAATTGAAAACGCGAGTAGGCGTATCAGACCTGAGGCTTGAAGATGGTAGTTACGCAAATTCTGACCAGGATAAATCTGAGGCATTGAACAGCTTCTTTTCCTCGGTGTTCACAAGAGAGGATGCAACTAACCTTCCTGCGTTTGAGGACAGACGGTTCAACACAACACTGACCCACATTGTGTTCATAGAAGAGGGTATTAGAAATAAACTGTCCAGGCTAAAGGTCCATAAGAGTCCCGGCTCTGACATGGTGCATCCTAGAGTGCTAAGAAAGTTGTGCAACGAGTTTGCAAAGCCTCTGAAGATCCTGTTTTGTAAATGCCTGGATGAACAAATACTTTTACTTTATCCTCTACGGCACTGATTGGCTCGTTAGCCGCTTGGGCGATCGGTCATGGTCTTTGATTACTTTTCCTTTTAATTTATCTTCTTCACCAAAAGATCGGCTCGCTAGCCGCCCAGGCGATCGGTCACATCTCTGTCACGCACTGTTGGCAAATACTAGGCATGCACCGGCTCCTGAATGTACCTAAACCCGCTCCAGTGTTGGTCAAGTCTTGTCTTCAAAGAGCTCACAATCGGTGCCGTCACAACACTCCCTAGTAGATTGTTCCATGAGTTTACAACCCTCACTCCGAAAAAGTTTGCCCTCACAGTTTTCTGGACTTATGGCTTCTTCAATCTTGAGCTGTGACCCCTTGTAGGGCGAGCGTCCGCCAGCTCCAAGTAAGGACACTCGACTGAGTAGTGCCCCCTGAGATGCTTATACACCTCAACTAGGTCCTCCCCTTGCCCGTCCGTAGCATAAGATAAGCAAGTTCAGATGCTCCAATATCTCAGGGTAGCTGAGGTGCCGAAGTGCAGGCACCAGTCTGGTGGCCCTCCTTTGAACATTTTCAACCAACTGACAGTCGCTAGCATATCTCGGGGACCAGACGGGTGACGGTACTCCAGATGGGGAAGCACTTCACTCTTGAAGATCGTTACGAGGGACGGACTGTCTACATATCTGAACGACCTTCTTATAAGACCCAATAATTTATTTGCTTGGTTTACCTTCTTCTCGCAATGACCTGAGAACTTCAGCTCATTGTCAACATACACACCTAGGTCCTTCTCACATTCAGACTCAACTCGTGCATCCTCTTACACTTCGTGACATTGAATCTCAGCAGCCATTTCTTAGACCATTCCTGGAGCCCACAGGTCCTTCTGCAGCTCTTCACAGTCCGCTTGGTTCTTAATTTCCCGAAATAACTTGGCGTCATTGGCAAACATTTATATGGAGGAGTGTACAACGTCAGGCATGTCATTTATGAAACAAACAAACAACAGCGGGCCCAATACACTGCCCTGTGGTACCCCACTTGTGACAGGTACGGAAGACGATTTCGTGCCATAAATCACCACACACTGTTTGTGGTCATGTAGAAAGTCTTCTATCCACGCTAGGACATTTCCCCGAATTCCGCATCCATCCAGTTTGATTTTCGGCCTTTCATGGGGTCCACTGTCAAAAGCCTTGGCAAAATCTAGGTAAATATTGTCGATATTACCACCCCGTTCCAGAATATGGGTCCAAATATCCAATACCTTGAGCAATTGTGTTAAGCAGGAGCGCCCCAGCATAAAACCGTGTTGGCAATCCTTCACAAGGTTGTTTCATATTAGAGGTTCCGTTGCTGCAGCTCTGATAATACTCTCAAGTACTTTACATATTATTCTGGTCAGGCTCATTGGTCTATAGTTGTTCGTGGAGTGACGATCGCCCTTCTTGAAGATAGGACTCACATAAGCCACTTTCCATTCACTGGGAACCATTTGTTCATCCAGGCATTTACAAAACGGGATCTTCAGGGGCTTGGCAAGCTCGTTACACAACTCTCTTAGCACTCTAGATCGGAGCAGGGACTCTTGTGGACCTTTAGCCCGGACAGTTTATTTCTAATACAGTGTACCCTCTTCTGTGAACACAATGTGAGTCAGTGCTGTTGTAAGAGCGCGATTTCCTTACTTCATATTTTATCTTCCAGATTATTCTTTTCTGTTATTATTCTTCAATTCTTTATATATACTTTATATTCTTGCTTATATTCTTATAAGTAACTCTCATATTTCTCTGCTTATATTTTCCAAGTCTTTTCATTTCTTTTTATATATATTATATTTTCTGAACTTCAATGTCCTTATCTTGCTGAAGTATACTCTGTTTTTTTATATTCTAAACCATGGATTAGTCTGGGGAACCATGTCATTCTTAGTACAACACTTATTATGCTTACAATGGTAGCCTGCCACCACCCAGACTTTTATTAGAATATAACATGTCTCAAGGAATAGTTAGGTAGCGTGTTAGCGAGTTCAGGCATGCGAGTTACTACTGTTATTTTCTGAGATCCAATGTGTGAAAGGAATAGAGTGGTGATACTCGTAATTTACTAATTTAAAATTTATTTTAACACGGAGTGAATAAGATGTTAATTAAGTTCACTCAGACAAGACTGGACCACCTAGGTTGGACTTTACCTTGCATAGTAAAATTGATCATTTCTTGATTATAACATTATACACTCAGGGTATTACTTCATGGTCAAATCAGATAAATACATAACACACTTGACAAATTCCACAAGTAGAATAACATCAAACACATCCTGTCAGTTCATAAAGAGCAACATGGCACTTTAACTCTCATTCAGTGGTTCAATACTTAACCTGGGATACTATATTTCTGCTAGTCATCCCCAACCATGGATACCACTACTGCTCAATTCAAATAGCCAAGATCAATGTATGGACAACAGTCACAAGACAGAGTCCACGGTGCAAAGTTGTTTACACAGACCGCCAAGCTGAGGCTCGCTCGCAAGGAGCGCCCGGCGGGGGGGGGGGGGGGGGGGGGGGGGGGAGTTGACTCTTGGCAGTGTGTCTTCATGGGGCTTCCCGAGAAATCTTTTCCTGGGATTCTAATCTCGCCAGATTAGAGACATCCTTCGAGAACCATCTTGCCCATAGGCTGCTACCAAAAATCAGTAGTGGTGCTAACACAAACAATGCCTGGAGATGCGTTGAGGAAGAATCACGAGAGTCTATGTCTAACTTCAACTATACAAAACATACGTCTGGCAATGATACAGACGATATTTACGTTACTCTACTTATTTGGCACAGGATATTTCACTATGTTAAAACATGAACACTGATATTCACAAAAATTGAATAAGTTAAACTGACTTAACATGTCGGCGAGAAACAATCATTCACATACCTGGAGATGCATTGAGGAAGAATCACGAGTGTGATTTTTCCTCGTGCATTCGTATATATGCGAGCCTGGGGCACTTATGGCACACGTATCCCTACTAGTAAGACTAATCTCACCAACAACAGACCTTTATTCAAATTGGTCGCTGTACACCTAGCTGTGACCGTCAGTGTCACAGGTCAGGTTAATTTTCCTACGTCTATTTCTATAATCTACTCAGAGATTGAGTTTGTCAGGAAAGAGGCACTAGCGTAGCTAGGGGTGGGGGGGGGGGGGGGGGCGGTCCACCCCGGGCGGCACTTTTGGGGGGTGGCACTTTTGGGTCTGCTCATCACCCATATCTGCAGCTACTGGAGACGTTAATCCATCTCTTTGTATCGGCGGCAAGTTAATCCTTGTCGTGTCTGACCTAACACCTGACCCACATCATCACGGCCACGTCATGAGCTACACTCTTGCTATGCCCCCCCCCCCCCGCCACACACACAACCTGTAACCTGTTGAGGATTAAGGAAACAACTTCAAACAAGTACGCCAGTGAGCTCATGTGGTGTGGGTCAGATGTTAGGTCACACACGACGAGGATTAACTTGCCGCCGATACAAAGGGAAGGACTAACGTCTCCAGTAGCTGCAAAACCATGCAGTCTCGGGTCATATCAGTTCATGTACAGCCGACCAATCCACCAGTTACAAGCAATTCACTTCACTTCTGCACAAGTCTCCATCGTGACAAGGCGAGTGAGTCACTGTGCAATATATATTTTTTGTAGGGGCACGGGGGAGGGGGCAGCAAACTCAAGGGCCGCCCCGGGCGGCACACATTCTAGCTACGCCACTGGAAAGAGGTGAAATGGAGTTACATATGCACTAACAACTCTACTTGCCGGAAACCACAGACCACAGCCCAGGAAAAACAGCCGTTAGGTCTTGGAGATTTTGAGTTTGACATAATCTTTTCAGTAGATTAATGACTTTCTAAAATAGACAACTGGCACTAACTAAACTACAAACATCAGATTCCCTGATGTTTAGGCAACAAAATAATATAACTCCAGTAGCAATCGGAAATTCATAGATATCCCCACGGGTATGCCATTCAGACTGACAAACTCGACACACACTTACTTGACAAGTTTTACTAACAATAAGGACAGTTGAAGCTTTCAACACCACTTACAATGGATTTTGAATGTTCCAACTGTAAACAGACATATCTAGGTTGCCTCACCAATTGCAACCACAGTTTCAATTTCAAATTCTGTCATTACTAAGGAATATTGAAGTCTCGGGTTCATTCTAAAATTGAGGGAACAAGGAGGACTCAGGCGTCCTGAAGCGATGAGAAAATGGACTCCTCAGATGGGGAACTCAAATAAAGAAAGCATAGCTACATGTTTTGTGGGCTATTGAGCGTAATATGAATCGTCTGATTTTACGTTAACTGACGTGTATGACCGTGGTCATTACAAAGCTTTCCCCTCCCAAAAGATTCATATTATGCGGTATAGTCAACAAAACATTCACAGTATCTACATAATTTTTCAAAACACAATATCCTGTAATACTTGGTTAATGGTCAACAATACAGGCAACATACATGTTACAAAATTTTCACACACACAAAATTCCCAGACATGGGCAGATAAAATTAACAAAGCAATACTTATCATGGACACACAGGAGAACATAATCATATATCAATGTTACAGAACATAATAATAAAATAGGCTTGCCTCAATTACATTTTTGTACATTTTAACTACAACGTCCAACAGGATTACATGTAGTTTCCATTTAGGTGACTGATCAGGTATGTACGACACTGAACCCAAGCACGAAATTCAACAATAGAGATCTCAGGCTAGGAGTAGATGAACTGACCCCATCCAGCCACGGAATTGTTCGGGTTGACCTTATCACAAATGAATCATTCTTCACTAACGAGACGACGCTACATCTAGAGGGCAGAGCTAACATGGACGCAAATAGACTAAAATGCCGACACACCGGTGTAATGGTCATGACGGCTAACCTGAAAACCTTAACGATTCATATTACGCTCAAACGTCCACAAAACCTTCCGAGTCCCCCAGTGGAAACGTCCCCCGTTTTCTCTGCTGTATGCTGGGACCTGTTGCCATCCAACCCTTTGTAATCAATTTAATTTTGCTTTCGATAGCTGAGTCAGAGCATTGTTAGTGAAGATAATAGTAGAGAATGAAAATGAGTTCATAGTCTCAGTTTCAACGTCAGAGTGTACCGTAAATTAATTCACCGGAATAGGAGTAGGTGGACTCCCTGGTCTGTTTTGAGCGAGGGCCCCGCGGGCATTTCTACCGTAAGTGAGTGCCCGTCCCTTCATCCATACAGGTATGCCATTCCACTCTGTGTTGTAATTCGCCCTTCTTTAAGTGATTTGACCAAATTAATAGTTGATTGTGCAAGTGTTACAGTAACGTAGTTGATATGCTCTGAGTGAAGTCATATTTACGTCTTTAACGTCCCCTGAAACGTAATGTTGTTGTCACCATTAGTGAGTGCCCGCCCCTTCATCCATACAGGTCCCCTGACGCTGCCCCGTTTGTCTCCCGATCCCATTGAGATTCTTGAATCGCTCTACCATCCAACAACGGCCTCGGATGTATTAGATGTCCAGCCGGGATCATATATGAGAAGATGGCACCGATGCGGCCTGATTAATGTGCCCCAAGGCTTCGTTGGGCCAGACCCCAGACCCGCCATGTGTCTGGCTACCCCACAATAACAACAGCCCCAGTGCTCTACCCTGGGTTACTCCTTGGAAGTATATGTCCACAGAGAGTGTTGTAACATGTATGTTAGGGATAATTAGTTGGAAATAATTATCCCATGTTGGGTAGCGGACCCCTGCATATACTAGTGACATTGTTTACATATATGTTGAATAATCTACAATGAGTGCCATGTAACGTACCACCAGTAATGTTGTGAGTAAGAGTAAAGAAGAAGGTACTGAGTTTGCACTAAGCCCAGGAGGTGAACCTGGTAATCATATGATTAATACAAAATCTTTTCCCATTGATTGCATATTAATATACTTGTTTTAGAGTAATTAAGGTGTATTCATTTCTCCCACAGTATTTTACCTTTATTTCCATCCAAGTGACCTGATACCAAAATTACCATACTCACGTGCCTAGACCCTCGACCATGCTACCAAAAGAATGCCCAGGCTACCAAAGGAATGTCCATGCTACCCAAGAATAGGTGACGGAACTGAGTAAGAGTAAGAACTAAGAGAAGTAAATAAGATGAGGGTGGTGTAGAAACAGAGAGGGAGTCAGGCCCCCTCACATTGGTGACAGACCAAGAATCCGCCCCCTCACATTGGTGGCAGCTCGAGAATCCGCCCCCTCACACCGGTCCTCACGAAACCCCTAAACCTCCAGTGCCTTTCTGTTACTTTGCAATACAAGCGTCTTAAACTGTACTAGGACCATGTACCTGCACGCCTAGCCGTTACTAAAGTCCAGCACAACTACCTCCTACACAAACCCAGGCCTACCATGAATAGGACCTCCAATCGAACTTGATCACTCACACCAAAAGATGTTCCCACGGCCGTAATATACTGCCAGATCTGGGGTCACTCATTCTAAGGGGGATAACTTAACTATAGTCTTAATTTTAAAGGTTGCTGCCACCAGACCCCCTCTGGGCAGCATGTAGCTCGTTAGGTAGCGTGCAGAGTGGACTCGGCCTTGGGTTAGGTTTTTCATTGACCAGATCGATAAGGGGAAAGAAGGGTGAAACCATAACATGTCTTAACTAATTTATTCTTATAAAGCATGCTGTCACAAAAAATACAAGCGAGTTGGCTTTCCTCAGAAGAACAACGATGATTTTGGATACCCTTCTTACAATATCACTCAACACGTCGGACTGCTCCACCTGTATGGAATATAGCACCTTAGGTCACCATACATAGTAACACCATCTCACCTCCCTGAAGCACCAGCTCAACACACCTGTTACACTCCACACCTGTAAGTATGGGACTCCTTGTAATTTCTAGGTATACATAACAGGCACCTCGTTCGCACACCGCCCTTGGTGGGTAGAGAGGAGGGCTACACCAAGAGACATACCAGTACTATTTCTACGCCTGGTATTATAGGTCACT
Organism: Homarus gammarus; assembly: GCA_958450375.1. NCBI lineage: Eukaryota > Metazoa > Arthropoda > Malacostraca > Decapoda > Nephropidae > Homarus > Homarus gammarus. The sequence goes on from CAUDMG010003841.1 coordinate 1,029,317, forward strand.
CCAAGTGACGACAGCGGAGTTTCTCACGGTCTCCTTATTTGTTCCTACTCATTTGGGGTGGTATGCTGGGAATCCACAGGTTCACAGTGGATTGGCATAGCTGGGAGAAGTCATCACCTGGTGGGACGCTCACAGGGATAATGGCCGCCGCCCAGCAAGGCACTCCGACCGCATGGGACCTGATATGACGGTAGAATGGAGGACACTCAGAAATAATGCCTGATGGGCGGTTATCACACACCCTAACACATTACTATTTCACTTATGCATCAGGCAAAGCTTTAAACTGTAATAACTGCTATATAATCCTTTTTTACGGGGCTGGATGTAGCCCGATAGAGGACACTGACCTGATGTGACGGTAGAACGGAGGACGCTGCCCCGCCGCTCATCACCGCGTAGGCCTACAGTTTCCAATCTTTAATTTTTACTTTTAATTCTCACGGTTCTCACCTGAACACTGTCCTGTATATTGTAACTCATGCCTTATAAACACATATTTTAATCTTAGATTACACACTAAGGGAAGTGTAAAGGCCTGGGACTTAGGGATAGAAATCCCTTACCAGACCAATCAGGATCTTAATAAAGGCAAGTCAAGGACACCACTCAACAAACATCAAATAACACTTACGGGAGTCAAACAATTAAGGCAGTCAACAGTTAATGGAGTCAAACAATTAATGGAAGCAAACAATTAAAGGGAGCAAACAATTAATGGGAGTCAGCAATTAATAGAATCAAACAATGAACAGATATTTCCTACGGCAGAGGCCCTGGGGGGAAGGTTCTGGAACACGGTGGTCCACACTCAGGGTAGAGAAGCTTCCATTCAACTCCACACTCGAGCGACAGCGGCCGATGTCTTGAAATGGCAGGAGAACGCCGGGGCACAGACAGAGGGGATGAACTGACGGTCGTGGTATGCGGTAGTGGTAAATGACCCGAGAATTGACAGTCGATAGGTGAAGGTCTGGGAAAACAGCCCACGAGTCCAGGACCTATGATGAGATCACAGCCAGAATTTGAAGAACAGCTGGGTAGCTAGATAGTGACTGTATGGCGACTGGGGTGAATCTGCACGTGACACAGGTAGCAGCAAACCTCCTCACCTCCGTCCAACCCCCCCCCCCCCCCCCAAGTGGGGGTCGCACCAGCAAACGAGAGAGTTAGTAGCGGTAGCGAGCAGGAAGATCGTTTCCGCCGTTACACAGCTCCCCCAACAAAAATCTACTGTAAGGTAGATTAAAACTTAAGATTAGTACACAAAGCAGTATCATCTTACAACAAATACTTAAATACACATATCAAAATAAAGAAGGGTCACATAAAAGAATAGGTGGAACTTGATGTCCAAAACGTAAAGCCGTATCAAGGAACTGCACATGGGATCCACTTCAGTCCGGGTTTAAGTTTGGGCCTATTTCCAGTCGTAGAGGATTCTTCCATCTCGTCAGGTGTTTTCAGCAACTGGCAACCGAGATCATCAGAGTCTGGCGCCTGAACTTCACAGGAACTCTTGCAGGGTAATGTCTCGACTAACTCTAGCTTGGGAACGTCGTCAAAGGCACGTGCAATGTGGGTCCTGCAACTATATTTCCTTAACAAATTAGCTTGGTGTAATTTAGGCGTCCTAGAGGAAGGGGGTGAGAACGGTCCAAGAAAATCTATGGCTACCCAAGAAGATGGTTCTACAATGGTGGGTAAGGGTTCAAGTGGAACAGGACAGACTCTACCCTTGGCGGACATACGTGGGCACTATTCACAACTCCTAAATAAAGCTCTAATATCCGCTCCCATACCTGGCCAGTAAAACTGATCAGCTTGGACCTTAGCTGGAGGCATGGCAGCGTGTGAGGGTGGCGAGGCGACGTCGGCAGGTGGCGTGTGGACTGGTGCTGGTGGCGTGGGGACTGGTGCTGGTGGCGAGGAGACTGGTGCTGGTGGCGAGGAGAGTTTTAAAGGTTCCGGGTCGTTAGGGTCACGAACACCGGGCACATTACCAATGAAGACACTAGCAAATTTAATGGGAGCTCTTACCACATTAGACCAACCAGTGAAATAGGGGCAACGCAGGTAGACCCTCACAACAGGGAACTGGTCAACACGACCTAAATAATCGGCGACACTAACCTTCGGGCAGCTGGAGATGTCAGCGTCAGGCAGGGCTTCCTCAGAGACAATAATGCACGAGCAACCAGTGTCCCTGATGAAAGTATATGCCTTAGACCAGTGGTTCTCAACCTTGTTTGCCCCATGCACCCCTTTCACCATATGTCAGAATGTCATTCCCCCCCTCCTTTCCAAATTGTCTGCCTCAAAAAGTGCATTCCAAATAATATGCATATAATACTGAAAATCCTTTATTTTTTCCATATTAGTATCAGTTTTCCCCCCCTGAAAACCTGAGGGGGGGGGGGGGGGAAATTCCCCCCCGGTTGAGAACCCCTGCCCTAGACCCATTTATTGTTCCACTGACACAATAGCGGGGCAGCTCCTGTCTTCCAAACAGAATCCGACCTTGTTGCTGGGCTGATGAGCGTCAGCAGTTTTGAAGGCGAGGGGATTCCTGGGACAGCGAGAACGAATGTGCCTTCTTCTCCGCAGCTGTGACACGGCACGGCTGGTGAACTACTCATGTGTACTCCTGGGGATGGTTCCACGGAGGACGGAGGCTTCGCAATCTTCACTATTGGAGGGGAAGACTTGGGGTAGGCGTTGCGAGCAGACGCCCAGTTGTCGGCAAGCCGAACAGCTTCTCCAAGCGTCGCTGGCTGGTGTTCTTTGATGAAAATTCTCAAGTCTGGAGGTAGAGAAGACAAAATCTGATCTAATATCATGAAGTTAGAGAGAGACTCAAAGGTTTCTTCAACCTCTGATGCCTCTAGCCATTGTTGAAACAAACGACCCAGGTGAATCGAAAACTGCTGGTACGTTTCTCCTGCTCTAATCTTCGTTCTGCAGAAATCAACACGATAACCATCAGAAGTCTTGTTAAATCCTCGCAAGAGAGCTTGCTTCAACAAGAAGTAATTTCTGGTGATGTCGGCAGACAGGGACGTGTAAATCTCTACCGGCTTACCACTGAGTAGGCTACCCAACCTTACAGCATAGCTATCTGGGTCTACACCAAGCAGCTCAGCTACCCGTTCAAACCTAACAGGGTAGGAGGCGATGTCTTCTACTTCACTGTACACAGGCAAGCTGGGTTTTACCACATTGTCTTGTTTATGGCCAAAGGATTCTGGTGTACTTGAAGCATTAATCCTAGCTAGTTCTAGGTCCTTTTCTATTTGCAACTTTGCCAATTCGAACTTTCTTTCTTTCTCTATCTCTATCTCTCTGACGTTCCTCCAACTCTCTTTCTCTATGACGCTCCTCCATCTCTCTCTTTTTCTGAAGTTCCTCTCTCGCTTTCTGACGTTCCTCTCTCTCGGCATTCTGTTAGTTGACCACATACTGACTAACCTCAGTACCTGTCAGACCTAGGGCAACCGCTTGACCTTTCAACTTCTCAAATTTATACATAATGATCCGAAAGGCCAAGAGCAAAAAGAGAAAATACACAACTTACCCCGCGAATAGCCAAAGGTAACTCACCTAGTGGCTCAATCAGACCAATAAATGATTTGATTCGACTGGAGGGAACCTTGTCCGCACCCAGCCCAGCTGAATCACTCTCAGGGTAAAAAAACCGCACCAGGTGAAACAACAACAAAAATGCTATGACAGCATCCACAGTGCACCCCAACCAACACTAACTAACTTCCCCAAGTACAAGGGAGAGCAACAAAAATTAGCACACAGAAGGAAAGTGTAGCCACTGTACAACGCTTACTTCAGGGCCACAGACAGCAAGGCGGCGAGCTCACGGCGACTTACAACAACACCGGATCGAATGTTAGCCCTCAGAAACCAAAGGTCAGAGACAATCCTGGCAAGGTCGCCACTTGTAAAGGCCTGGGACTTAGGGATAGAAATCCCTTACCAGACTAATCAGGATCTTAATAAAGGAAAGTCAAGGACCATGGTTTTCTGAGGAATAACAAACAACCGTTTGAGATTGACATCTCTTTACTATAAAAAAATATAACACAAAACTCTGACACCACTCAACAAACATCAAATAACACTTACGGGAGTCAAACAATTAAGGCAGTCAACAGTTACTGGAGTCAAACAATTAATGGAAGCAAACAATTAAAGGGAGCAAACAATTAATGGGCGTCAGCAATTAATAGAATCAAACAATTAATGGGAGTCAACAACTGATAGAATCAAACAATGAACAGATATTTCCTACGGCAGTGGCCCTGGGGGAAGGTTCTGGAACACGGTGATCCACACTCAGGGTAGGGAAGCGTCCATTCAACTCCACACTCGAGCGACAGTGGCCGATGTCATGAAATGGCAGGAGAACACCGGGGCACAGACAGAGGAGATGAACTGACGGTCATGGTATGTGGTAGTGGTACAGTAGATGACCAGAGAATTGACAGTCGATAGGTGAAGGTCTGAGAAAACATCCCACGAGTCCAGGACCTATGATGAGATCACAGCCAGAATTTGACGAACAGCGGGGTAGCTAGATAGTGACTGTGACACAGGTAGCAACAAACCTCCTCACCTCCGTCCAACCCCTCCCCCAAATGGGGGTCGCATCAGCAAACTAGAGAGTTAGCAGCGGTAACGAGCAGGAAGATCGTTCCCGCCCTTACAGTAAGGTTCTGGTTTGGTAGTTCCTGGGTAAATTCATTGGGTTTTAGCAGGGGTGGGCAATTATTTTTGATGGAGGGCCACTTCATGAATGGTGGCACACTTCACGGGCCACAGGTTAACAGCGACGAGCCAGTATTGCTGCTATGTCCACCCAACTTCCAAAATTGTCCTTTCTGTAATTAATAAGAAATTTTTTTTCTGATTGCCAAATGCAGTGGCGGGCCACAGATATAATTTGGCGGGCCAAATGTGGCCCGCAGGCCGCACTTTGCCCACCCCTGGGTTATAGTATCAACGCCGCACACTCGAGGCGGGTACCAAGGACGCTCCCTTAAAACAAAAGCCAAATGTTCACTTAAAACTGTACTTAGGGATCCTCCTCTCACACATTGCACCATTTGAACACAGACATAAGATTCTCTGATCACTGTACATGTTGTGGGTATACGTCACTCGAGGATACGAGGTGTATTAAGTTCACACCGATGTATACAAGATATTTCCTTTCAAGTATTGTTTCTGGGTCACTTCCAACACCTCACATAGTTCTGATACATTTATCCTTTTTCCAGATCATTGTTCTCATGTATTTTCATATGATATCTGTGGAAGTTATGTTCGCTACACGTTCACAGACGTAAATAGTATGACCTTCAAACCATGATTCACACTTAGTCCTACAGTACACTAGTCCGGCTCAACTGGACTTTCCCAATCATCTTATGGATACCCTGAGTTCTCCTTAATGCTATGAATACATACAATTAACATAATATAACCGTACCTGGGTACACTACAACACATGATTCAGTAACATTGAGTAGGTGAGTTATCCTTTATCAATGTTTCCCGTTCTCTGAGATTCTACAAGCGCTGTGGATTTGAATGTTATGTAGCGTAATATGAATTAAAGGTTTTTTTTAGGAATGACAATGATGTGCGCAGTACAGTAAGACACATCTACTCACTTCCCTGCCCATGCTACATACTGACAATACCTTCACAAAAAGTCTCACGCTAGCCAAACAGTTGATGTTCACCATCAACAAATCCAGTACAAGCTGTAAATGCCCTTCTAGGCAACCAAGAGACGTGACCGTCCAACCAGGTCTGTCCCTAAAGATCCATTCGAACCATTGGTCTCCTCTTTCTCCATGGAAACCTTGCTGCAGGAACCTCCACTGGGTTCCCATGACTACCCACACACTCTCTTTCATCCTGTTCTGAATATCATGAAGATTGAAGAATCACCAGGTGGTTACATCTAATTTTACTACTACAGTGCTTTTCACATTCAGCTCATCCCCGGTAACAGCTTCATATTTGTACCTACAAGGCCTAATAGGCCCTATGCCCAAAGTATTGATAAAACTTAGAGAAATTAAATGCACTTCACTGCCTGTATCAATTAAAACTGTACAATTACACCCTCCCACTGGCAAGTGTGTGGAAGGGGAAACACTGGAAGGAATCTCTCAATACTCTGGCTAACCTTTCTGACAAGGTTGTAAAATCCTTAGCCCACACTGGAACATCATCGGGGTAGTTCCATTCAACTCAGTTCTTCGCTGCTAAAAGGGGCTAATACTCGGTTTACTTCTCTGGTAAAAAAAAAAAAAAAAAATGGCGAGACTGGCTGAACGGCCCAAAAGGTAAGCGTGTAAACCTTCATAAGATATACCCATCACTAAATGTGGTTAGGTCTCGACTTCTGTCGTTAGGTATTACTTGATAATATGCGTCTATCAAGTCTAAAGAAAAATAATATTAATTTCCTGCTGCTCTCTCTACTAATTCATCTTGTTGGGTAAGTCTAAGCATAGTTATCAAAAGATCTATTCAAATCACTGACTTCCCCCTTCTCAAACCCAAAGTCTAGTGACCATGACAACAACTAGCTTCCTCAGCTTCGCCGGCAGTTTTCCCTTCATCAGGTTCTGACCCTGACGGAAAATCTCTAAACATGATTTTCTCCCAACTTCTCTGAGCGTTCAGCATTCTTTGCTGCTGAACACTTGCCTCCATGGCTTTGGTAAGTTCTCGGAACTCACACACAAGTTGCACCTTATTAAGAACTACTGTGATCATCATGCCTTGATGTCACCACAAAACTTCACACAACTGCACACACAAAGAGAAACTCAGTTAACACCCTCCAAGAGCAAAAGGGGGTAAACACTGACACATAAATGCGTAGGATAATTCTTAAATGGATAATACAAAAAAATAATTGGTAATAGTGTTGGATACTGTCACCCAGAAAATTACGTATCTCTAAAGAAAACAATATACAGTTTCAATTCATAAGGTACTCAGAGTAATGCTCAAAATAAAATACTTGATGATACTTGAAGAGAATTTCTCAAGAAAATATAACTCTGTAGATTTCATGAATGACTAACACAAAGCAGATTTTCTGTACTCACTAGTATTCACTGTCCCTTTCAATTACCTTGACACTGTGTTAACACTTCACAATTTACTCTGTGTTGTACTTACAATTGGTGGTCCTTACATATACAGAGGTTGTTTCCAATAATCCATTTTCCGAGATTGTATTCTTTAGATGTCCATATCACCACAGAGTCCTCAACCCACTCAATGCTATTGCTGAAAATACACCGGAATTAGTCCTCAAATACATACAGCACCTTTACTAACAATGCATATCAATCTACACTGTAAAAAATTGTAATGCAGCATGTAATAAAATTATCAGCTACAAGAAACACATTAAAAAATAATACCACATGGAAAAAATTTTCACCAAACTTGTGTTATATCAATAAATTCAATTGTCACAAATTGACTCCAACTAAGAACTAAAGCTCTTTCTAGTTAGCTCACACTTAAGGTCACTAGCAAAGAAAAAAATAATAACATACACATATAAAAATCATATACCCCTCAACTCGGGTTATATAAAAAAAAAATAATTCAATAGTTAGTAAAAATACTTCGAGTGAGAATCTGAACACTTTCTATTGAAATCACACCAATACTTCCAATAAATGCCACAGCTACAAATAAAACATTGGATTACATAACCTTTGTACATATGACACTTCTGGTGACACCCAGAGATGAACACTGTTCATCACACTCTTAACATGGCAGATGTATACTGCCCACTCAATGTCTGTAAATATTCATAGATTAATGCACTGGTCACAAAATAAAAATTTACACTAATGTGCAATTACCACTTTCCTGAAATTTCACACAATAAAACCCCCAAAATATCAGTTAGGTAGGCTACCCCCCCAAAAATTGGTGCATTTCCTAACTTTTGTAACAAAAAAAATATCACTTTCTTTTACAAAAAAAAAAAAAAAAAAATTGTGAAACTGAATCAATTGTTAGTTCTTACATAACAAAAAAAATAGCTTTGCAGTTAACACAATTGCTCAAGGTATTGGATATTTGGACCCATATTCTGGAACGGGATGGTAATATCGACAATATTTACCTAGATTTTGCCAAGGCTTTCGACGGTGTACCACATGAAAGGCTGAAAATCAAACTGGAAGGGTACGGAATTCGGGGAAATGTCCTAGCGTGGATAGAAGACTTTCTACATGACCGCAAGCAGTGTGTGGTGATTTATAGCACGAAATCATCATCCGTACCTGTCACAAGTTGGGTACCACAGGGCAGTGTATTGGGCCCGCTGTCGTTTGTTTGTTTCATAAATGACATGCCTGACGTTGTACACTCCTCCATACAAATGTTTGCCGATGACGCCAAGGTATTTCGGGAAATTAAGAACAAGCGGACTGTGAAGAGCTGCAGAAGGACCTCTGTGGGCTCCAGGAATGGTCGAAGAAATGGCTGCTGAGAGTCAATGTCACAAAGTGTAAGAGGATGCACCTGGGGCGTACCAATAGTAAGGAGGCGTATCATATGTACCAACGGGATGAAGAAACTGCAATAGATGAGACTGAATGTGAGAAGGACCTAGGTGTGTATGTTGACAATGAGCTGAAGTTCTCGGGCTATTGCGAGAAGAAGGTAAACCAGGAAAATAAATTATTGGGTCTTATAGAAGGTCGTTTAGATATCAAGACGGTCCGTCCCTCGTAACGATCTTAAAGAGTGAAGTGCTTCCCCATATGGAGTACTGTCACCCCGTCCGGTCCCCGAGATATGTCAGTTGGTTGAAAATGTTCAAAGGAGGGCCACCAGAGTGGTGCCTGCACTTCGGCACCTCAGCTACACTGAGAGATTGGAGCGCCTGAACTTGCCTTGCTTATACTACAGACGGGCAAGGGGGGACCTAGTTGAGGTGCATAAGCATCTCAGGGGGCACTACTCAGTCGGGTGTCCTTACTTGGAGCTGGTGGAAGGTCGCCACACAAGGGGTCACAGCTCAAGATTGAGGAAGCCACAAGTCCAGAAAACTATGACGGCAAACTTTTTCGGAGTGAGGATTGTAAACTCTTGGAACAATCTACCAGAAAGTGTTGTGACGGCACCGAGTGTGAGCTCTTTCAAGACAAAACTTGACCGACACTGGAGAAAATTTCAGGTACATTCAGGAGCCGGTGCATGCCCAGTACTTGCCAACAGTGCGTGACAGAGACGTGACCGATCGCCCGGGCGGCTAGCGAGCCGATCTTTTTGTGAAGAGGATAAAAGAAAAGGAAAAGTAATCAGAGACGTGACCGATCGCCCAAGCGGCTAACGAGCCGATCAGTGGTGAAGAGGATAGAAGTAAAAAAAGTATAAAAGCGCCCTTCAAACCACTAATAATATTAATACGTTCATGATATATATAGATATATGATATTAATTCATTAAGATGATCATGTTAATTCACAATATGGATATGCAGTGAAAAAATACAGATAATAGCAAATGAAAGTCGACTTAATCAAGATTAGTCCAATTCAGCACGCATCTTTAAATTTGTGTTCTGGGTTCGAGTCATAAACCTGTGTGAAGCAAAATATCCTAGACCTGCAAAATGTACTGTAGGACACTATAATGTTGACGGACGAGTGACATGTGGTGGACACCAATTGTAGAATCAATGCATGATAATTATGCCATTTAGACATCATGTTTAATTAGGTACTGGCCAGCATAGTGTGCAAAGTACTAGACAGTTGTCTGAGCATCTAAGGGTATACGATGATGGTATAAGGGCCTGTGTGCCTCTTATAACATTTTTAATTTAATACTTACAACCATTGGTAGCGTGACGAGAGGAGGCTCGTGAGAATATGTAATGATAGTATCAAGTAATAGGGAAGAAATAACGGTAGATACTGTACGTAAATAATAGACACAATATACAAATACAATATTTATTTATCATTAGAATGGAGGTAGGAGAAAGAATGTATGTACCAACAGACGAAACCCGGTACTCTGCCCTCAGGCTCAAAATACTCACACCACTACTGGGTGGACATACTCAATAACACTCAAACTCTTATAGTAACTTAGCACCATTAAGACCAGGGGCAACTGCCACTACAACACTCAGTCGTCAGGAGTGATACACAAGCAACCGCCATGGGGTCCCGCCACCATGGGGTACTTTCCAACCAACTCTGAAGATCCCAGTGGAATAACACCACCACACAAATAGCCCTACTGAGCTAGGCACTCATCCACCAATGATGGGGGCTGGTAGTTGTGTGTGGCTTTGTGATCTGGGGTCACCTCGCGGGCTGAGCGTTAGGGTCAGACGGGCCAGCTATGGGGCCCATAGGTAGTAGGGTGTGTCAATTTAGGGGGTGAACTGGCTAAATTGAAAATCGAGTAATTTGGTAGCTATTTATTGTAGTCTTTAAGCATGCAAAACAATATTCTGGCATAAATTTTTTTTTATAATAAGTCCTACCTACATCAAATGGATTTTTAAATGTACATATTTGTGAATTTATAACATAACCAGCGTTTGCACACATGTTACTGTTTCAAGTTTCAAATTATTATATTTTATTATCCGTAGTCTATTTGAAAGTAACCAATGCCTTCATACTCTCTTTGCTTTGGTTTCTTGTCATCAGTAGTCTGCTTGCTATTTGTGCTTTGATGTAACCTTCTCGCCTCTCGTGGCTGTATACATGGCCCGCTGCTTCTGTGACCATTTTCACACATCTCTCCACACTTTGAGTGTGGGAAGGCCACTTCGGCACCTGCATTGGAGTCTCTTTAAGGTTTCTCAATTCTTGGCTAGTTAGACTTGTTGTCAATGGTGGCTCTAAGACTTCCAAACTCAAGTCAACCAATTCTGACAATTTGGTGGCATTGACGTTTATTGGGGGAACTTTTCTTGAATGAAACGAACAGTCTCCCAACTGGTCGTCATCTATTAGCGTTCCTCTAATCTTTAGAATGACTTCTAGAGCCTCGGTTCGGAGATTGGTACATTGACTGCAAAGCATTGCTTGCAAAACTGCTTCTGATCGAGCATACCACGCGGACCTTCTTGCCACAGGTAACACGATGTCCCTCACTACCTTCCTCTGTGTTCTTACTAGCTGCAATTGAAACAAAAGGTGATTGGGCCCATCCACCCACATAGGATTAAGTTTCACACTAAACCACTGGGGAAGATAAACTCCAATAACAAATTCAACAATTAACCTCAAATTCTTCAGCACTTTGCCCTTCAATTCGTGTTTGGAAATCCAAATCCTGCAGAAACGAAGAGCTGTAGTTAACCAACGGCTGTGACTGACAGGTCCAATCTCCAAGAGAGCCAATGACTGAGGCACTTCTCCTGATCTTTTTGCTTGGGCAATACGATAAGCATAGGATTGATCTGTGCTGAGATCTTTGATGACTCCTTCAGACAACGCCGGAAGGGGAGGGCCAACTTCGACCTTTGGAAAGGTTGTATTTATTTCTAGTTGTGTTGCTTCATCCAGCATGATGCCAAGGGGACCTGACCACTTGTTGTTGCTCTTTGTAGGACCATCAAGTTCCTGGATGAGATGACGAAGAGGTAGCTCGCCTGTATGTAAATCACATACAATCCAAACAAGTCTTCTTCCTAGTTTTTTCTCTAAATGCGTCATTACACCCCCCTGCCATCCGGTGTTCACTGCAGTTGAATCTCCACCAACAGCCTGCAGTGAACTGCCAAGTCCTCTCTCCTGAACCCAACATAAAATATGATCAGCAATGACCTCTGCATGTTTCTTCCCTTCTACTTCAGTTTCGGGAGCAAAGTGAAACAAAAACCGACCACCAGGCTCAGAACAGACAGAGTAGTGTTCTTCTTTGATGAGACCTGGAAACTTTCTGTTCACTCCCTCTACTTCTAGCAAAACTTTTGTGTCATCTATTCTTCCATCAAACAAAAGACAGGAGAGCCCTCCCTCGCTTAAATCTTTTTCATGCTGATCAGATATTTCCTTCATTATTTTTTCTTGTGCTCTTCTAATTTTATTATGATCTATCACCAAAGATACATCCTCTCGGCTGATGAGGCCTGCATCTATCCAAGCGGCAGTTGCAAGTTCTGCAGCCTCACGAAGTCCAGCATGGTGGCGAATACTAGCTAAAGCAATGTTTGAAATATTTCTTGTGTTGTATTTCATTTTCTTTGGTAAAGGTTCAGATGGCTCTTTGGAACTATCATCTGATGTTGCTTCCTGTTCATCAGAAGAACTATCAAAGAAGTGATAAACATCTTGACACAGCTCTTCCTCTCTTTGGATGGCTTCTTCACTCTTCATTTTCTTCTTTTGTTCCCTCTCTCGGATTTGTTCTCTCTTCTTGGCATTAGCAATCTGCTTCTTTGTTTCTGAATAATCTATTGAACCCATTTGCATACTTCCTTGGCCTTCTGCCTTTGTCCTCTGTGCCTTTATAAATTCAAGCTCTAAAACAGGGATCTTCTTTTCACGAGGACAACCACAATCAATGTGGGAATTATTTTCTCTCTTACCTGAGTGAGAACAGTTGGATTCAGAACATAATTGTATGGAGCACTTGCAGGTCAAAATGTCAAACAGAGTATCAAGTGTGTGCAGAAATTCATTTTTCCTGGCCAAGTTTCCTTTACCAAGTGATGTTTCAACTGCTTTGTGCCATAATTTCGTTAGTTTTAGCTCAATAGTTCGACACTGATTAATCACAGGTGGTTTGAATAGTGCATTAGCTTTTGTCCATTGATGCAGAAGAGGGACTATCATGTCATTTATGAGTTCTTTATCTGTATAGTTCCTTCTGTCCTTTGCATTTTTTTCTCGAAGGAGTAACCCTAATCTTAGCATGTCTCTCACTGTTGGAAGTTCTGATACAGGAAGCTCCTTCCCTATACCAACTAGCAGGCTCAAGTGGGTTGACAACTGACTTCTTGTCTTCAATTTTGACATCTTCACACTATCTGACAAATAGAAAAATATTTCAATGTTTCATAATTCAATTGTTGTTTCAAAAAATATCAATTTGTTTATCAAAAATGCTGTAACAGAAATAACATAATAATTTCTTAGAACATAATGTTTTATACAATGATATAAGTAACTGCGACAATCAATATGCCCTACTTACAATAATTATAATGTAGAATTCGTCTGGTAGAGTAGGTGCAAGTGCAATGAGAGCAAACCACCGTCTATGATATCTAGAAGGAGAGTGAGCCGGGCGCCTTATCCTCACGCTTGGTACAAGTCAAAACAAGAATTAAACTGTCCCACACGGAGAGCCTGTTCATGTTCATGTTCTGACATGCATATTGTACACAAGCTATAGAACCATAAAATACTCCATAATCTTACATGAGATTAGTTAATATCAAGTGAATAATTCTAATCAAGTCTCATTAATTTGTTGAAATACTGATATTTGAAACTTTAAGGTATAATTGATGTAGGTGAGGGTTATTTCAATTCATTTTTGTTTGCTAATCTCAAGTTTAGACATAAAGAGGCACAATATTTTGACTACCAAATTTGATTTTTAACATGTTGACAAAATTGACACACCCTAATGGAGAGTGTGGCTACGATAGGGAGATGGTCACTGGTGGTTATTGGGCCAGGTTCCATTTGCAGGTTAAGATGGTGATGCTGGTTTGTTAGTACTATGTCTGGATGTCCGATTTGACCTGCTCTGATGTATGTGGGGAATTCCGGGCCAAGGTGTATTGCGTTGCCGTGACTCAGTAATGTGTTTAAAATCTTGCCCACGGTGTTGTTGTCCTGGTGCCCCAAGACGCGATGTCGTGCATTTAAATCTCCCAAGAAATATGCTGGTATGTTTCTTCTCAGGAGTTTGAGCATGTCTGCTAGTGAAATATGGGTCTTCTCGGAGGGAGGTAACAGGTGCCGATTATAATAGGTCTTGTTGGGCAGTTAATTTCGATCACCAGAAAGTTTTCTTGAAATGAGTCGTGTATCTTGTGTTGTATGTTTCGTTTGCTGGCTATGGCAATTCCATCATGTTGTGTGTCTTGATTGTTTTTTTGGTAGACTGTAGTTAAATAGTTTTATTTTTTTCTTACCATGCGAATTTATGAGAATAATATCTGGGTCTATGTTACGGTATGTGTTATATAATTCTCTTGCTCTCTGTGGGATCCATGCTAAGACATTACGTTGGATTATTTTAAGCTTATTTATTATGAAGGCTGGTGCCTAGAGCTGGTTTGCGCCATTTTTGCTGACTGGTGCTCCCCTGACACCCTCCTGTCCAGGCCCAGGCGGATCTTTTTATATGTTGTCTGATCAACTCTCTATTCTGTTGTGTCTTGTGAGTATTCTTCCCTTCTTGATTAGTGTTTCAATGTGTGTGTCATCTAGGTTTTTGTCTGAGTATGTGTATTTAATCTTGCCTTGCCTTATTTCTGCCAATAGTCTTTCTGTTGAGACTATGGGAGGCTGTAGTGGAGTAAAATCGAATACCAGTTTCATGCCCTAGGTCTTTGTTCTCCGTGGTCTCTCTGGGAGCAGGTGGTGCCATAGTTCCCGCTTGATTCTTTTTTTGGGTGTTGACTCTGGCGGCTTGTTCTATTATTGTGGTGGTTTCATCTTCGCTTGCGTCTTCCATCGATTCTTCCTCGCTTGCTGGCTCGGGTTGTATGCCTGAGGTAGTCTGTTCTTGAGTTGATGGTTCGTGAGTTGATTGTATTTGAGTTGCAGTGCTCTCTCATTTGTAAATTAAGTTGAAAATTTCAGTAGAAGGCACATCGTTTGGGAATTCCATGTCTGGCAGGTTGTTGGCGGCGAACATGTCCCTTGCTGCCTTGGCAAAAGTTCCAGGTCTGGCTATATTCATGATGTGGGCGTGGATTATGGAGGTCATTATTTTTACGGAAAGATTATTTCCAAGCTGAAGCAAAATAGGTTGCTTTGCGGAGGGTGGCGACTTTTTCGAGGTTCTTTGTCGTTTCTCTGGTTAGTTTTGTCACAGCTGAATATGTCTTATTTTGCTGTTCCTGCGTCTTCTCCCTCTCCTTCTCCTTCTTTTGGTTGACTATTGCTTTTCGTATGGGGCAGCGAGTATCCAGTGTTCTATGATCTCCTTCGCAGTTTAGGCATTTGGGATTATCTTTGTTTTTGCACTCTCTAAAGGTGTGCCCCTTATTCCCGCATTCTCAGCAGTGCTTGGTGTCCTTGTTAGGGCAGTCTGTAGCCATGTGTGAATATTGGTAACAATTCCAGCATGGAATGATGGGGAAGAATTCCTCCTGCTCCATCTGGCTGCTGCTGACATGGTAGTAGGAGAGACAAAGTCCCTCCTGGATTGCTCTTTGGGCCATGGCTCTTTCCGTGAATCGTATTTTGAGCATGGATGGCAGTCTGGGCAGCTTGACCACTTCCTCCACCTTGGCCCATTCGTTTTTGTCTTCTATATCAGACACCAACTGCTGTTCACTTGATTCTTCGGTGATTGCTTTATCTAGTCGTTTGACCACAATTGATTTCCTTGCTCGGAGTTTAGGAGGGACTGCAACTTCAAATTTTGCTGACTTGAGTTTCCTTGTGCTGTCGTTCGATAAGAGTAAGTCGACATCATTCTCAGTAGGCACAGGGCGATGAAGGAGTCCTTGGACGTGATGAGGTTGGATATTTTGATGAGTAGGGTTGCAGTGAGGAGTCTTGCCAATTCAGTTTTTCTTCCGTCAGTCACGCCCCCTTCATGGGAGCGTATCCGGACCCGGTGTGCCCTCATTCCAGAGAGTATGTGGTGGACATGCCACCCTTGCGTGGTTTGAGATTGGAGACCTACCTATTCCAGGACAGGAGTTTGTTACAGGAATTACAACACTCCCCACCGCCACTTGTTGGTCGAGTGGTCGTAGAGTGGTTCCCGCAACTCTGTCCCGGAAGCCTCGTCAGGGGATCCTACTTCCCTAGTGTTAATGAATGCTCACTTATAGACGTGAACTAGTGTACCTAATTAGGGGGGGGGGTAGGGATTCAGGATTGCGACCCCCTTCCCAGGTGGACCCGCAAGATCACTGTTACCTAGGAAGGCTCGGCGGAGCGATGGGTAGTGCTCCTGCCCCCTTTCTTGTTCACAAACTCCTGGGAGGGAGGTGAACAGTTACAGGGGGGACCCAAGGACGAATACACCTTAGGGTGCAGGTCCCCAGGCCAGAGCGAAAAAGAAGGAAGAAAAGAGGAAGAATAGCCACTGGTGTAAGTAGCACTGGTGGGGTCGCAGCAGAAGTCCGCTGCAAGAAGCCGTTGCAGAGCACTGTTACGAGTTGGGGATTTAGAATATAGTTATACGTCTACCCAGATCCCAACAGGTAACAACAAAAAAAAACAAAGACAATCGGACTATAAAAGGGTAGACAAAGGATGAGAGATTTTGTTGTATATAATAAAGTACCATAAATTCCTTAACAAAATATTCAGCTTATAAACTACTCTTAACCAAACTTAACCTAAACATGAACAGTATATACATATTAATAAAACATAAATCAATAGTGAAACAAGGTGGAGGTGGGAGAGGCAATACAAGATTACAAATACCTAAGTGAGGAGCTGAGATGGCTGACGAGTAAGGCTGAGTATTGTAGAAGACGGTAGGTAGTCACTATGCCGTAGGTTTCCAGGATAGGTGATCCTGTGGTCACTACCCAGAGCCAAGTGCTCTCTCCTCGAATTGGAGCTGACAAAGAAGACTTTGAGGAAGTGATGCAACAACCAGGATATGGAGAAGGGAAACCCCGGAGTGTTAACCAAGACGAGTCATACTCGTGTCTCGTCCCTAGATGGCTTTGCTCGTGGTGCTGGGTAGGTAGATCAAGACAATAGATGGCGTGGTTCGTAGTGCTGGGTGGAGGGGTTCGTAACACACCCCCCCTCCAAAGACCTCCGTAGCGCGGCGCGAAGGAGGTGATCACCTGGTGCGTCTGGAGAGTAGCTGCTGCATTTCCACTGGAGCTCGGGATAAGGAGTCTGCAATCAGGTTGTCCACCCCCTTTATGTGCCGGACTTGTAGATTATAGGGCTGGGTGAGGAGAGCCCAGCGGAGGATTTGCTGGTTGGAGGTCTTGTTGGTTTGGATGAACGTGAGTGGGTTATGGTCGGTGAAGACTAGGGTTGTTTGTGGGCAAGACTGGAGGTAACATTCAAACTTCTTTATTGCCAACACCAGAGCCAGGGCCTCCTTCTCTATGGTCGAGTAGTTGGTCTGATGTTTTTTTCAACTTGGCGGAGTAATATGCCACAGGGTGAAGGACATCAGTGGTTGGGTCGGGTTGTAGGAGCACAGCCCCCACTCCGACACCACTAGCGTCGATTTGCAGATGGAAGGGCGAGGTGTAGTCAGAGGGGTGGACTACAGGCTTGGAGGCAAGGAAGGCTTTGAGGCGGTGGAAAGACTGGTCGCACCTCTGGTTCCAGATGTAAGGGACCGCAGAACTGGTAAGGTCTGTGAGGGGTCGGGCTACGCTGGAGAAGTTACTGCAGAACCGACGGTAGTAGCCGCACATCCCCAGGAAGCGCACGAGTTCCTTCCTCGTCCTTGGAGTGGGGAAGGACAAGATGGCTTTAACTTTTTGCGTCCTTGGGTCTCACCATACCATGCCCAGCGATATGTCCCAGGTAAGTCACTGAGGCCCGGCCAAAAGCAGATTTAGCCAGGTTTATGGTGAATCCAGTCTCTTGCAGTCGTGCAAACAGTATCTCCAAACGCACCAGATGTTCGTCCCAGCTGTCCGACACCACCACCAGGTCATCCAGGTAGACGAACGTCCCACCTAGGTCTTGAATTAGGAAGTTAATGGCCCTCTGGAATGTGGCCGGAGCATTAGAAAAGCCAAACGCCATAACCAAATATTGAAAAAGACCAAATGGAGTTATAAATGCCGAGATTATTTTTGCCCTATCCGTGAGTCCCACTTGATAATATCCTTTCAATAGGTCCACGGTACTGATAAATTTGGCACAGCCTATGCTGTCTATTATATCTTCAATCAAAGGTAAAGGGTAGGAGTCAGAGACAGTGACCTGGTTCACTTTACGATAATCGGTACAGAAACGAAAGGTGCCATCGGGTTTTGGAATAAGAAGGCAAGGTGAAGCCCAGGGGGAGGTACTAGGTTCAGCTAAGTTATGTTTTAACAAAAAATCTACCTCCTTTTTCATAATCTCGTTTTTGTGTGGATTTAGTCGATATGCTGATTGCCTAATGGGTCGTACATCTGAGATTAGCTTAATATCATGTTTAAGTATATTGCAAAACCCTGGGAGGTCTGATGTGACTTTAGGAAATGTTGAGAATAACTGAGTGAGATCTTTTGCTTGAGATGGATTCAGAACAGAAAAATACTCATCCAAGTTGTTGAGTATGTGACTGTTAGCAGGGTTTTCTTTCGGTAGAGGGAAGTCTAAATTCTCCAATAGGTCCATGTCATCTGTCTCCGGCCCTGACAAAACCGTATGTAATACAGTGTAATGACCACGGTCTTACACGTCAGTTAGCGCCAAAATCGAATGATTCATATTACGCTCAATAGCCCACAAAACATGTAACTCGGCTTTTGTTTGAGTCCTCCATCTGAGGAGTCCGTTTTCTCATCACTTCAAGACACCTCAGTCCTCCGTTATCCCATTTTCTCTGACTTACTGAAACCAACCTCTCTATAAAATGAATGTGAGTGTGAGAGAGAACACCTTGGTTTTGAGTCAACTTAGATATGTCTGTTTACAGTGGGAACATTCAAGATCCATTGTGAGTGGGGTAGGATGCTTCAACTGTCCTTATCGTTAGTAGAACGTGTCAAGTAAGTGAGTGTCGAGTTTGCCAGCTAGAGTGGCGTATTTTATGTCGTCCGTGGGGGTATCCATGAGTTTCTGATCGCGCCTGAAGTTATATCATTTTGTCGCCCCGACATCAGAGAATCTGATGTTTATAGTTTAATTAGTGTCAGTTGTCTATTTGAGAAAGTCATTAATCTCCTGAACTATTCTGTCAACTGGTATAATCTCCAAGATCTAGCGCCTCCCCGTGACTAGCTCCTTGTTCGTCTCAGACCTGAGCTTGCAGAATTAATGTTATCGACGTGTATATTCCACCTTTTCCTGGCAAGCTCAACCTCTGATTAAATTGTATGAATAGACATAGGAAATAACCATGATCAAAAACACCGGAGTTCATAACTAAGTATACAGTGATCCAAAATGATAGAGAAGTTATGTGGTTGGTAAGATCGACCCTTCTGGTATGAATATGGAGGCCCAAGCTACCCAGCAGGTGCACGTATATACCTCGACACGAGGGAGAATCACGCATTCGTGACTTCCTCAACGTCTCTCCAGGTATGTTAATGTGTGTTCCCTCCGCCTATTAATTCAGTTTAACTTAGTCAATTTTGGTGAATATCAGTGCTCATGTGTTAACATAGTGAATTCTGTGCCAATTAAGTCGAGTAACGTAGAGATTTAGATATTGTCTGAACCGTTGCCAGGCGTATGTTTTGTATAGTGAAGTTAAATATTCACGCATTCGTGACTCTTCTTCCACGTCTACAGACGCGGATGTGTTAGCCACTCTCCTGAGGGTCGATAGCTACCTATGGGCAAGATGGTTATTGAAGACTGTCTCTAAGGGGGCGCATTTAGAATCCCAGGACACGATTCCCCGGGAAGCGCCCTCACCACTCTGCCAGGGTGTAACGAGTCAACCTCCCTGAGTGCACCTAGCCGAGCGAGCCTTCAGCTTGGTGGTCGCTGTAAACAACTCTGGCCCACTGACTCCGTCATATGATCATGGTCTACCTACTGTTCTTGGTTATATGTATGGAGCCGTATTAATATCCATGCTTAGGGATGACTAGCAGAAATATAGTCATCCCAGGTTAAGTATTGAACCCCTGAATGAGAGTTCAAGGTACCAGGTGGTTCCTTGTGAAGTGATAAGAATTATGGTATGTTACTAATTGTGGAATTGCCCAGTGTGTTATGTATTCATCTGTAGTACCCATGAAATAATAACCTGAGAGTATGAGGTTCTATCCACGAATTGAGAAGGTAATTTGTTCCTTGTTAAAGTAAGACCTGCGGGTCCAGGGTTATTGACAGTGTGTAAGCATTTCTAAATCTTACTTGTCACAGAAATACTACAACAGTGTCCAATAAAGTAATGAGTATTTGGAGGTGTTTAATGAGGTAATAAGTGCTTGAAGTGTTTGATGACTTAATAAGTTAATTTCGGTTCTGTTTAACCTGAGTGAATCTAAGATGCATCTTCTCCACTCACTGTGTTAATAAACATTGAATTAGTAAAAAAAAAAAAAAAAAAAAAAAAAAAAAAAAAAAAAAAAAAATTGTGAAACTGAATCAATTGTTAGTTCTTCCCTAACTCTTTAAAAAAATATCTTTGCAGTTCCAAATACAGCATTGTACAGTACTTGACACAAAAGTTTGTACTTTAAATCACGCAATTATTTGTACTCTTTACTGATGATAAAATTGTACATTACTGTATACTGTATTTTGAGAAAACAAATTCACCAAAGTACCACACCGCATTCCTTCAAATTGGTTCTCAAATGAAAATAATCCCACTAGCTGGTCACCATTTGTAACGAGCCGAGTTTCCTCTTTTCAATAATTTACCATCCAGCTATTCTTTTCTGTTAGTATTCTAGTTATTCATATACTTATATGTTCTGTGTAGCATTCTTATATAAGTAACTCTTATGCTTCTCTGCTTATGTTTCCCAAGTCAACGTTCTTCCTTTAAATTTCCTTTCATATATTATGATCTCTTCCATATATTTTGTTCTAGTTATATTCTAAACCATGGATTAACCTGGGAAACCATGTCTTTCTTATTATCACACTTGTTATACTTACAACGGTAGCCTGCCAAATTTTTAGTAAGCTACCTAACTGATCTTTGTGAGTTTTTATTGTGTGAAATTTCAGAAGAGTGGTAATTGCACATTAGTGTAAATTTTTTTATGTTTGTGACCAGTGAATTAATCTATTGATATTTGCAGACATTGAGTGGGCAGTTTACATCTTCCATGTTAAAAATGTGATGAACAGTGTTCATCTCTTGAGTGTCAACGGAAGTGTCATATTTACAAAGGTTATGTAATCCAATGTTTTATTGGTAGCTCTGGCATTTATTGGAAATATTGGTGTGATTTCAATAGAAAGTGTTCAGACTCTCACTTGAAGTATTTTTCTAACTTGAATTTATATTATATCACCTGAATTGAGTGTTATATGATTTCTCTGTGGGTGTATTTAATTATTTTTGGTTCTTTTTCTAGTGACTTTAATTGTGATCTAACTAGAAAGGGTTTTAGTTCCCATTTGATGTCAGTTTATGACAAGTGAATTTATTGATATAACAAAAGTTTACTGTTTGAGATTTTTCCATATGGCATATTTAATGTTTCTTTAACTGATAATTTCATTAAAGACTGCAATACAATTTCTTTCAGTGCAGATTTATATGCAGTGTTAATAAATGTGCTATATGTATTTGAGAACTAATGCCTGTGTATTTTCAGCAAATGTGTTGATGGGGTTGAGAACCCTGTGGGGAGATGGATGCCTCTAAGAATGCAATCTCTGAAACCAGATACAAGTTGAAATTACAAGTAAGGTCCACCAAGTGTTGAGTACAGCACATACCTGTAGTCCAGATAATTGAAAAGAGACAGTGAATACTTGTCGAGTACCGAAAATCGGCTTGTCTGTTAGTCATTCCTGAAATGTAGAGTGATATTTTCATGGGACATTCTCGTCAAGTATCATCACTTAATGTTTTAGCATTACTCTGAGTACCTTGTGAAGTGAAACTGTGTGTTGTTTTCTGTAGAGATCGTTAATTTTTTTGTGTGACAGTCTCCGATACTATTACTAATAATTTTCACGATTATAATTTAAGAAGTATCCTATGCAAGTTTGTGTTAACGTTTACCCCCGTGTCTTGAAGGGTGTTAATTGAGTTTATCTTTGGTGGGGTAGTTTTGTAGAAGTTTTGTTGGGACATCAACGCACGATGATCACAGTAGTTGTTAATAAGTTGCAACTCGTATGCAAAGAAGACTGAGAAAGCTAGTGATTGTCATGGCTACTAGAATTTGGGTGTTTGAGAAGGGAGAAGGTCAGATCTTACGTCTCAGGTTTACCCATCGTTATTTCAAACAACATCCAGAAATATGCGTGAGCGTCAATTCGGATTCATGTATATATGTTCCTTTTAGTAACGTAACCTCGAAAGCAGTTTGTTTGCTCACCGGTACAATACTTGGGTAGTATGAGCTAATCCCGGAGCGAGAAATTTCTTATTTAGATAATGCAGGGACCAATCTAGGGAACATTCCACAAGTATATGATGAATTATGTAAAGTCAGTCAAGCAAATGAAATCTTCTTATGTGCACCCCATTACTTGGCGATCCAGCTTGAACAGAAGAATAGGCCCAGTACCTTGAAAGTCATTCCAGTAGATGATAATAATGCTCCCCCCCACTCCTTGTGTGATCTGTAATGGCATACCAACATCTTCCATCAATAACGTAAGGCTTATTCAGGGGATTTCGAACAGCATGATACCATATTGTGATGAAGTAAATATGGGAAACACTAGACCCAAGAAGTGGAAAGAACTGATTAGAAATCAACCTTGGCCGCATTTGACTAGAGATATGTGCAAGATGTTGGAGGGTGTAATGTTGGATCACACTGCTTTGTTTGTGTTAGGACCTCGGGAAATAGGTACCATTGCGGGGCATCCCGCTAATATCCAACTAGCCAACGATAACCCCATTGGAGGGCCACAGTACCGACACCCTGAAAAGGCTAAGGATGTCATTAAAGGCATGATCACCGACATGCACGACAGACATATCATCGAACCATCAACCGCTGTTTGGTTGTCTCCCATTGTTTTAGTCACTAAACCCAATGGTTCCAAACGCATGTGTTTAGATTTCCGAGCGGTAAACCAACATTTGAAAGTAGATATACAACCACCTTCCCAGGTTAGATGAATTAGTAGGAAAAGCTGCCAGAAATAAGTATTATGCTACTTTAGACTGGAAAGACGCAAATAATTAAAGTAATACTTAACGACAAAAGTCGAGACCTAACCCCATTTAGTGATGGAATATAACTTATGAAGTTTATGCGCTTATCTTTTGGGTTTTTTCAGCCAGTCCCGTTATTCTTTTTGTTTTACCAGAGAAGTAAACCTAGTGGTAGCCCCTTTTTGCAGCGAAGAACTGGGTGAGAAACTACCTTGATGACGTGATAGTGTGAGCTAATGATTTCACAACGTTGGTGGACAGGCTGGCCAGAGTGTTTGATAGATTCGTAGAAATGGGAATCAAGTTAAACTTATTGAAGTGTCAGTCTGGCCAATAACAAGTGAAATTTTTAGGGCATGTAATGTCAGAGAGAGGCATTGAACCAGATCCAGAGAATGTCCGAGCTGTATCAGAGTGTAAACCTAAACCCCCAATTAATGTGAAGCAAGTTCGCCGGTTTTGGGAATGTGTAGATTCTACTGTAAACATGTCCCCAACTTTGCCAAGATAGCTTATCCTATCACCGAACTCACTAAAGCAAATGTCACTTTCGCGTGGACTGATAAATGTCAGAGGTCCTTTGATACGTTGAAACACGCCCTCACGTCATTTCCAGTTCTCGTTAAAGCAGATGCCGATAAACCCTTTGAATTGCACAGCGATGCCAGTGACGTCTGTGTAGGAGCTGCCCTCAATCAGGTGCAGACAGATGGCTCGTTACGTCCGGTCGGTTATTTTTCCAGAAAATTAAAACCCTCTGAGACTCGTTATTCTACCACTGATAAGGAAGCCCTCGGAATTGTATTAGCATGCCAGTTTTTCCATCATTTCTTTTGTGGGGCACACAATTTAGTATCAAAACTGACCACCAACCTCTGACCTCAGTCTTCAGGAAGAAAACTAAGAATCAGAGAATGAACAGGTGGATGATGAACATCAACTGGTGGTTTTGCCATGCAAGTTTGGCCAGTGTGAGACTTTTTGTGAAGGGATTGTCAGGGTGTAGCCTGGGCCAGAGGAATGAGTAGATGTGTCTTACTGCAGTGAGAACATCGTTTGGTGTGAGTGATCAAGTTTACCTGGAGGTCCTATGCGCATAGGCCTAAGTTGGTGTAGGAGGTAGTGGGGCTGGACTTTAGTCACGGCTAGGCGTGTACAGGAGTACCGTACATGGACCTAGTGCAGTTTAAGACGGTTGCATTGCAAAGTCACGGCTAGGCGTGTACAGGAGTACATGGACCTAGTGCAGTTTAAGACGTTTGCATTGCCAAGTCACTGCTAGGCGTGTACAGGAGTACAGTGCATGGACCTAGTGCAGTTTAAGACGCCTGCATTGCAAAGTCACGGCTAGGCGTGTACAGGAGTACATGGACCTAGTGCAGTTTAAGACGCTTGCATTGCAGAGTCACGGCTAGGCGTGCACAGGAGTACATGGACCTAGTGCAGTTTAAGACGCTTGCATTGCAGAGTTACGGCTAGGCGTGTACAGGAGTACATGGACCTAGTGCAGTTTAAGACTCTTGCATTGCAAAGTACAGAAGGGAACCGAGGTTTTGGGGGTTTCACGTGGACCGGGTCGCTGGCATTATAGTCTATTTGAGTCCATGCTCTGGCCACTTAGATCTTGCCTCGTCTCGTGAGTGAACAATGATTCTTCCGTGGTAAGGTCAACCCTAATACTTCAGTGACTGGATGGGGTCTGCCTAACTACTCCTAGCTTGAGATCTCAATTGCTGAATTTGGTGCTTGGACCCAGTGTTATACATATGTGATCAATCGCCTAGATGGAAACTACCGGTCATCCTAGTGGATGTTGTAGTTGAAAGTGTCCTACAAAGCTACCGGTCATCCTAGTGGATGTTGTAGTTGAAAGTGTCCTACAAAGCTACCTGTCATCCTAGTGGATGTTGTAGTTGAAAGTGTCCTACATAGCTACCTGTCATCCTAGTGGATGTTGTAGTTGAAAGTGTCCTACAAAGCTACCTGTCATCCTCGTGGATGTTGTAGTTGAAAGTGTCCTACATAGCTACCTGTCATCCTAGTGGATGTTGTAGTTGAAAGTGTCCTACAAAGCTACCTGTCATCCTCGTGGATGTTGTAGTTGAAAGTGTCCTACATAGCTACCTGTCATCCTAGTGGATGTTGTAGTTGAAAGTGTCCTACAAAGCTACCTGTCATCCTCGTGGATGTTGTAGTTGAAAGTGTCCCACATAACTACCTGTCATCCTAGTGGATGTTGTAGTTAAAAGTGTTATACATATGTGATCAATCGCCTAGATGGCAACTACCTGTCATCCTGGTGGATGGTGTAGTTACAAATGTACAAAAACTATAATTAAGGCCGGCCTGTTTTTATTATTATGTCTGTACTATTGATGTATAATTATGTTCTTCTGTGGGTCATGACCAGTATTGCTTTGTTAGTTTTATCTGCCCATGTCTGGGAGTTTTTGTGATTATTCATTTGAGTTGCAAAATTTTGTGTATGTGAAAATTTTGTAACATGTGTGTTACCTGTATTGTTGACCATTACCCCAGTACTGCAAGATATTGTGTTTGAAATTGTGTATTTACTGTGAATGTTTTGTCGACTATACCGCATAATATTGAATCTTTGGGAGGGGAAAGCTTTGTAATGACCACGGTCTTACACGTCAGTTAGCGCCAAAATCGAATGATTCATATTACGCTCAATAGCCCACAAAACATGTAACTCGGCTTTTGTTTGAGTCCTCCATCTGAGGAGTCCGTTTTATCATCACTTCAAGACACCTCAGTCCTCCGTTATCCCATTTTCTCTGACTTACTGAAACCAACCTCTCTATAAAATGAATTTGAGTGTGAGAGAGAACACCCTTGTTTTGAGTCAACTTAGATATGTCTGTTTGCAGTTGGATCATTCAAGATCCATTGTGAGTGGGGTAGAACGCTTCAACTGTCTTTATCGTTAGTAGAACGTGTCAAGTAAGTGAGTGTCGAGTTTGCCAGATAGAGTGGCGTATTTTATGTCGTCCGTGGGGGTATCCATGAGTTCTGATCGCGCCTGAAGTTATATCATTTTGTCGCCCCGACATCAGAGAACCTGATGTTTATAGTTTAGTTAGTGTCAGTTGTCTATTTAAGAAAGTTATTAATCTCCTGAACTATTCTGTCAACTGGTATAATCTCCAAGATCTAGCGCCTCCCCGTGAATAGCTCCTTGTTCGCCTCAGGCCTGAGCTTGCAGAATTAATGTTACTGACGTGTATATTCCACCTTTTCCTAGCAAGCTCAACCTCTGATTAGATTATATGAATAGACATAGGAAATTACCCTGATCAAGAACACGGGAGTTCATAACCAAGTATACAGTGATCCAAAATGATAGAGAAGTTATGTTGTTGGTAAGATCGATCCTTCTGGTATGAATACGGAGGCCCAAGCTGCCCGGCGGGTGCACGTATGTACCTCTACACGAGGGAGAATCACGTATTCGTGACTCTTCCTCAACGTCTCTCCAGGTATGTTAACGTGTGTTCCCGGCCGCCTATTAATTCAGTTTAACTTAGTCAATTTTGGTGAATATCAGTGCTCATGTGTTAACATAGTGAATTCTGTGCCAATTAAGTCGAGTAACGTAGAGATTTAGATATCGTTTGAACCGTTGCCAGGCGTATGTTTTGTATAGTTGAAGTTAGACCTTTACGCATTCGTGACTCTTCCTCAACGTCTCTCCAGTGTGTTGAGCTGAATGCTCATCGGCTAACGTTGGTCGGTAACCGGGTTGGACGATGCCGTTAATTCAACAGGATTAAACTGGGAAGTCCGTTTCCTGCAAATCAGGCACCAGCTCCCCGGGACGTGTGTCGGTCTACAACCGACCCCTAACAGCGCTCTTCATTTGTTGTAGAGACCAGCGTTACCCTGGGGCACTCCTCACAGTTACATGGGCCTAAGTATTATTGTATCTTGTTTGGGGGATAACTAGCCGAAATATAGTATCCCAGGTTAAGTATTGAACCACTGAATGAGAGTTGAAAGTGCCATGTTGTTCCTTGCGAATTAAGAGGAGGTATTGTATGTTGCGATAATTGTGGAGTTGTCCATTGTGTTATGTATTCATTGGTAGTGACCATGAAATGATAATCTGAGAGTATAACGATATAACCAAGAAGTGAAGAGTTAATTTGCTACTTGGTAAGGTAAGACCTGAGGGTCCAGTGATATCTGGTGTATACCCAGTACTGAATATCATTTGGCAGAGTGATAATACCACAATTGTCGATTGAAGTAATAAGTATTTAATGAGGTAATACGTTCTTGAAGTGTTTGATGACTTAATAAATAAATTGCAGTTCTGTTTTGTCTGAGTGAATCTAAGATGTATCTTATCCAATCACTGTGTTAATAAATATTGAATTAGTAATCTACGAGTATCACCACTCTATCCTTTCCCACATTGGTTCTCAGAAAATAACTAACTCACGTGCCTAGAAGCTCGCTACCTAACAGTTAACTAAGATATGTTATATTCTAGAAAAATCCTGGGTGGTGGCAGGTCTACCGGTGTAAGTATAATAAGTGTGGTAATAAGAAAGACATGGTTTCCCAGGTTAATCCATGGTTTAGAATATAACTAGAACCAAATTTACGGAAGAGATTATAATATATGAAAGGAAATGAAAAGAAAGAACATTGACTTGGAAAATATAAGCAGAGAAGCATAAGAGTTACTTATATAAGAATATATAAGAATATAAGGTATATAGAGATAAAGAACATATAAGAATATAAGCAAGAATATATAAGAATAAGTATATATGTAAAGAATTGAAGAAGGATAACTATATAAAACAGGACACTCATTGGAAAGAATGCTACAACGAACATAGAAGTATATGAATAAATAAGAAGACTAACAGAAAAATAATATCTGGATGGTATATTATAAAAAGAGAAAAATCGGCCCGTTACATGACTACCAGCTTTGCTATTCCACTGTGAACCTGTGGATTCCCAGCATACCACCCCAAATGAGTAGGAATAAATGAGGAAATGCTTGAGAAACTCCGCGATCGTCACTTGGAGCGACCTATAATACCGGGCGTAGAAACAGTACTGGTATGCCTCTTGGTGAAACTCTCATCTCTACCCACCAAGGGCGGTGTGCGAACGAGGTGCCTGATATGTGGATCTAGAAATTACAAGGAGTCCCATACTTGCAGGAGTGGAGTGCAACAAGTGTGGTGAGCTGGTGCTACTATGTATTATGACCTAAGGGGCTATATTCCATACAGGTGGAGCAGCCTGACGTGTTGAGGGTTATTGTAAGAAGAAATGACCGAGGTAAAGAGGTCACTAATTGTTATGCAATAAGTATGTGGATGACACGCAATTAATGTAAGACGTCTGGTGCCGAGCAGGGTAACCAACATCTTCGTTGTTCTTCTGAGGAAGGCCAACTTACTTGTATTTTTTGTTACAGTATGTCTTATAAGGAAAAAATTAGTTAAGACATGTTATGGTTTCACCCTTCTTTTCCCTTATCGATCTGGTCAATGAAAAACCTAACTCAATGCCTAGTCCACTCTGCCCGCTACCTAACGACCTACATACTGCCCAGAGGGGGGCCTGGTGGCAGCAACCTTTAAAATTAAGACTATAGTTAAGTTATCCCCCTTAGAATTAGCGACCCCAGAATCTGGCAATATACAAGTGACGGGAGTTGTTTATGCCACAGACAGCTGGAGCTCGCTCGCAAGGAGCGCACAGAGTTCCATGGATAATCTTGTCCTCGGATTCTTATCTTGCCATATTAAAGACATCCTTCAAGAACCATCTTGCCCATAGGCGGCTCCCGAACCACGGTAGAGGTGACAACACAAACAGTGCCTGGAGATGCGTTGAGGAAGAGTCACTAACGTGTTAAAATGGTTTATCTTCAACTATACATAACATACGTCTGGCAACGAAACAGACGGTACTTACTTTACTCGAATTACTTGGCACATGATTATTTTACTATATTGAAACATGAACACTGGTATTCACAAAATCGACTAAGTTAAACTGACTTAACATGGCGGCGGGAAACAATCGTTCACATACCTGGGGATGCGTTGAGGAAGAGTCACGAGACTGTGAGTCTTCCTCGTGCATTCGCTTATATGTGAGCCCCGGGCAGTTCCGGCCTATGCACACATACCAGACAGGCCAATTTCACCAACAACAGAAATTCTATTCACCTCGGTCGCTGTACACTCAATTATGAACGTCAGTGTTACGGGTCAGGCTAATTTTCCACGTATATCCCTATAATCTAATCAGAGATTGAGTCTGTCAGGAAAAGTGAAATGGACGTTAAACACGCACTAACAACTTTACTTACAGGAAACCACAAACCACAGCCAAGGAATTCTTACTGAGAAGAGACGATAGGTCTTGGAGACTTTGAGTTTGACAGAATTTTGTCAGGAGATTAATGACTTTCTAAAATAGACAACTGACACTAACCAAACTACAAACATCCGAGTCTCTGATGTTTGGGCATCAAAATAATCTAATTTCAGTAGCACTTGGAACTCATGGCTATTCCCAAGGATGACATAAGGATATGCCACTCATACTGACAAACTCGACACTCACTTACGTGACAAGTTTTATTTACAATAAGGACAGTTGAAGCTTTCAAGATCACTCACAATGGATTTTGAATGTTCCAACTATATTCAGACAAATCTAAGTTGCCTCAACATATGCAACCACAATTGTAATTTCAAATTCTGTCATTATACTTAGGAATAATGAAGTCTCGGGTGCACTCTAAGATTCAGTGAAAACTGAGGACTCAGGCGTTCTGAATCAATGAGAAAACGGACTCCTCAGAAGGGGGGACTCAAATATAGAAAGCATAGCGACATGTTTTGCGGACTATTGAGCGTAATATGAATCGTCTGATTTTACGTTAACGGACGTGTACGACAGTGGTCATTACACTGCCAGACTCAAAATCTCCAAGACCTAACGGCTCCCCAGGAAGAAATCATTGGCTGTGGTTTGTGGTTTTCCGGAAAGTAGAGTTGTTAGTGTGTATTTAACGTCCATTTCACTTTATCCTGAGAAACTCAATCTGTGATTGGATTATGAAAATAGACATAAGAAATTCACCTAACCCGTGACACTGATTTACATAGTTGATTGTACAGCGACCTTTTGAATAGAATTTCTTTCGTTGGTGAGATTAGTCTTTTTGGTATGTGTGCATAGGCCGGAACTTCCCGAGGCTCACATATAAGCAAATGCACGAGGAAGACTCACACGCTCGTAACTTTTCGTCAACGCATCTCCAGGTATGTGAGCGATTGTTTCCCGAGGCCATGCTAAGTCAGTTTAATTCAGTCGATTTTGTGAATATCAGTGTTCACGTTTTAACATAGTGAAATAATCATGTGCCAAGTAATTCGAGAAAGCTAAGTGTCGTCTGTATTGTTGCCAGACGTATAGTTATGAATATTTGAGTTAGAAATTTACACGCTCATGACTCTTCCTCAATGCATCTCCAGGCACTGTCTGTGTTGGCACCATCACCGAGGTTCGGTAGCCACCTATGGGCAAGATTGTCCTTGAAGGATGTCTTTAATATGGCGAGATTAGAGTCCGAGGACAGGACTACCCAGGGAACGCCATGCGAAGACAATGCACTGAGTCTACCCCCATGCGCTCCTTGCGAGCAAGCTTCGGCTGTCTGTGTCGTAAACAACCCCCCGCGACCAATGATCTCAGTCTTGTCCGGTCCATTGATCTTGGTTTTATGTACTGAGCAGTATTGGTGTCTAAGATTGGGGATAATTAGCAGAAATATAGTTATCCCAGGTTAAGTATTGAACCAATGAAGGTTGGTGTTACCAGGGGTTGTAATGACCACGGTTATACATGTCACTTAACATAAAATCAGACAATTCATATTCCGCTCAATAGCCCACAAAACATGTAACTATGCCTTCTTTTGAGTCCCCCATCTGTGGAGTCCGTTTTCTCATCATTTCAAGACGCCTCAGTCCTCCGTTATCCTATTTTCTCTGACTTACTGAAACCAACCTCTCTATAAAGTGGATTTGAATATGAGAGAGAACGCCATTGTTTTGAGTCTACTTAGATATGTTCGCTTACAGTTAAAGCATTCAAGATCCCTTGTGAGTGATGTTGAAAGCTTCAACTGTCTTTGTCGTTAGTAACAATTGTCAAGTAAATGAGAGCCGAGTCT
This sequence comes from Homarus gammarus, assembly GCA_958450375.1. Lineage (NCBI taxonomy): Eukaryota > Metazoa > Arthropoda > Malacostraca > Decapoda > Nephropidae > Homarus > Homarus gammarus. The sequence goes on from CAUDMG010003841.1 coordinate 1,060,752, forward strand.
GCCTGTACGAAGACCATCTCATGTTTTCGTCCGCGGGGATAGCCATGAGTTTCCAATTGCTACCGAAGTTAGATTGTTTTGTTGCCCAAACATCAGAGAATCTGATGGTTGCAGTTTAGTGATTGTCAGTTGTCTATTTAAGAAAGTCATTAATCTCCTGAGAATAACATGTCAAACTCCTTATCTCCAACATCTCAACGTATATGCATAAAGGTTCTTTGTCTGGAAGTCCTGCCCAGTTGTGAAATTAAAGTTATCAGGTATGCGTAATTTCACTTTTTCCTGGCAAGCTCAATCTCTGATTAAATTGTAAACATCGACTTAAGAAATTCACCTGACCCGTGGCAACTGAGTTTCATATTTAAATGGCCAGCAATTGAGGTAACTATAATTTCTTTCATTGCGTGATTAGCCATTTCTGGTGTAACGACCACGGTCGTACACGTCAGTTAACGCCAAAATCAAATGATTCATATTACGCTCAATAGCCCACAAAACATGTACCTCTGCTTTATTTTTGAGTCCTCCATCTGAGGAGTCCGTTTTCCCGTCACTTCAAGACGCCTCAGTCCTCCATTATCCCATTTTCTCTGACTTACTGAAACCAACCTCTCTATATAATGTATTTGAATGTGAGAGAGAACACCCTGGTTTTGAGTCAGCTTAGATATATCTGTTTACAGTTGAAACATTCAAGATCCATTGTGAGTGGTGTTGAACGCTTCAACTGTCCTTATTGTTAATAAGACGTGTCAAGTAAGTGAGTGTTGAGTCTGCCAGGACCAACGATACCCATCGGTTTCGTTCCCTAAGAATATCCATGAGTTTCTGATCGCGCCTGAAGTTAGATCATTTTGTCGCCCCGACATCAGAGAATCTGATGTTTGTAGTTTAGTTAGAGTCAGTTGTCTATTTAAGAAAGTCATTAATTTCCTGAACTATTCTGTCAACTGGTATAATCTCCAAGATCTAACGTCTCCCTGTGAATAGTTCCTTGTTCGCTGCAGGCCTGAGCTTGCAGAATTGATGTTATCAACGTGTATATTCCACCTTTTCCTGGCAAGCTCAACCTCTGATTAGATTATATGAATAGACATAGGAAATTACCCTGATCAGGAATACCGGAGTTCATAATTAAGTATACGGTGATCCAAAATGGTAGAGAAGGTATGTTGTTGGTAAGATTGACCTTTCTGGCATGAATGTGGAGGCCCAAGCTGCCCAGCGGAGGCACGTATATACCTCTACACGAGGGAGAATCACGCATTCGTGACTCTCCCTCAACGTATCTCCAGGTATGTTTACGTGTGTTCCACGCTGCCATATTAACTCAGTTTAACTTAGTCATTTTTGCGAATATCAGTGTTCATGTTTCAACATAGTACCTTCAGTGCCAATTAAGTCAAGTAAAGTAGAGCTCTAGCTATCGTCTGAACCGGTGCCAGACGTATGTTTTGTATAGTGAAGTTAAATATTCACGCATTCGTGACTCTTCTTCCACGTCTACAGACGCGGATGTGTTAGCCACTCTCCTGAGGGTCGATAGCTACCTATGGGCAAGATGGTTATTGAAGACTGTCTCTAAGGGGGCGCATTTAGAATCCCAGGACACGATTCCCCGGGAAGCGCCCTCACCACTCTGCCAGTGTGTAACGAGTCAACCTCCCTGAGTGCACCTAGCGAGCGAGCCTTCAGCTTGGCGGTCGCTGTAAACAACTGTGCCCACTGACTCCGTCATATGATCATGGTCTACCTACTGTTCTTGGTTATATGTATGGAGCCGTATTAATATCCATGCTTATGGATGACTAGCAGAAATATAGTCATCCCAGGTTAAGTATTGAACCCCTGAATGAGAGTTCAAGGTACCAGGTGGTTCCTTGTGAAGTGATAAGAATTATGGTATGTTACTAATTGTGGAATTGCCCAGTGTGTTATGTATTCATCTGTAGTACCCATGAAAGAATAACCTGAGAGTATGAGGTTCTAACCACGAATTGAGAAGGTAATTTGTTCCGTGTTAAAGTAAGACCTGCGGGTCCAGGGTTATTGACAGTGTATAAGCATTTCTAAATCTTACTTGTCACAGAAATACTACAACAGTGTCCAATAAAGTAATGAGTATTTGGAGGTATTTAATGAGGTAATAAGTTCTTGAAGTGTTTGATGACTTAATGAGTTAATTTCGGTTCTGTTTAGCCTGAGTGAATATAAGATGCATCTTCTCCACTCACTGTGTTAATAAACATTGAATTAGTAATCTGAGTATCACCACTCTACTCCTTCTAAACATTGGTTCCCAGAAAATAATACTTACTCACGTGCCTATACATCTACCACACTACCCAAAACCCTTCCATGAGTTCTGTTATATAATGAAAAGTCTGGGTGGTGGCAGCTACCCTTTGTAAGTATAAAAAGTGTTGTACTAAGAATAACATGGTTCCCCAGACTAACCCATGTATAAGAATAGACATAAAGCAAAGTATACTTCAGAAAGGTAAGAACATTGAAACTGAGAATACAATCTATATGAAAAGAAATGAAAAGAAAGAACACTGACTTGGAAAACATAAGCAGAGAAGCATAAGAGTTACTTATATAAGAATATAAGGTATAGAGATAAAGAACAGATAAGAATATAAGAATAAATATATATAAGTAAAGAATGGAAGAAGAATAAGTATATAAAACAGGGTACTCATTGGAAGAAGGCTACATAGAACAAATAAGTATATGAGTAAATAGAATACTAACAGAAAAGAATAGCTGGATGGTAAATTATTGAAAAGAGAAAACCGGCCCGTTACACTGGCATGTGTTGAGCTGCCAGTTACCCGTATATAAGCTCGTGAGCAGGAGAGACGTCACTTCTTCGTGACGCTCTCCAAATTATCTCAGGTATGTGAAAGATTCCCCAAACGCCATGTTGAGTCAGTTTAACTCAGTAAATTTGGGGAATATCATTGTTCATGTTGTAACAGTGAAATTGTCAGTCATTTAGTAAAAGAATTAATATAATGTACATGTTGTCTGTCGTTGCTAGACAAAAGATTGCTTGTGATTGAGTTATTATCACTCCTTCTTCCTGACGCTCTCCAAATTATCTCAGGCCTAGTGTGTGTGTGTTAGCTGAATACCCATTGGCTACCATGGATCAGTAGCCGTATTGGACGATGTCGTTAATTCGACAGGATTAAACTGTGAAGTCCGTACCCTGCAAATTAGGCCCCAGCTCCCTCGTCGAGTCGCCATGTGTCGGTCTACAACCGACCCCTAACAGTGATCTTCATTGGTAGTGGAGACGCCAGCGTTATACCCTGGGGCAGTCCTTACATTTATACGGGCGAAAGTATTATTGTATCTTGATTGAGGGATTAACTAACAGAAATATGGAAATCCCAGGTTAAGTAGTGAACCCATAAATATTGATAGTGCCAGGAAATATGTTTTGGAGTTGAGTACATGAACTGAAGGAAAAGTACCATGTTGTTCATGCCGATAGAACATGATGTTGTAAGTTGATTTGGGATATTTTCAAGTGTCATATAACCATCTGTAGTGACAATGGAATAATATAATGATTGTTAATTGTTGTAACCAAGAATTGCAGATGCAATTGGTTATTTGTAAAGTAAGACCTGAGGGTCCAGTCCGGTCTGACGGTGTGTAATAACTAATATGGTGTGTCAATTTTGTCAACATGTTAAAAATCAAATTTGGTAGTCAAAATATTGTGCCTCTTTATGTCTAAACTTGAGATTAGCAAACAAAAATGAATTGAAATAACCCTCACCTACATCAATTATACCTTAAAGTTTCAAATATCAGTATTTCAACAAATTAATGAGACTTGATTAGAATTATTCACTTGATATTAACTAATCTCATGTAAGCATATGGATTATGGAGTATTTTATGGTTCTATAGCTTGTGTACAATATGGATGTCAGAACATGAACATGAACAGGCTCTCCGTGTGGGACAGTTTAATTCTTGTTTTGACTTGTACCAAGCGTGAGGATAAGGCGCCCGGCTCACTCTCCTTCTAGATATCATAGACGGTGGTTTGCTCTCATTGCACTTGCACCTACTCTACCAGACGAATTCTACATTTTAATTATTGTAAGTAGGGCATATTGATTGTCGCAGTTACTTATATCATTGTATAAAACATTATGTTCTAAGAAATTATTATGTTATTTCTGTTACAGCATTTTTGATAAACAAATTGATATTTTTTGAAACAACAATTGAATTATGAAACATTGAAATATTTTTCTATTTGTCAGATAGTGTGAAGATGTCAAAATTGGAGACAAGAAGTCAGTTGTCAACCCACTTGAGCCTGCTAGTTGGTAAAGGGAAGGAGCTTCCTGTATCAGAACTTCCAACAGTGAGAGACATGCTAAGATTAGGGTTACTCCTTCGAGAAAAAAATGCAAAGGACAGAAGGAACTATACAGATAAAGAACTCATAAATGACATGATAGTCCCTCTTCTGCATCAATGGACAAAAGCTAATGCACTATTCAAACCACCTCTGATTAATCAGTGTCGAACTATTGAGCTAAAACTAACGAAATTATGGCACAAAGCAGTTGAAACATCACTTGGTAAAGGAAACTTGGCCAGGAAAAATGAATTTCTGCACACACTTGATACTCTTTTGACATTTTGACCTGCAAGTGCTCCATACAATTATGTTCTGAATCCAACTGTTCTCACTCAGGTAAGAGAGAAAATAATTCCCACATTGATTGTGGTTGTCCTCGTGAAAAGAAGATCCCTGTTTTAGAGCTTGAATTTATAAAGGCACAGAGGACAAAGGCAGAAGGCCAAGGAAGTATGCAAATGGGTTCAATAGATTATTCAGAAACAAAGAAGCAGATTGCTAATGCCAAGAAGAGAGAACAAATCCGAGAGAGGGAACAAAAGAAGAAAATGAAGAGTGAAGAAGCCATCCAAAGAGAGGAAGAGCTGTGTCAAGATGTTTATCACTTCTTTGATAGTTCTTCTGATGAACAGGAAGCAACATCAGATGATAGTTCCAAAGAGCCATCTGAACCTTTACCAAAGAAAATGAAATACAACACAAGAAATATTTCAAACATTGCTTTAGCTAGTATTCCCCACCATGCTGGACTTTGTGAGGCTGCAGAAATTGCAACTGCCGCTTGGATAGATGCAGGCCTCATCAGCCGAGAGGATGTATCTTTGGTGATAGATCATAATAAAATTAGAAGAGCACAAGAAAAAATAATGAAGGAAATATCTGATCAGCATGAAAAAGATTTAAGCGAGGGAGGGCTCTCCTGTCTTTTGTTTGATGGAAGAATAGATGACACAAAAGTTTTGCTAGAAGTAGAGGGAGTGAACAGAAAGTTTCCAGGTCTCATCAAAGAAGAACACTACTCTGTCTGTTCTGAGCCTGGTGGTCGGTTTTTGTTTCACTTTGCTCCCGAAACTGAAGTAAAAGGGAAGAAACATGCAGAGGTCATTGCTGATCATATTTTATGTTGGGTTCAGGAGAGAGGACTTGGCAGTTCACTGCAGGCTGTTGGTGGAGATTCAACTGCAGTGAACACCGGATGGCAGGGGGGTGTAATGACGCATTTAGAGAAAAAACTAGGAAGAAGACTTGTTTGGATTGTATGTGATTTACATACAGGCGAGCTACCTCTTCGTCATCTCATCCAGGAACTTGATGGTCCTACAAAGAGCAACAACAAGTGGTCAGGTCCCCTTGGCATCATGCTGGATGAAGCAACACAACTAGAAATGAATACAACCTTTCCAAAGGTCGAAGTTGGCCCTCCCCTTCCGGCGTTGTCTGAAGGAGTCATCAAAGATCTCAGCACAGATCAATCCTATGCTTATCGTATTGCCCAAGCAATAAGATCAGGAGAAGTGCCTCAGTCATTGGCTCTCTTGGAGATTGGACCTGTCAGTCACAGCCGTTGGTTAACTACAGCTCTTCGTTTCTGCAGGATTTGGATTTCCAAACACGAATTGAAGGGCAAAGTGCTGAAGAATTTGAGGTTAATTGTTGAATTTGTTATTGGAGTTTATCTTCCCCAGTGGTTTAGTGTGAAACTTAATCCTATGTGGGTGGATGGGCCCAATCACCTTTGTTTCAATTGCAGCTAGTAAGAACACAGAGGAAGGTAGTGAGGGACATCGTGTTACCTGTGGCAAGAAGGTCCGCTTGGTATGCTCGATCAGAAGCAGTTTTGCAAGCAATGCTTTGCAGTCAATGTACCAATCTCCGAACCGAGGCTGTAGAAGTCATTCTAAAGATTAGAGGAACGCTAATAGATGACGACCAGTTGGGAGACTGTTCGTTTCATTCAAGAAAAGTTCCCCCAATAAACGTCAATGCCACTAAATTGTCAGAATTGGTTGACTTGAGTTTGGAAGTCTTAGAGCCACCATTGACAACAAGTCTAACTAGCCAAGAATTGAGAAACCTTAAAGAGACTCCAATGCAGGTGCCGAAGTGGCCTTCCCACACTCAAAGTGTGGAGAGATGTGTGAAAATGGTCACAGAAGCAGCGGGCCATGTTTACAGCCACGAGAGGCGAGAAGGTTACATCAAAGCACAAATAGCAAGCAGACTACTGATGACAAGAAACCAAAGCAAAGAGAGTATGAAGGCATTGGTTACTTTCAAATAGACTACGGATAATAAAATATAATAATTTGAAACTTGAAACAGTAACATGTGTGCAAACGCTGGTTATGTTATAAATTCACAAATATGTGCATTTAAAAATCCATTTGATGTAGGTAGGACTTATTATAAAAAAAAAATTATGCCAGAATATTGTTTTGCATGCTTAAAGACTACAATAAATTGCTACCAAATTACTCGATTTTCAATTTAGCCAGTTCACCCCCTAAATTGACACACCCTAATAACTAATGTATCTTATTTGTCAAAGAAATATTACAACAATTGTTTGATGATGTAATAAGTACAGTAATTGGAGTTGTTTAATGAAATAAGTAATTGTAGATCTATTATGGTAAAGACCTGAGGGTCCAGTCTTGTCTGAGTGAACTTAATAGTTGTTTAATGAAATAATAAGTAATTGAAGATCTATTTTACTATTCGAGGTAAAGTCCGACCTAGGTGGTCCAGTCATTTCTGAGTGAACTTAATTAACATCTTATTCACTCCGTGTTAATAAATATTAAATTAGTATCACCACTCTATTCCTTTCACATATTGGTTCTCAGAAAATAATATTAGTAACTCAAGTGCCTAAACTCGCTAACACGCTACCTAACCATTCCTTGAGATATGTTATATTCAAATAAGAGTCTGGGTGGTGGCAGGCTACTGTAGTAAGTATAATAAGTGTTATTATAAGGGCGGTAACGAGCAGGAAGATGGTTGCCATCGTTCACTTACTCGTTTGCTGATTCTAAACCCCGACTTGGGGGGGGGGGGGGGTTAGACAGAGGTGAGAAGGTCGCTGCTACCAGTGACACCGGCAGACATTTCCCAGATCTCAAACCAGACACACCTCCCCGGTGCTCTTCCAAATTCTGGTTGTGTTCTCATCAAAGGCTCTGGACTCGTGGGCTGTTTCCCCAGCAGGGCTGGATTCAGGAGTGGGCAAAGTGGGCAACTGCCCAGGGGCCTCCACATATCAGGGCCGGTCGACTTGAAACCACATGAATGACTTCAGTCATGTCTCACTTTTCTGTGTGTGTGTGTGTGTGTATTGGGAATTTGTACATTATCAATAAATATACAGTTAATTAAAAATTTCTCAATGTTCTAATTTCCTCAATATAACTGCATATGGCTTCAAGATTCTCCAAAGAAGTGTTCAAATTAGGCTCACTTCACTCACCGCCCCACCCTCTTGGGTAGTTATAATGAGGGGGGCCTCCACAAAGAGGCTGCCCATGGGCCTCCACAGGTCTAAATCCGGCACTGTTCCCCAGACCTTCACAATTCCTCTGTGAATTTCCGGACACCTACCCCAACCACTACCCGCGGCTGCTACGTCATCGCCAGTTCGTCTCCACTGTCTTTGCCCCCGGTGTTTCTCCTGCACCAGCAAGACATCTGTTGCTATCACTCCAGTGAGGAGCTGAATGGACCTTCCCCTTGAGAGTGGATCACCTCTTTTCAGAACCTTCCCCAGGACCGCTGCCGTAGGAAATATCCGTACATTGTTTAATTCTATTGTTTGTTTAATTACATTAAATGCTGACTCCCATTGTTTGATTCCATTAATTGCTGACTCGCATTAATTGTTTGATTCCATGAGTTGACTCCCATTAATTGTTTGATTCCATTAATTGTTGGACTTCCATTAACTGTTTGACTGCATTAATTGTTGATTCTCATAATTGTTTGACTCCCGTATTTGATGTTTGTCGAGTGGTGCCAGAGTTTTGTGTTATATTTTTATAGTAAAGAGATGTCAATTTCGAACGGTTGTTTGTTATTCCTCGGAAAACATGGCTCTTGACTCTCTTTTTATAAGATCCTGATTAGGCTGGTAAGGGATTTCTATCCCTAAGTCCCAGGCCTTTACAAGTAGCGACCTTGCCAGGATTGTCTCTGACCTTGGTTTCTGAGGGTTGACATATGTTCCGGTGTTTGTAGTAATTCGCCGTGAGCGCGCTGCCTTGCTGTCTGTGGCTCGGAAGTAAGTGTTGTTTGGTGCTTATCCCTTTCCTTCTGTTGTGCTAATTTTGTTGCTCTCCCTTGTGATAGGTAAGTTAATTAGTGTTGGTTGGGGTGCACTGTGGATGCTGTCATAGCATTTTGTTGTTATTTCACCTGGTGTGGTTCTTTTCCCTGAGGTGATTTAACTGGGCTGGGTGCGAAACAAGGTTTCCTCCAGTCGGTCTAATCATTTTTTGGTTTGACTGAGCCACTAAGTAGTGTCACATGCCTGTGGCGCTCGGGAACTCGCATAGCGTGAGGCATATGTTCACGCTTCCATTTCACACAAGCTATTAATAATTTGTTAATTGTACTTATTATAATATTCTTGTTCTTAGCTACTTAGGTTAATTGTATATTTATGTATGTTATTAATATGCATCTTTGTGTTACTCTGTTAAGTCAAATCAAGAGTAGTATTAATTAATTATATAAATTATCTAGCAAATGTCCTGGATCACGTGATATGAGACGCTCTCCTCCACTGTGTGGTGACGCTTCCCCAGTAGCGAAAAACCGTGGCATATGGTAGACGTCCCAATTCGTTCTCTAGCCTTGACCCTTGTCTAGTGCCTTGTCCAGTCTTCTGCAATGCCCTAGGGGTATCAGGTATTAGTGACACGTTTAGTTAGGCCTAGGAAGGGATCCTGGTGGTAAGGAATCTCCTGTTTGGTAGGAAATAACTATTTTGTAGGGATTGTTGTATATATATATATATTGTATGTCTTTGTAATATAGTTATGTTAAGTAGTATTCGTTTGGTCTAACTCCTTAACGGTGTATTTTCACCCTTCCGGCATCACTCTTATTTTAATATACAATTACTTATTCCCTTAAATTCTTGTTTGCTATAGTCAGTACTCCCTTTAGAACATTAATCGAATTAATTAATTATCTTCCCTTTTGTGACTTACTTATTTCAACTTGTTCATACTTATTCAAGTACATTTAGTTGAGTAGGTTTTTGTGGGGATAATTATTGCCGTGTTCCCTATTTGTTCCTTTATTTGATAATAACTTGGGGTAGGTTTCACTCCCCAGGTATAAAGGATATTGGGATCGCGACAGTAGTTAATTTTAACTATTTGCGGGGTAAGTTGTTTATTTTTCTCTTTGTCTTGGCTTTACGTATCATTATGTCTTGTTTTGAGACTTTGAAAGGTCAAGCGCTGGCCCTGGGTCTGACAGGCGCTGAGATTGGTCGGTATAATAATAATAAAAATAATAATAATAAACGGTTTATTGAAAAAATTCTGCAGCCCGAAGGCTGAAAATATACATTGGACATAAATGACTTATTACATTCATTGGTGGTTTAACAAAAACCTTCATTAAAGAAAGGTGAAGGAACATACTGTACAGTGAACATACAGATTAATGTTTACAGTGGAGGTCACGTAGATCATGTGAGCTGAGGTGTTGAACAGCAGACACGTAGTGTAGTAACTCCCTCACATATGGCGTTATGAGGGGCATCACTATACTGCCAGACTTGGGTCACTAATTCTAAGGGGAAATACTTAACTCTAATCTTAATTTATAAGGGTCGCTGCCACCAGACCCCCTCTGGACAGTGTGTAACTCGTTAGGTAGCGTGCAGAGTGGATTAGGCATTGGGTTAGGTTTTTCATTGACCAGATCGATAAGGGGAAAGAAGGGCGAAACCATAATTAATTTATTCTTTATAAACTATATGGTAACAAAAAAATACAATTGAGCTGGCCTTCCTCAGAAGAACAACGATGAGTTTGGTTACCCAGCTTACAAAATCATTTAACACCTTAGACTGCTCCACCATATACATCGGACAACAGTTTACAATCCTGCTACTTCGGTACATAATATATGATTAAAAAGAAAATTGTAAGGAGACTTAAACTTTTCATACTCGAGTCTCCGCTACCTATACATGCAACAACTTATCAATTCCATTATTTCAGTACAATATAGTATAGGGAACATGCCCCTAACAGTTCATCAGAGTATTACTTCAACCTACTCTTGGCACTAACACATAAAAATTGACTCTTTGACATTACATATATTAAGGAATTTAAATTCTTGTCTAAGAATGGGGAATTAGTTGCATCAGACACTTCCTCAGATTACTACTTCGTTTCAATAATAATTAACCTTTTCAACGCAATACCGTGGTTTTAGACGTACACTTTAGGGCTCATAACACAAAACAGGTATATTCTAACTCACAGTTCAGAAGAACTGGTATTTCAAGGTCGGGGTAACTCCCTCACCCGAAGCGAGTCAACAACCCAAAAAACTTCCGACACACATAAAAACTGAGATTTCTCCCTTCGACATCATAGGCAGCAACTGGATTTCCGGACTTCAGTTCGTAAGAACTGGGATTTCAAAGTCGGGGTGACTCCCTCACTTGGAGTGAGTCAACAAGCGAAAAAAAATAACTTCCGACACACATAAACTGAGATTTTTCCTTTCGACAACATAGGCAGCAACTGGATCTCCGGACTTCAGTTCGTAAGAACTGGGATTTAAACTGTCGGGGTGACTTCCTTACCCGGAAGGAGTCAACAACCCAAAAGTTCGGACAACGCACATAAAAACTGAGATTTCCTTTCGACAACATAGGCAGCAACTGGATTTCCGGACTTCAGTTCGTAAGAACTGGGATTTAAAATGCTGGGGTGACTGTACGACTGACGAAGTCAACAACCCCCAAAAAACATAATCCGACAAACCACCTGATCAACTGTCTCCCCCACTAAAAACTTTATAATTCAACAAATCAACCTAACAAACTGGAAAGCCAAAAATATTCAATTGAAGCAACATCCTGGAAATATATTTCCTATAAATCCATTCTAACTACTGGTCTCCTCTGCCGTACAGGGAATCTACTTGCAGGTTGACCTTCCACATTTCCGTCATCACTTTCCTCATCTGTTTCCTCTGAACCTGAGTCCGAGGAAGAATCATAAGGTGGAAGTAGGGGCTCATTAAGCTGAACAAACATGTCTCTACTTACATACCTCTTTACTTTCTCAGCCGCCCTCTTTATCACCTCACTTTCATCCAAGGGATTAGTCAACTCATACGCGGCACCATCTCGTATAATTTCTGTTATAGTGTACGGACCCTTCCACTTGGTATTGAACTTCTTACTGGTCCCAGGGCTGGACCATTCATTCCTCACCCATACTGTTTCTCCTAACTGCATAGTTTGGTTAGTTCTTGATCTATTTGCTCTCTCTCTGGTCTCTCGTGACATTCTGGCAGACGTCTCTTTTATCAACCTACGGGCTTCTTTCAACTCTTGACTTCTCTCATTCTCTATTATTCTGTGGGTAAGTCAATTCCTACTTGTCTTTGTACATGCCTCGAAAAAAAAGCAAAATGAGGCTGTACCCCAGTTGTGGCATGGACAGACGTGTTCAGAGCCGACTGCACGGGACTGAGAAGTTTTGGCCACTGAAGTGGATTATCTTCACACATGATTGCAAGTGTTGTTTTAAAGGTCCTGTGCATTCTCTGTGACATTATTACCTCTAGGGTGGTAAGGCAATGTAAAATAGTTCTTAATGCCAGTTACTTTACATAATTCTCTAAACTGTGTTGCTGTAAATTCACCTTTTATTATCTGCAATGACTACTCCAGGGCTACCAAAAACATTAATGAATTTACCAAATGCTCTGGTCACTTCCTGAGTGGATTTGGTTCTCAAAGGATAGAAAATGACAAAACTAGAATAGTGATCTATGACGGTCAACACATAGCGATATCCATTCACACTACAGTATTATGTAAGTCTGTCAAGTCCACAGATACTCTCTCCAAAAGTTTAGTTACTTCTGACATCCCCTGCCTTTGCTGTTCTAACCCTTTTGTCCCTTTGAATCTTTGACACACTTCACATGATTCTACAAATTTCACATAGTCTCTGTGATAATTGGGCCAATAGAAAAGGCCTTCTTCTCTGGCTATAGTCTTTCATTGTCTTAAGTGACCTGATGTCTCTCTGTTATGTCCCCACTCTAATGCTGCTCTACGCAAATGATCAGGTATTACAAGGCAGTACATCAATGCTTTATCAATTTGTTCCTTCACTAAATAGAATACACTCTCTACTACTTCAGATTTGTCAATAGTCGTCTTGGGATATTTATGTCTGGGTACCTGTCCTCCTTCTAAATAACTAGCCAATGCTTCCCGTCCGTCTTCTTTTCTTTTTTCTATTCCAAACTGCCTATGCGCTAACCCGTCTAGCTGAGGGAACTGACCTGCCGTCCTACTCCTGGCTACTTTCCTTAAGGCCCCTACTGGCCTAATCAATGCCTCCGCGACTAGATTTGCCTTTCCAGGTTTGTACTCTATCTTATATATGTAATCCCTCATTTCCAACATCTATCTATTCATTCTTTGACTTTTCGTTTTCTTGTTAAAAACAGACGTTAACGGCTGGTGATCAGTTTTAATGGTGAATTGGGAACCCCACAAAAAATGGTGGAAAAATCTACAGGCTAACACTATCCCTAATGCTTCTTGGTCAGTGGTGGAATACCGTGTTTCCGCGGGCTTTAGCTTCCGAGAGAAATACCCAACAGGACGCAAAGAACCGTCATCCTGTAATTGATACAGTGATACTCCTACACAAAAATTACTAGCATCACTGTGTAGCTCAAATGGTTTATCCATGTCTACTTTTACCAGTACTGGAAAGGAAGCTAATGACCGCTTTAACGTTTCAAAAGCTGTCTGGTATTCATCTGTCCAAGTAAAGGCAGTTTGTTTCTTAGTGATTTCTCTGATAGGATATGCAATCTTAGCAAAATTGGAAACATGCTTACGATAGAACCCGCACATCCCTAAAAATTGTCTGACTTGTTTGACATTAGTGGGTGGTTTAAACTCTGTTACTGCTTTTACATTCTCTGGATCCGGCTCAATGCCTTTCTCTGAAACAATATGTCCCAAGAATTTTACTTGTCTTTGACCAAACTGACATTTAGATAGATTTAATTTGATTCCCATATTTACAAACCTGTCAAATACTTTAGCCAATCTACCCATGAGGGTATTGAAATCATTAGCCCACACTATGACATCATCTAGATAGTTCCTGACCCAATCTTCTTCTGCTAAAGGAGCTAACACCCGGTTTACTTCCCTAGTAAAAACGGCTGGGCTGGCTGACAAACCAAAGGGGAGGCGTTTGAACCGCTATAAATTATATCCATCACTGAAGGTGGTAATATCTCTACTGTGATGGTCTAGAATTACCTGATAGTAAGCATCTTTCAAATCTAAGGTGGCATAATATTTATTTCCGGCAGCCTTCTCAACTAATTCACCCAATCTTGGCAAAGGTTGTATATCTACTTTCAAGTGTTTGTTGACTGCTCGGAAATCAAGGCACATACGTTTCGATCCATTAGGTTTAGTTACTAACACGATAGGTGATAGCCAGACAGCGGTTGATGGTTCAATGATGTCCCTATCTCTCATGTCTCTCATCATTTCTTAAATAGTACCCTTGGCTTTCTCGGGATACCTATATTGAGGTCCTCTTACGGGGTGTTCATTGGCCAATTGGATGTTAGCTGGCAAACCCTTAATTGTTCCTATTTCATTTGGACCTAAGACAAACAACGCATCATGTTCCATTACCACTTGCTTCAACTGTTTCCGCATGTCCCTATCTAAGTGTGGCCATTGCTGGGTCCTAATTAACTCCTTCAATTTGTCCTGTCTTGTTTCTCCACGCTTCACTTCATCACAGTTTGGTACCATAGAATTTAATACTTCTTGAGCTCGTCTAATTTTGTGGGCTGAGGAATTTTCCATACCACTACAAAGTATGCACTGAGTTGGGAATTCCACATCATGAGTCAGTCTTTAAGGGGATTTTGTTAGACCTCTTATCATTTTCTCTCTGTTTGGCCAGGTGATGTGGTGAGCACAGTGGTATTTCTGCAGACCGGTCTACCTTACCTAACTCTTCATAAATGTGTGAAATAGTTCCGAGATTATTCCCTTCATCATCAAAGTAACAGAATTCATCATCATTAACTGCTTCATATTCGCCTAAAACAGCACCAGGACTCAAACAAACTGGTTGCTCTGAAACATTACTCATAGGAACATAAACACAGGAATCATCTTGGACTACCACACACATATCCGGTTGTTGCTTCAACCCCCTGTCCGTAAATCTGATACTTAAGGTCTGACCTAACCCTACCTTCACTTTAACTGGTCTAATTTGAGAACTGTGCCCACTTATTATAGTCTTCCTATCAACATGCAAGTTAGTTAGCTGCTTGGGAGAAGAAAAGATCGAAGCATTCGTGAATTGTTTGACTTTGACAACCGTTCGCAACTTTCCTTCATGACTTGGTTTCCAATAAACTTGTTTATGACCCCCCCAACTGAACTGATTTTTTTCGTGATGCCACCAAACTCCAAATCTGCCTAAAATGTCTGCTCCCAATAATACATCATTATCCAACATGCTATCTTCCACTATTACGGCTTGGTGACGGATTCTTTTCCTACGGGACAACTGTACACTGATGACAACAGTGCCTTGGGTCTTAAACTCTTCCCCGTTAATAGCTACATATCTCTGGGTACAAGGCCTAATGGGCCCCACCTTCAAGGCACTCACCAAACTATCTTTAATGATCGTAGCTTCACTACCCGTGTCAACCAACGCTATACAAGTATGTCCACATATAGGTAACTTAATACATGGAGAACTGGGTAGGAATGGTTGTCGTGGTCATTGGCCCGAAGGGGGATTCCTAGGTGGGCGTCCTGGACACGTGGTAAAGAAACTCCTACAGTTCATCCTCATGCACGCGTAACATGAACCTGGTCTGGGCCTGGAGGGGCAATTATGCTGGCTATGGTTATCCTTCTTACAATATCCGCACCATTCATTTACTGTCCACCCTTGAGTGTTAGTTTCCTTCCACCTCTTGTTCTGATCCTGTCTTCCGTTAGTCTCGGTCCTATGATAGTCTCCCTGGACTCTATAATTCTCTGGTACTGGTTCCTGGCGGGTCTGTCTTACATCTTGCTGTCCCCTACCCTGTGATCTCAAATACTATTCTCTACACTTTGTCAACTCGTTCAAAAAGGGGTCTAAGGATATGCCTAACCGGTGGTATCTTCTTAACTCTCTCTGCATTTACCATGGCAAGCCCTCATACAATACATCTTTCATAAGCTGATCTTTCCCTTGTATGAATTCAAACTTCCTCTCTATGGCTGCCAGCTTATACTTTATTCGTTCCACACATCTTTCCGGATCGTCCTCTACATGATACTCTTCTCTAAATAACTCTGCCCATGCCTTATTCAGGGTATTCTGGCCTGTGTTGAACTTTGTCAAAGCTTACTTAAGGGTGTTCCAATCCCACATCCCCCTGCTATCCAATTCCTGTAGAATCCTCTGCTCTACGGGACTCTCAATTCTGCTTAGGGCCGCTTCTACCCTATGGTCATCCTGCTTCAGTAACCACTCTACCTGTCTACAAAAAGTTCTAATATGGCTCTCAGAATCCGACCCTGTTAGTGTTTCCAATGATAACGTTCTAACATAACTGAGGTTGAACACGGCTGCTTCCCTATCATCCCTCTTGGCACTGTCCGTTAGTTTGGAATGAACCCCTGGATCAACTCTAAAGCTACCTGGGTGTGTGGTGTCGTTCCCTGATTGTGGTACAGAGTGGGCACTTTCTGCCTGTGGGTCAGTTGGGGTTGTGTCCTAACCTACATCATACTCTAGATTAGTGTCTGGGTTCTTTGCATGCTGGAGTTCTCGTTTCAGTTCCTTAACCTGTCTCTGTAATTCTTCTAGTTCTGAGTATTGTCTCTCGGCGATCAGCAAAGTCCGTTCCAATCTCTCTGCCAATGTGTCCCCAACTATGGTACTTCCCTGTTCTACTGACTCATCCATTTTGACCTAAAAATGTTACCTCTCGACCAAAGATAAATACGAACCACTTAACACAACTACTCTCCTGTACTACTACAACCTGAATTGATCAATGGTACAATACAACACTATGCAACATCTTAACATGGCACCAAAAATTATAACTCACATCAACTGGAGACCGAAAGTCCTATGGTATTCCATAGGTGAACCACTTAACAACATCAGAGGTGAACCACTTGAGACACTTCTCAGACACAATGTGGACTCCCTTACTTCAACGCCAACAAGGTTAATCCACAACTTCTGTAATTATTAATACATATTAACGCTGGATAAAACACAAACACAAAACACATCAATGACACACATGACTTCAGTACTGTATAAATTTTCAAAAATTCTTCTTACATTTCTGTACTCAATCAATGTTATTCACATGCAAGTATCACTCAAAAATCAGATAATCCATCATTAAAATACTTGTCTATTTCTGCAAATTAAAAATCACAGCTTCAATTCCCTCGGATTTGATCAATGATTAAGAACCATCCCACCGCTATAACCACCAATTTATACTGTCAGACTGGGGTCACTAATTCTAAGGGGAAATACTTAACTCTAATCTTAATTTATAAGGGTCGCTGCCACCAGACCCCCTCTGGACAGTGTGTAACTCGTTAGGTAGCGTGCAGAGTGGACTAGGCATTGGGTTAGTTTTTTCAGTGACCAGATCGATAAGGGGAAAGAAGGGTGAAACCATAACATGTCTTAACTAATTTATTCTTTATAAACTATATGGTAACAAAAAAATACAATTGAGCTGGCCTTCCTCAGAAGAACAACGATGAGTTTGGTTACCCAGCTTAAAAAATCATTTAACACTTTAGACTGCTCCACCTGTATGGAATATAGCACCTTAGGTCACGAGGGGAAAGGTCACGGCAGGGTTAGCTCCGGAGGGATAATTATCAGATATGGCCAGAGCTAGGTGCGGTCTTGGGTATGAGAGTTTGTTGACCAAACTGGAGTGGTCCACTGAAGAATTGGCGAAGGCCAAGTTAGAAATTGAGAGGGCCACGTTGGAGAACTTGAAAATAAGGGAAGAGCTGGCGATGTTAAAAGGAGAGGCTGGACGAGTAAAGCCAGTGGCTGACGAAAAATCAAGCGAGTGGAAAATTGTGAGTAGTGTGAAGACCAAGCTGGTGGTAAAGAAGCACACGAAGGATAAGACAACAACGACAACAACAGCTAAGTGTACCAACCCGTTCAGTCCCTTGATAGACGAATTGAACGTTAGTACAGTCAGGGACAGGGATGACAAGGAAGGTATAAAAACTTTAATTGTTGGTGACTCACAGGTAAGGTACATGGACAGGGCCTTTTGTGGTAAAAACAAAAATAGGATGAGGGTGTGTTTGCCAGGAGCTGGGGTGGGGGATATAATTGACAGGATGGACAATATCTTGTCTAGTAATGGGAACAAACCCATTATCTGCCTCAGTGCAGGAGGCAATGATATTGGCTGGTGTAGGAGCGAGGAGCTTCTCGATAAGTTCAAGGCAGCCATAGATCGTATTAGGACTAAGGGAGGGATCCCTATCATATGCGGTGTCCTGCCTAGAAGGAGAGTTGGCAGTGAATGGTTGTCAAGGGCAGTTGGTGTTAACGACCGTCTTGACAGATATTGCAAGTCAATATCAGTCCCATTCATTGACAACTGGGACAACTTCTATGGCAGAAGGGACCTTTATGCTAGGGATGGGGTGCACCTGTCTAGGGATGGAGTAGCAACCCTGGCTGGGGCTCTAGAGGGGGCAGTTCAAAAGATATCGAAGTCTTTAAACTGCTAAGAGAACATAGGGGCACGGGGGTGGAGGAGACTGCAGTGGGAGCGGGTAAACAAGGCGAAAGATTACAGGGAAATAGTGTTAGGAATGATGACATAACTAAATTAAACAGGGAGTTTAAAACTAAACGCGGTAAGGGGAGGACTCAGAACACGACTAACTTAAATGTATATTACGCGAACAGTAGAAGTATAAGAAACAAAATGGATGATATTAGGGCCTTGGTATGTACCGAAGAAATCGATATAATTGCATTCACTGAAACATGGATCAACCTAGACACACGTGAATTACCAGTCGAATACCAAATTGCGGGTTACAAACTGTTCCATACCGATAGGCAGACCAGGAAAGGAGGCGGAGTAGCAATCTATGTTAGGGATAATCTGAAGTGTGAAATAAATAAGGAAATAAAAACTGAGAGGAATACAGAAACAATTTGGATAGAATTAAGTGACGGTCGGGAAAAATTAATCACAGGAGTAATATATAGACCCCCCAATCTTGATAGCGTCAATGAGCGACTTATCTGGGATGAAATGCGCAGGGCTTCCATACACAACAAAGTCTGTATAGTAGGCGACTTTAACCTTGGCCAAATAGATTGGACCGACCTTACGGGTAACTCAGAATCAGAGGATTTTCTCGAGACGATCCAGGACTGTTTCCTAAGTCAACATATAACCGAACCCACACGGGGTAATAATATATTGGATTTAGTTTTGTCAAACAGAGAAAACCTCATTAGCAATGTCGAGGTAGGGAACGAACTTGCAAACAGCGATCACAAAGAAATTCGATTCCAGTTAGATTTTCAGGGCAGACGTAAGGAAAATTCCACTAAAGTACCAGATTTCAGAAGGGCAAACTTTGACAGTTTAAAGAGGCAGCTGAGAGAGGGGGTGTCGCGCTTGGCCGTGAACATGACAGATGACACCGACCTGATAACGAGATCTGAGATTGCCGAGTTCCACGACAATTTAAATAGTGAGTTACTTAATGCACAAAGGCAGAACATACCATACAAAAAACTCAGATCAAACAACAATGACCCTAAATGGATAAATAATTATTTAAAGAACATCATTGGCCAAAGGAAGGCTATAGGTAGAAGGATAAATCGTGGCGAAATTCACCTCCGGGACTATTATAGGGTATTGGCGAGTAGGGTTAAAACCGAGATAAGGAAAGCAAAGAGGAATAATGAGGTAAGGATAGCAAGGGAGGCAAAGACAAACCCCAAAGGATTCTACCAAATGTATCAAACTAAAACACGAGAAAAGATTGGACCAATACGGTCAGACTCCGGCGAGCTCACTGATAACGACGGAGAAATGAGCAATAATTTGAATAAATATTTTTCAACGGTTTTCACCACCGAAAATTTAAACATGATACCCGAGGCACCGACTCTATTCAGAGATAGTGAAGAAAACAAATTAAGTGAGATAGTAGTGACTAGTAACGTTGTTAGTAAGCAAATAGACAAACTAAAGCCTAATAAGTCACCTGGTCCCGATGAGATATTTGCCAGAGTATTAAAGGAATGTAAGGAAGAGCTTAGTATGCCCTTAGCAAAGTTGTTTAACATGTCCTTAAAAACAGGTGTAGTACCAGAATCCTGGAGGATAGCGAATGTAGTACCGATCTTCAAGAAGGGGGATAGATCACTATCCTCTAACTACCGCCCAATCAGTCTAACATCAATAGTAGGCAAATTACTGGAAGCAATCATTTCAAACTCTATTCGAAATCACCTGGAGAAGCACAGATTGATCAATGATTCCCAGCATGGCTTCACAAGCGGACGTTCTTGCCTAACTAATCTATTAACATTCTTTTCATCAGTTTTCGAATCAGTGGACGAGGGGCACAATTATGATGTGGTATATCTCGACTTTAGCAAAGCCTTCGACAGAGTACCCCACGAAAGACTAATTAGAAAGGTAGAAGCTCATGGCATCAAAGGTGACATCCTTAAATGGATTAGGGCGTGGTTACAGGACAGGAAACAGCGAGTGAGCATTAACGGCACTAAGTCCCATTGGAGCAACGTCACAAGTGGAGTTCCCCAAGGCTCAGTACTTGGACCATTATTGTTTATTATATACATAAACGACATAGATATCGGCATAGACAGCAACATAAGTAAATTTGCTGATGATACTAAAATAGGACGTGTTATCAAATCTGACGAGGACTCGGCAAAACTACAGGAGGATCTAAACAAATTTTTCGAATGGTCTGAAAAATGGCAGATGAAATTCAACATGGACAAATGTAAAGTACTCAGTATAGGAAATGTAAACAGGGAAACCAGATACCAGATGAACAACGATGCCATAGAGAAATCCGACTGCGAGAGAGATTTAGGAGTAATGATAAGTAGGAACCTTAAGCCAAGTAAACAATGTGTTTTTGCTCGTAACAAGGCTAATAAAGTACTTGGGTTCATACAAAGGAGTGTTAGTTACAAGACTAGCAAGGTCATCCTAAAACTGTATCTTGCTCTTGTGAGACCACACCTGGATTACGCAGTCTAGTTCTGGTCACCGTATTACAGAATGGATATAGAATCCTTGGAAAGAATTCAGAGGAGAATGACAAGACTAATCCCGGGTATTAGGAACCTTGAGTATGGAGACAGGTTAAAGCATCTTAATTTGCACTCCCTTGAGAGACGTAGAGCGAGGGGCGACCTGATAGAGGTGTATAAGTGGAAGGCAGGGCTAAGCAAAGGGGACATTACAAAGGTACTCAAATTATCCAACTAGGAGCGAACTCGTAACAATGGTTTTAAATTGGACAAATTTAGATTTAGGCGTGAAATAGGTAAACACTGGTTTGGAAACAGAGCAGTGGATGAATGGAACAAGTTACCAAATATCATCATTAACTCGAATACGCTGAATTGCTTCAAACATAGGTTGGATGCTCATATGAGCAATAGGGGTTGGGTGTAAACGGGACTGCCCAGTATGGGCCAATAGGCCCGCTGCAGTTTCCTCCATTCTTATGTTCTTATGTTCTTATCATACACAGTAACACCATCTCACCTCCCTGTAGCACCAGCTCACCACACCTGTTGTACTCAACACCTGCAAGTATGGGACTCCTTGCGATTTCTAGGTGCACACATCAGGCACCTCGTTCGCACACCGTCCTCGGTGGGTAGAGACGAGGGCTACCCCCAGAGACGTACCATTACTGTTTCTGCGCCTGGCATTTTAGGTCGCTCCAAGTGACGACCGCGGAGTTTCTCAAGCATTTCCTTATTTATTCCTACTCATTTGGAGTGGTCTACTGGGGATGCACAGGTTAACAGTGGAATAGTATAGCTGGTAGTCACCTCACATGGTGGGACGCTCACAGGGAGAATGGCCGATGCCCACCAAGGTGCTCCGACCGCGTGTGACCTGAGGTGACAGTAGAACGGAGGGTACTAAAAAATAATGCCTGACGGGCGGTTATCACACACCCTAACACATTACTATTACACTTACATCAGGCAAAGCTTTAAACTGTAATAACTTCTATATAAGCCTTAATTATAGGGCGGGATATAGCCCGATAGGACACTGACCTGAGGTTACGGTAGAACGGAGAGTACTGAGTGCAGTGCCCGGCCTCTCGTCACCGCGTAGGCCTACAGTTTCCAATCTTTAATTTTTACTTTTATTTCTTACGGTTCTTTTATAGATATGTAAATACCAAGATATGTGAAGACGCCTGACGGCAAGACTCTGTTACCATTCATTGTACCATTTATTCACATGTCTGTATTACTACATATTATTATAGCATGTCTGATATCTATGCTTATGTCTAATGCCTATGTTCACTTACTATGTCCCGATGTACTATGTCTGTACAGCGCTAGTCAAGTAACTAGAAGACCTCATTTGTGTCCTAGTAATGTCTAGCAACTCTCCTTGCCTAGCTAGCTAACTTCCCTCAGATTGTGAAGCCTCCGTCCTCCGAGGAACCATCCCCAGGAGTACAGAGGAGTAGTTCACCAGCCGTGCTGTGTCACAGCTGCGGAGAAGAAGGGCACATTCGTTCTCGCTGTCCCAGGAATCCCCTCGCCTTCAAATCTACTGACACTCATCAGCCCATCTACAAAGTCGGATTCTGCTTTGAAGACAGGAGCTGCCCCCGTTATTGTGTCAGTGGAACAATAAATGGGTCTAGGGCATCTACTTTCATCAGGGACACTGGTTGCTCGTGCATTATTGTCTCTGAGGAAGCCCTGCCTGACGCTGAAATCTCCAGCTGGTCGAAGGTTAGTGTCTCCGATTATTTGGGTTGTGTTGACCAGTTCCCTGTTGTTAAGTGCTACCTGCGTTGCCCCTATTTCACTGGTTGGTCTAATGTGGTAAGAGCTCCCATTAAATTTGCTAGTGTTCTCTTTGGTAATGTTCCCGGTGTTCGTGACCCTAACGACCCGGAACCTTTAAAACTCTCCTCACCACCAGCACCAGTCTCCTTGCCACCAGCACCAGTCTCCTTGCCACCAGCACCACTCTCCTCACCACCAGCCCCAGTCTCCTCACCACCAGCACCTGTCTCCCAGCCACCAGGGCCACCCTCCTCGCCACCTGCCGACTTCGTCTCACCACACTCACACGCCACCCCATCTCCAGCAAAGGTCCTAGCTGTGGAGACACAGTTGGCGAAGGTGAAACGACCGCATCCCCTAATCCTGCCGAATTTGTTGCCACTGTCTGTGACTGTCATGGTCACGTTGACTGCTAGTCTATTTAACCAATGAGTCTTATTAAACTCCATGACCTCAAAACATGAGTGGGTTAGCTACCCCTGAGAAGACGTGTTTTTCCCCATGGACGCTACACTTGTTCCCTTCCAGTCCCGCCTTTATGAAGACAGTTATCAATGTGTTGTTTGTTCCACTTTCTCCTGGGAAGCTCATTCTTGAATTAGTCTGTGTAAATCAACTCAAGTAATTCGCCAGACCTTTGTCAACTGAGGGTCATCCTTGAATGAGTAACCGCTAGTTTGTTTATAATTACTGTCATTGCGTGAGTAGCAATTGCTGGCAATTCAGGGATATATATACTGAGGCATCACGCAGGACTAGCGTCAGCTGACGCTTGCTCCAACATCTGTCCCCAGATCCAATTGTGACTCTTAGATAACTCAACAACTGCCCCGGATGTAGTAGCTACTCAGCAGGGAATAATATATGAAATGATGGCACAGATGCTGCCTGATTAATATGCTCCACTGCCTCATGGTGCCTGACCCCAGACAGGCCATGTGTCTGGCTACTACCGACCATAACAACGGTCGGGAACAGTGTTCCACCTTGGGACACTCCTTGGAAGTTATATTTCCACAGAGAGTGTTGTAATATGTATTTTGGAGGTAATTAGTTGGAAATAATTATCCCATGTTGGGTAGTGGACCCATGTATCTGCTGGTTTCAGTATCAACGTGTATGTTGATTTAAGTCTTGTAACTGTACTGTAATGCCACGTACCACGAGTAGGTATGAGAAGTACAGTAATCTACAAGGAGTGCCATGTACTATGTATTGTGAGTAGGGCCAAGGAACTGGTCTTACTGTGTAGTGTAATGTCACACCAGTAAGGTTGTGTGCAGTAAGAGTGTAAGATCTAAGTAATTGCTGTTGAGTAAAGAAATAAGAAAATAAGAACATATATAAAGAAGAAAGTACTGATTGCAATAAGCCCAGGAGTGAGCCTGGTAGTTATATGTTAATAATATTTCCTTTTTCCAATTGATTTCATATTACTAAATTTGTTCTTAGAGTATTTTAGGTGTATTCATTTCTCCCACAGTATTTTACCTTTATTTCCGTCCAAGTGACTTGATACCAGAATTACCATACCCATGTGCCTAGACCCTCGTCCATGCTACCAAGAACATTCATATATCATTAAGAACTGAGTAAGAGTAAGTAAAAGGAACTGAGTCAGAGTAAGGGCCAATTGCAAGAACAGTCGTTGGGTGTACTACGCCGTTTAAGATGACCTTCTTGCCCTGATCTTGTTTCAGGAATACCACCTTTTTGAAGTTCTGGAGAGATCTCGAAGTTTCGATATTTTGAGTACAGCACTAGCTAATAATTCCCACCAGGAAACTTGTTTCGAGACTCCTCCAAAGCTTCGAAAAGTGCAGAATTCCATGTGTTAAAGGCGATATTGCTGAAAAAGACCAGGGCAAGAAGGTCATCGTAAATGGCGTCTTACACCCCATAACCGTTCTTGCAATTGGCCCTAAGAACTAAGGTTATACAGTAACCAGAGAAGTAAGTAATATAAGAGTGGTGTAGGTGTTGGAAAACACGCGCCCTTATATGACACCCAAGGAGTTCGCCAAGCTTCAAGCCTCGTGTACCACTCTGACGCAGGTAAGGGAGAAAGTGACTTCCGGGGAGGAGGATCAGGTTAGAGATGGGTCGGTTTACAAATTTGTTAGTATTAATGGTCTGTTACACAGGTCTTGTGTGTCATGCAAGCGAACAGCGAAAGTAGGTCGGTTCTTACTTGTTGTCCCTGCTGTTTGTCGAAGTAACATTCTCTCTGTAGCTCACAAGAGCCCTCTAGCAAGACACTGTTCTCGTAGGAAAACTTATGGGAAGGTTGCTGATCAGTTTTACTGGCCAGGTATGGGAGCAGATATTAGAGCTTTTTGTAGGAGTTGTGTTCAGTGCCCACGTATGTCCGCCAAGGGTAGAGTTCGTCCTGTTCCACTTGAACCCTTACCCGTTATTGAACAACCATCTTCTCGGGTAGCCATAGATTTTGTTGGACCGTTCTCACCCCCTTCCTCTAAGAAGACTAAATTACATCAAGCTAATTTATTAAGGAAATATAATTGCAGGAACCACATTGCTCATGTCCTTGACGACGTTCCCAAGCTGGAGTTAGTCCAGGCAATACCCTGCAAGAGTTCCTGTGAAGTTCGGGTGCCAGACTCTGATGATTTCGGTTGACAGTTGCTGATAACACCTGACGAGATAGAAGAATCCTCTACGACTGGAAATAGGTCCAAACTTAAACCTGGACTGAAGTGGATCCCACATGCAGTTCCTTGATACTGCTTTACATTTTGGACATCAAGTTACCACCTATTCTTTTATGTGACCCTTCTTTATTTTGCTATGTGTATTTAAGTATTTGTTGTAATGATTATGCTTTGTATACTAATCTTAAGTTTTAATCTACCTTACAGTAGATTTTTGTTGGGGGAGATGTGTAAGGGCGGTAACGAGCAGGAAGATGGTTGCCGTCGCTCACTCGCTCGTTTGCTGGCTCGCGACCCCCACTTGGGGGGTTAGATGGAGGTGAGAAGGTCGCTGCTACCAGTGACACAGGCAGACATTACCCAGATTTCAAGCAGGACGCACTACTACGGTGCTCGTCCAAATTCTGGTTGTGTTCTCATCAAAGGCTCTGGATTCGTGGGCTGTTTCCCCTAGACCTTCGCAGTTCGTCTGTTAATCACAGGACACCTACTCCAACCACTATCGCGGTTGCTATGTCACCCCCAGTTCATCTCCACCGTCTGTGCCCCCGGTGTTTCTTCTGTGCCAGCATGACATCGGCTGCTGTCACTCGAGTGAGGAGTTGAATGGACCTTCCCCTTGAGAGTGAATCACCTCCTTTCAGAACCTTCCCCAGGGCCGCTGCCGTAGGAAATATCTGTTCATTGTTTGATTCTATTGTTTGTTTGATTCCATTAATTGCTGACTCCCATGAATTGTTTGATTCCATTAATTGTTTGATTCCATCAGTTGTTGACTCCAATCAATTGTTTGATTCCATAGTTTGATTCCATTAATTGTTGGACTTGCATTAACTGTTTGACTGCATTAATTGTTGATTCTCATAATTGTTTGACTCCTGTATTTGGTTTGTTGAGTGGTGTCAGAGTTTTGTTATTTCTATAGTAAAGAGATGTTAATCTCGAACGGTTGTTTGTTATTCCTCAGAAAACCATGGTTCTTGACTTTCATTGTATAGGATCCTGATTAGGCGGGTAAGGGATTTCTATACCCAAGTCCCAGGCCTTTACAGTTATGCTAAGAATAACATGGTTACCCAGACTAATCCATGGGTTAGAATGTAATAAAACAGAGTATACTTCAGCAAGGTAAGGACATTGAAATTCAGAAAATATGATATATATGAAAAGAAAGAACATTGACTTGGGAAAATGTAAGCAGAGAAATATAAGTTACTTTATATAAGCTAGACTACAAGTATATAAATACATTGAAAATTAAAAGTAAGAAATATAAGAGCCACCTATATAAGAGTATAAGCCAGAATATTAGTAAATATTTGAAATAAAAATACAAGTACATGAATTTGAAGTAAGGAAATCATGCTCTTACAAGGTATCGTTGTTATACGAGGCGAGTCCACCGACCAGATGTACTACCACTGAGTTCTAGTTAGTGTTTATGTTGTTCAAAGTTGTTAAGGATTGCTGGCCTCTTCGCCATTAGGCTATTTCGGCCGGAGCTGATGTCTTCTTTCTTCTTTTAATCTTGGTCTTCTTTCTTGCTACAACTAATCTGATGTTCTTGTTTCTTCTTTTCTTGTTATTCTTGTGTTCTTCTTGTTCTTGGTATTTTTGTTACTTCTTTCTTCTTGTTGTTTTTATTTGGGATGAATTATGGTATGCATGAGTGATATGATGGGGAGTTACTGACAAACCAGATGAAATGGCTTGTCAGGTGACTAGTTTTTTTTTTTTTTTTTTTTTTTTTTAGCCCGTCAAGAAGGTTTGTGATGTGTTTTTCATGTTGTATGTTTTAATTTTTGTTTTATTCATTTTTATTTTTATTTTTTAGGCATGGTTGCATACATATAATAGATATAAAAAGAGTTAATGCGTGTGTCAATCATAACATGCCGATAAGATGGGTCTCCTTGAGGAAGGTTATTACAGCGTCACTTATGGTGACATCATCTTGCGATAGGTTGGGTACAGTCAGCACGAAGCCTTGCTCGTCAGCTAGGATCACCAGCTGCCGGCGCTCTGGTTCGTACTGGCTGCACTCAGTCAGAATATGTTTGATGGTGAGAGTTAAATTACAAGTGGCACAGATAGGTGGGAAGGATTTGTCAAGATAGGCCCCTAGGTGGGTCAGGTAGGTACAGTTCAGCCTTAGTCTGGCGAGAACGACCTCTTCCCTCCTATTCTTTCTGTAGGCTGAGGGCCAGTTTCCTATATTAGGTTTCCAGGTGTTGTGGAGATTCAACCTAGACCACTCAAGTTGCCACTTTCCAATTGTATAAGTCTTCCCCAAGGAGAGACACGACTGAGTCTCCCAGGGTACATTAGTTGTCTCCCCGAGACCCACAGTCGCTCTTGCTAATCTGTCTGCCCGTTCATTGCCCCAAATGTTACAATGCCCAGGCACCCACACCAGCACAAAACTCTTGGCACACTCATGTAATTTATTAATAATATTGCCCTGTATTTCATTGATGGTAGTATCACCACCTTCAATTGCTTTAAGAGCTGACATGGAATCTGAAATGACAGCAACATCACTGACACTGCTTGTTATTGCAATGTCAATGGCTTTACTAATTGCGAACATTTCTGCAGAGAATATGGTTGTATGCCGCGGCAGGCGGAAGCTCCACTCCCCGTCTCTACTCCAGATACCGGCTCCAACGTTGTCGTCAGTCTTGGACCCGTCGGTGTACACGTGAGTATAGGCGCTGAATCCTTCGAGAAATTGATAGAAAAGTTGCCTCAGGAGCTCAGGATGAAAGTCATTCTTCGCTCCCGGAAGCCACGATGTTTCCACATGGAGATTGGGGTTCTCCCATGGCGGACACAACGGTGGAACGTATCTATCAACATCTTCGAAATGGATACCAGCACCCTGGCACAAGGTCTGGAGGCGGACAACCGAGGACGGGGACCTACGCAGCTGCAGGAAACGGAATTTGGCAACAGCACACCAACCTGGGTGGCCTGTGCCGCGCTTCCTAGCCGCACTCAACCCGTACCTTAGCGTCAACATGTCCCTCCTGATGTGAAGTGGAGGGACGTGGGCCTCAACCTCTAGTTTACCTACACGTGTACACCTGTAAGCACCCAGACTTTGACGAAGGCATCGGTTCTGTATTCTGGTTAGCTTTGCGAGTGTGGTGTCGCATGCCGAAGCATACAACTGGCATCCATAATCAAGTTTTGATCTGATCAGGGTCTTATACACCATTAATAAAGATTTCCTATCGGCTCCCCATGTAGTACCTGATAAAACTTTCAGGATGTTTGTGACTTTAAGACATTTACTTTCAAGTTCATTAATGTGGTTTTTCCACGTTAATTTCCGGTCAAAATGAACACCAAGAAATTTTACTGAAGTCTGAAATTTAATAGGAGTATCATTTAATTTTAATACTGGATTTCTAATGTTACGTTTCTTAGCGAAGACTACTCCTACTGTCTTCTCAATTGAAAACCTAAATCCCCATTGTATTGCCCACTGTTCCGCGGCTTTTAGTCCGGCTTGCACCCTTTGTGCAGATAACCTCTCAACTCGAGAGGAGCGCCAGATTGCGCAATCGTCAGCAAACAAGGAGAATTTGAGGTCACTCAAGCTGGGGGCTGGTGATAGGAAATCATTAATCATAATATGAGATAAAATCGGGCCCAAAACGCTACCTTGTGGAACTCCATTTTCTAAGACAAATATGTCTGACTTTACGTTACCTTTTAATTTGACAGAAAAAGTCCTGTCTTGCAAAAAATTACTAATGAAAATTGGCAAATTACCTCTCAGACCCAAGGCGTGGAGCTTCATCATGAGGCCAGTCCGCCATGTCATGTCGAAAGCTTTTTCTATGTCTAAGAATACTGCAATTAATGTTTCTTTACTGCAAAGAGCTTTTGAGATGTCAGTTTCAAGACTTATTAAATGATCTAGTGTGCTTCTACCTTGGCGGAAACCACACTGTCGATCATTCAATAAGTTGTTACTTTCCAAAAAATACATTAGTCTACGCTTTATCATACGTTCCATGACCTTACACAGACAGTTTGTGAGCGAAATCGGACGGAATGAGTTGGTGTTGTTCGGGCATTTGTCCCTCTTCGGGATCGGTACGACATGGGCAAAGTTTGGAAACGTTCTGGACGTCCAGATCTCATTGTACACTTCTAGCAATTTGTCCAGGTTTCCCTGACCAAGGTGCTTAATCATCTCGTATCGTATACCGTCAGGTCCAGGAGTAGAGCCCTTGCCCTTGTTAATAGCAAAGGAAAGTTCCTCTGGGGAAAATGCTCGATTGTAGCCCTGTTCGTCCCCGTTCTCGAAGTCGAGATGCAAGAGCTCGGCACGATCACGGAACACGCCGAAGCGTGGATCATGATTGGTGGAGCTACTGGCATCTGCAAACTTCTGGCCTAGGGTGTTGGCAATGGCCTGGGGTTCGTCGAGAATCCGCCCTCCACTACTCACCTGTGGGATAAAACTCCTTCCTCCTTTGGATCTGACCCGGTTTATAGCGGACCATACCTCAGAGGAAGGGGTATCCTTGTTAATAGTGGAGACGAACGCCCGCCAAGACTCTCTCTTACACTCCCTGAGAACCCTCCTAGCCTTGGCTCTAGCTTTTTTATATTCAATTAAGTTTACAAGTGATGGAATTCTATTGAATAAACGGCAACGCCTATTTCGCTCACAGACCACTCGTCGGCAGTCTGGTGTCCACCATGGAACTCCAGGCCTGTGGGTTTTTGCAGAAGTCTTAGGAATTGTTAAATCTGCAGCGTGTATTATAGCTTGTATGTGTGTAATTTTGGTGTTGATGTCTTGTCCAATGGTGTCTATACGAACGGCTTCTGAGTATGCCCCCCAGTCTGCCTTCCTAAGGTTGTAGCGCACCTCGGGAGTAGCCGTTGGGGCGCCACACTCATAAGAAATGCAGATCGGAAAATGGTCACTACCCAGAGAGTCGTCGTATGTAGAAAATTTACAATCTAATAGTAAGGCAGCATCAACTATAGAAAGATCTATAGCCGACGCTGTGCCAAATCGTTCGTCCACTCGAGTCGCACTACCGTCATTCAGAAGAGACAAGTTGGAGTTGAGGATAGCTGCAGCCACCTGCTCTCCCCTCCCGTCACTCCGGACACTGCCCCACCGCAAATGGTGAGCATTGAGGTCGCCGAGGATCATTTTCTTTCCTGGCAGTTGGTTAAATAGCTCCTCAAGCTCACCATCGTCAATGAGCCCGCCCGGAGGACAGTATAGTGAACAGATGGCAACATAGCCAGTCCGAATCTTAACTCTGCACGCCACAGCCTGCAGGTTCACGTTCAGACTGACTCTTTGTTGGGCGAATGAACTCCGAATGTATAGGGCTACCCCCCTTAGGTTGTCTCCCCTGTAGGACGTGTAGTTGTCGAATACAGGTGGGTCGTCGTGACCCGCAAGTAGCGTCTCTTGTAGGCAAAAAACGTCCGGCCGGAATAATGACATAAGTAAATGAAATTGAGCATTTTTATTCCTAGCACCTCTGCAATTCCACTGGATGATACTGAATTTTAAGTCTGAGAGTTGATATGGTCAGCGTTTTGGGCTTTAGATTTCTTTCCTCTTGTAAATGGGGGGGAAAGATGATCCAGGGAAGAATCCCCCGCATCAGATGAGCAGTCTCCCGGCTCGAAAGAGCCAGTACTCTGCTCAGCAGGGGCTCCCTGCCCCGGGTGTCCTTCAAAAATGTGAAAGAATGTTGGTGTTGTTGAGTCTTTTGTCAAGTTCTCTAGTGACTGCGTTCTCCTCCTCCTTACGTCGGGGTAGGTAGGGTCGCGAGTCGGTTTGGGTTTTGGGGTCAGGTATAGCGTGTTGTTAATTTCAGTCTCGTTATTAGTCATAGTTGTATTAGTGTTCTCGTCTTTGGCGTCTGTGGTTGAATAACCGGTGATTGTGGAGTCAGTCTGTGTTGAGATGGTCCTGGTCTCAGTCTGGGTTCCAGTGGTGCACATTTTGGGAGGTGAGGTATTTTTGGATACAGCAGATGCAAAGGACATTCCAGGTGTTGGTGTCTGCAAGGACATCTCCACCTGCCTCTTAGCCTCCCTGTAGTCCAAATTGTTCTCTGCTCTCACCTTACCGATCTCATACTCCCTCAGGTAGGAAGGGCACTTCCTGTCTGAGGCAGCATGCTGACCGGAACAGTGGTAGCATTTTTCCTCCGTTTGTGTACAGTCATCGTCCCTATGTCCGGTCTGAGCACACTTGGAGCATACCTGGGTGTTACGGCAGGCCTTACCAGTGTGTCCAAACCTTTGACAGTTGAAACAACGCATTGGAAATGGAATATATGTTTTGGTCTGGACCCTCTCATATCCTACCAAGACATGAGTGGGCCTAACAAGTCCGTCAAAAGTCAGTACTGCTGTAGTCGATCGTTTACGTTCACCGTCTGTGGTCTTCCTACTAAATACGAAAGCATCGACGACTCCTTGATCTTTCATGTGGTACTTAATTTCGTCATTAGTCATCCCCTGAAATTCGTAGCTGATAACTACAGCCTTACAGGTGTTGAGAAATGCTGGGATGTATGGTTCCACAGTCGTTGAATGGAAAGTTTTAAGATTCAAGGCGTCTCTCATTTGCTGTGCGTCTTTAACAGTAACTTGGAGTTCGCCTTTTCTTGTCTTTCGGACTTTCTCCACGTCCCCTATCTGATCCTTAATGGCCTTCTGTATGATGAAGCCATTAATTTTGTCAAACGAGGTAGACGTGTCAATAGTCCGAAAGTGGATTACTCGGGCCTTCTCAGTTGATACTTGAATGTTTGGTCTTTGTTGAGTAGTTTTGTCGGTAGCCGTTACATTGTCTGGGTTAGTCGTTGGTCGTGGCAGTCGTGAGTCATGATTGGTCTCCCGCCTCTGCCTGTCCCTGCCTGGACGAGCAGAGGGGGGCTTGGTGCTTCCCCTCCCAGAGGGCATGGTTGGGGTGGCTGGGAACCACCCCTTGGGTACAGCTTTGGTTGATACTTTACATATATGATGTTGGTGCACTAAGGTTATGCAAGGCCCTTAGTGCAAAAAAAAATACTTGTACTTATGGACGACCCCCGAACAGTGGTGTGCCTGCACGATCACAGACGTCACTGCTGGATTGGCCCAGGTTTTTCCCCGACCCCCACTGGAGACACACAATCCCACTCCGTGAGGTGTGCACCACTGGGGGGGCTCTAGCACTAATACTGAATTAAAAAAAATTCAGCAGGTGCCTCGGCCAGGGTAAGTATTAGAAAAAATTTAAGTAAGAGAGAAAGCCCTCCAACCACGTCAGGAAGGACAACAGTTAGCACTTCCCTCGCAGTTGTGTGGGTCACTCACACTAACTGTGGGGAGGGAATGCTAAGATTGTCAATCTTGAGCGCTCGTGAGGTGTCAAAAAATTATAAAGTGACAAAGCCACTTTTAAAATGAATGATGAATGGATGGATGAATTGTTAATGCTTGGAGTAGCAAGAACAACAACAAGAACAGGTGCAAGTGGAATTGCACAAGATGCAGCGGGCTATGGCGGAAAAAACCGTTACAGAGCACAGTTCTCGCAAGAACGTTTGTCTCCTCCCGTGTCCAATCAGCCTCTGATGTTGTTCATTCCGGAATAACATAATGTGTTTAAAAATATCCTAATTTTGGATATTGTCGAGTGTGTTATATAATCATCATCTGTATTGACAATGAAGTAATGTAATGTGTGTAATGTTGTAATCAAGAAATGAAAATCTATTTTGCTATGTGTAAAGTAAGACCTAAGTGGTCAAGTCTTGTCCGAGTGTACTTATTTAACTTGTTCACTCCTTATGTTAATAAATCTTTATTTAGTAAACTACATGTATCACCGCTCTTTTTCTTCTACCCATTGCTTCTCAGAAAATAACTATTGTAACTCACTAAGGGCACTACTCAGTCGAGTTCCCTTACCTGGAGCTGGCGGACGCTCGCCCCACAAGGGGTCACAGCTCAAGGCTGAAGAAGCCGCAAGCCCAGAAAACTGAGGGGTAACTTCTTCGAATTGAGACTTGTGAGCTCTTGGAACAATCTGCCATAGGGTGTGTGACTGCACCGAGTGTGAGCTCTTTCAAGACCAGACTTCACAGGCACTGGGGTTGGTTCAGACACATTCAGGAGCCAGAGTATGCCCAGTACTTGTAAACAGTACGTAACAGAGACGTGGCCTATCGCATAAACGGCTAACGAGCCGATCAGTGGTGAATAGGATAAAAGTACCCTGTATGGCTTTCGCCAGGCGAGATCTGCTGGTGGTCTGCTTTCCTACTGCACCCATATTTAGTCATCCTCTCTTAGGGATTATGGGGAATCTTTCGTCGTGGCCCTCGACATCTCCGAAGCATTTGACAGGGTATGGCATAAGTTTTTGCTTTCTAAACTTCCCTCTTATGGCTTCTCCCGCGCACTTTATTCTCTAATTACTAACTTTCTTGCGAACCGCTCTATGGCAGATGTTGTCCAGGGATCAATCTCTCGCGCCTTCTCTACCAATAGTGGTGTCCCTCAGGGTTCTATTATTTCACCTACTTTCTTTCTTCTTTTTATCAATGATTTACTTCACAGTATGACAAAGTCTATCCATTCTTACGCTGATGATTCTACTCTTCACTCTACACATATTTCCCTTCCTGTAATTCTCGAACTAGATCTGTTTCTAAGGCTGATATCATTTCATCTATCAATGTGGATCTGTGTAGCATCTCCGAATGAGGAGATAGAAATTTGGCTGAATTCAATAGTAATAAAACACATTATTAACCAATTACACTTTCCAAAATACAAGATCTCCCACCAATCACTTCTTAGGATGCAATCCTCCTGCCAAATTCTAAAATAGATATGCTATTTCTCACTGTAATGACCACGGTCGTACAAGTCAGTTAACGCAAAAACAGACGATTCATATTGCGCTCAGTAGCCCACAAAACAAACATCTAGCTGTGCCTTCTTTATTGAGTCTCCCATCTGCGGCGTCTGTTTTCTCATCACTCCCAAGCTTAGGTGCGGTCCATTTTCTCTGACTTTCTGACACCAACTTCTCTATAAAGTGAATTTGAATGTGAGAGAGAACACCAGTGTTTTGAGTCAACTTAGAGATGTCTGATTCAGTTAAGGCGTACAAGATCCTTTGTGAGTGATGTTGAAAGCTTTGTATTTATTGTTAGTAGCACTAGTTAAGTAAGTGAGTGTCGAGTCTGCCAGTATGAATGGCATCCCATGATATTGTCCCTGGGGATATCCATGGATTTCCAATTGGTACTGAAGTTAGATTATTTTGATGCCCAAACATCATAGAATCTAATGTTTGTAGTTTAGTTAGTGTCAATTGTCTATTCAAGAAAGCCATTAATCTCCTGAAAGAACATAAGAACATAAGAACATAAGAAAGTGGGATACTGCAGGAGGCCGACTGGCCCATACAGGGCAGATCCCTTTCACACCCATCCCAGCACTTCCATGTGCCTATCCAACTTCGTCTTGAAGCTCCCTAGCGTCCCCGATCCTACTATAGCACTCGGTAGCCTATTCCACATATCCACAACTCTATTACCAAACCAGTGCTTGCCTATATCCTTTCTGAATCGGAATTTATCTAATTTAAAGCCATTTGTTCTAGTTATTTCGTTATTACTGAGCTTCAGAACATCTTCCATTTTACCCTTGTTAATCCCACTCACCCACTTGTACACCTCTATCATATCTCCCCTAACTCTACGCCTCTCTAATGAATGCAAGCCTAAGCTTTTCAGTCTTTCTTCATATGTAAGGTTTCTAATATTATGGATCATTTTTGTCATTCTTCTTTGTACTCTCTCCAAAGAATCTATGTCCATTCTATAATAAGGACACCAGAACTGAACCACATAATCCATGTGTGGCCTCACTAATGCTAGGTAAAGTTTCAAGATAACGTCAGCAGTTCTGTTACTCACAGACCTAGATATGCACCCTAGAATCCTGTTTGCCTTGTTGCGAACGCTAATACATTGTTTTCTAGGTTTCAAGTCGTTGCTAACAAATACACCTAGATCTTTTTCACAAACTGAGTTTTCTATTTCCGTGTTACCTAGTTTATACTTAACGTTTGTATTCGTCTTCCCTATCTGTAGTACCTTGCATTTATCAGTATTAAAATTCATTTGCCAGTCTACTGACCACTCATGTAAGGTATCTAGATCTTTTTGAAGGTGTTCAAAGTCACTGTCTGAATTTATCACTCTCCCCATTTTGGTATCATCTGCAAATTTACTAATCCTACTAGTTATGCCTAAATCAAGATCATTAATGAATATAACAAACAGCAGAGGGCCTAATACAGATCCCTGGGGAACTCCGCTTTTGACCGCACCCCAGTCTGACTTTAATCCATTTATGCTGACTCTTTGTTTCCTACCAGTTAACCATGACCTAATCCATTTTAATAATGATCCACCTATTCCATGTGCTTCTACCTTCCTTATCAATCTCTCGTGAGGGACTCTATCGAATGCTTTACTGAAATCTAAATAAATTATATCATATGACTTATCATTATCTACCGCTTCATATACTTCTGAGAAAAAGCTAAGCAAATTTGTGAGACAAGAACGTCCCTGGGTGAACCCGTGCTGAGAAGAATGAATTAAGTTGAATGTTTCAAGGTGGCTTCTGATTTTTGTAGCAATAATTGACTCTAGCAACTTGCCTATGATTGACGTGAGACTAATGGGACGGTAATTTGATGCAATTGATTTATCACCCTTTTTGAAAATCGGAACTACATTTGCAAGTTTCCAAGCTTCTGGCACTAGGCCCGATTCTAATGACTTATTAAATAAAACTGCTAATGGATTACTCAACTCATCTCTACATTCTTTTAATATTCTAGCATATACCTCGTCTGGACCAGGCGATTTATGAGGCTTCAGTTTGTTAATTACTTTAAGCACATCGTTACTAGTAATATTGATATTCATCAACATATTTTCTATACTGTCGTTATATACCTTATGAACTTCTGGAAACTGTGCTAGGTTTTCATTTGTG
This sequence comes from Homarus gammarus, assembly GCA_958450375.1. NCBI lineage: Eukaryota > Metazoa > Arthropoda > Malacostraca > Decapoda > Nephropidae > Homarus > Homarus gammarus. The sequence goes on from CAUDMG010003841.1 coordinate 1,097,294, forward strand.
AATACGGAGCGAAAATGACTATTTAACGTACTACACATTTCTAACTCATCATCAGTCATTTCTCCTGTCGTAGTTTTAAGGGGACCTATTGTATCTCTAACCTTTGATTTATACAGTTGATAAAAAGCTTTGGGGTTATTTTTCGATTCGTTTGCTATCTTGATTTCATAATTTCTCTTTGCTGTCCTAATTTCTGTTTTTACCTGTCTTGTTAGGTTCTGATAGTAACCAAGTAAGTGATTTTCGCCTTTCTTAACTTTTCTATATACTCCTTTCTTTTTCCCTAGAAGATCTAAGAGTCTATTATTCATCCATTTTGGTTGTATACCCATAGAGGGGCCTTGTCTAGAAATTCCGCTTATGTTGGGAGAATGACGTTAACAGCGTGTGTATTTCACTTTTTCCTGGCAAGCCCAATCTCTGATTACATTATAAAAATAGAAGTCAGAAATTCACCTGTTCCATGGCATTGATTTTCATAGTGAAATGTACAGCAACTGAGTTGAATGTAATTTCTGTCATTGCGTGATTAGCCTTTCTGGCATGGGTAAAGCACAGGCCAGAGTTGCCAGTTAGCAGTATAAAAACTCTTGCACGGGGGGGGGGGGGGGGGGTGAGGGGGTAGCATCACATCTCTGACGCTCTTCATCATTATCTCAGGTATGCGTACGATTCTCCGCCCGCCAAATTAAGTCATTAAGTCAGTTTAACTCAGTGAATTTTGTGAATATCAGTGTTCATGTTGTAACAGTGAAATTGTCATTTACCCAGTGAAAGAATTAATGTAACGTAAATATCGTCTGTCGTTGCTAGACGAAAGAGTGTTTGTGATTGAGTTATTTTTGACACATCTCTGATGCTCTCCATCATTATCTCAGGCACAGTGTGTTAAAGTGTTAGCTGAATACCCAACAGTCACCGGGGGACCGGTAGCTGCACACCAGCTGGCTACCTTGCAGGATGTCGTGAATTGGGCAGGATTAAGTTCGGCGAGTCTGCACCCTGGGAACTAGGCCTGAAGTCCCGCGCAGCGGGTCGGAGTCAGACTCCAACGACCCTAACAGCGCTCTTCGTTTGTTGTGGTGACACCAGTGTTACACCCTGGGGCCATCCTTACAGTTAAATGGGCCAAAGTATTATTTTTGGATATAATTGGGGATAATTAGCAGAAATATAGTTGTCCCATGTTGAGTAGTGAACCCAAAAATATTGATAGTGCCAGTAAATATGTAATGTGAGTTGAGTACATCAACTGAAGGAAAAGTGCCATGTTGTTCATAACGAAATAACATGATGTTATAAGTAAATTTGGGATATTATCAAGTGTGTCATAGAACCATCTGCATTGGCAATAAAATGCTATAATGATTGTTTAATGTTGTAACCAAGAATTGGAGATTTATTTTGCTACTTGTAAAAGTAAGACCTAAAGGTCGAGTCCTATCTGAGTGTGTAAAATAACCATCTTATTTGTCTAAGAAATAATACAACAGTTGTTTAATTATGCAATAAGTAATTGAAGATCTATTTTGTGAATGGTAAAGTAAGACCTAAGTGGTCTAGTCTTGTCTGAGTGTATTTAGTTAACATCTTATTCACTCCTTATGTTAATAAATATTGAATTATTAAACAATGAGTATCACCGCTTATTCCTTTTACCCATTGGTTCTCAGAAAATAACTATTGTAACTCACGTGCCTAAAAGCTCGCTAGCACGCTACCTAACAGTTCATTGAGATATGTTATACTCAAAGAAATGTCTGGGTGGTGGCAGGCTACCGTTGTAAGTTCAATAAGTGTTTTAGCAAGAATGACATGGTTTTCCCAGACTGATCCATGGTATAGAATATAACTAAACCACGGATATAATTGAGAGAAAGTAAGGACATGAAATTCAGAAAATACAATAATGGAGATGAAAGAAGAAATAGAGTACAGAAAATACTACAGTGTATTGACTTAGAAAATATAAGCAAAGAAATATAAGATCGATACTTATATAGGGAAAGACTCAGAATATAGAATTATTAACATATATACACAAGAAAAGATTAATAGAAAAGTTAGATATGAAGCAAGAATATAAGTATACAAATAAGAAAGAAAAAAAAGAGAATAAATATATGAAATAGGATAAAAAGAGAAAACGTGTCCCTTACATCACCATTTCCTCTATTATGTCATGGAACCCACACATCCACAACATTGCTAAGGCTGCCTCCCGAAAACTGGAAATGCTGTACAGACACCGTAGCTACTTCACTCCTGAGCAGTTGCTTCAAGTTTATAAGAGATTCATTCGTCCTAACTTGGAGTACTGCACTCATATCTGGGATGGCTCTTCTCCTTTCCAATTGTTAGAGAAGATGGAATCAAAGGCATTTTGTGTTATTAACTCTCGCCCTTTAATGGATAATATCTCTCCCCTTTCACCTTCGACACAATGTTGCTTCAAGGTTTCTCTTTTACAGGTATTTTAACAGGCAATGTTTGGTGGATTTGGCATCCTGTGTACCGCCGGCAAGGCCGTGGGCTCGTAACACTCGTCATGCCCGCATTGCCCACTGCTTCCGTGTGGTTGTCGGTCACATTAGAATAACCCGTTATATTATTCTTTTTACTTTTACCTTCTTCACCACTCATCAGCTCGTTAGCCGCTTGGGCGATTGGTCACTTCTCTGTTACGCACTGTTGGCAAGTACTGGGCATGCACCGGCTCCTGAATGTACCTGAACCTCCTCCAGTGTTGGTAAAGTCTTGTCTTGAAAGAGCTCACACACTCACAACCCTCACTCCGAAAATGTTGCTCTCACAGTTTTCTGGACTTGCGGCTTCTTCAATCTTGAGCTGTGACCCCTTGTGGGGCGAGCATCCGCCAGCTCCAAGTAGGGACACTCGACTGAGTAGTGCCCCTTGAGATGCTTATACATCTCAATTAGGTTACCCCTTGCCGGTCTGTAGTATAAGCTAGGCAAGTTCAGGCGCTCCAATCTCTCAGGGTAGCTGAGGTGCCGAAGGGAAGGCACCAGTCTGGTGGCCCTCCTTTGAACATTTTCAACCAACTGACAGTCCCTAGCATATCTCGGGGACCAGACGGGGTGACAGTACTCCAGATGGGGAAGCACTTCACTCTTGAAGATCGTTACGAGGGATGGACTTTCTAGATATCTGAACGACCTTCTTATAAGACACAATAATTTATTTGCCTGATTTACCTTCTTCTCGCAATGGCCCGAGAACTTCACCTCATTGTCAACATACACACCTAGGTCCTTCTCACTTTCAGTCTCAACTAGTGCAGTTTCTTCATCCCGTTGGGACATATGATGCGCCTACTTACCGTTGGTACGCCCCAGGTGCATCCTCTTACACTTCGTGACATTGAATCTCAGCAGCCATTTCTTCGACCATTCTTGGAGCCCACAGAGGTCCTTCTGCAGCTCTTCACAGTCCACTTGGTTCTTGATTTCCCAAAATAATTTGGCGTTATCGGCCAACATTTGTATGGAGGAGTATACAACGTCAGGCATATCATTTATGAAACAAACAAACAACAGCGGGCCCAATACACTGCCCTGTGGTACCCAACTTGTGACAGGTACGGATGACGATTTCGTGCTATAAATCACCATACACTGCTTGCGGCCATGTAGAAAGTCTTCTATCCACGCTAGGACATTTCCCCGACTTCCGTACCCTTCCAGTTTGATTTTCAGCCTTTCTTGGGGTACACTGCCGAAAGCCTTGGCAAAATCTAGGTAAATATTGTCGATATTACCACCCCGTTCCAGAATATGCAATAAGGGCGGGGTCGCGAATTTTTTTCTCTCTTTCTTTTCTTTCCTTTTATTCTTACATTATGCTTTTTTCTAATTATTTCATTTCCTATAGTTACTTCATAGCCTCTAACCTTTCGTAGCATGGTGAGGGTTAGCGCACATGGGTTCTGTAATTCTGGCATCAAGCTATTGGACAAGAATTAAGGTAGATACTGAGGGAAAATGATACCCCTAACATACTCTAAAACTGGTTTATTAATATAAAATTCAATTTGGTTAAAGGTGTCATTAAAATACAACTACAAGGATCAATTCCTTGGCTTTATTCTTCTGCAATTCCAATTAGATACTCTTGCTTCTTACATCACAACTGGTTTTACATTTAGAAAAACACACCACAGGACAGGCTTACATATGGCACCTTCACTAGAACTGTTGGTAGTACATATGGAAGATGCACTCACAACACATAACATGTTAATACTAGTACTATCAATATTTATGGGTTCACTACTCAATATGGGATAACTATATTTCTGCTAATTATCCCCAATCACATACAACAATAATACTTTGGCCCCTATATTGTAACTGTGAAGAATACACCAGGGTGCCACACTGGTGTCACCACAACAAAAGTAGGGCGCTGTTAGGGTCGGTTACAGTCCGACACACGGTGAGGGAGTTCAGGCCTAGTTCCCAGGGTGTGGACTCGCACAATTCAATCGTTATTCTTCAAGACAGCTAACTGGTATGCAGCTACCGATCCCCGGTACCTGCTGGGTATTTAGCTAACACCCATTCTGTGCCTGGAGATGCGTTGAGGAAGAGTCACGAGCGTGTTAAAATGGTCTTTGTTTCCGTCTCCCTCTCTGATTTTTTCCGTTGTATATATGGTAATTATTTCATATGTAATATATTTATCATATATGATACTGTACTCTTTCATAATAATTATAAGTATAATGTTATGATTTGTTTGACTTAAGTCATCCTGAATACATACTGCATAAGTGAGAATATTAGAAGAGGATTGTCTTATTTACATTTATTATACAATTTGACATATATTCATGAAAATTGTATTTATTTCAGTTAACATGGAAACAAATTAATATCGATGTGCATTCAGTATGTGACGTTGATTACATAGGAAATTGTTTTTGACACATTAATATTTAGTTCAGCCACCCTCATTCTCGATTACTTGCTGCAGCCTGTTGGGAACGGAGGCAACGTGGTTGTGTATCAGTTTCGGTTTCCGCCTCAGGACCTCCCACTCACGGTGTGTATGCTGTTGTAGCTGCACCCTAGTTCTCTCTTCAGTTGTCTCCCATACGTTCACAATATTGGCCCTAACGTTCTCTATAGGGGTCATGTCACAACCTTTACTTGGCCAGTCTAAAACTTGCAAATTTCTTTGTTCTGCAAACCATCGCGTTGCAATCCGTGTGGTACGGATAGGACACCTATCGTGCATGAAAATTACGTTTTCGGGAAACGGGAAAGCATATACACGCACCAAGAAACGCATAACTTCTTCGAGTAATACTAAATACTGTTCAGCTGTGAATCATCCTTCTATGTCAGTCAGCTCTCCAACTCCGTGCAAATATAGCCTTCCCCAAACATTGCAAGTCACATGGCCACTCCTTGCTTCCTCATAAATATGCTGTCTAGCATATCGTGTGTTGTTCCTCCCCTAGCAATGCAACCTTCCGTGAGAGGTAGATGAGAAAGTTTTTTCGTTAGTGAATATGACTCTTCCCCAGAAATCTAGGCCTTCTTCAGCATACCGTCGAGCAAACTGCAACCTGCCCTCGCGATGTCGCTCATTTTACTTCTTGGTGGCGGGAGTTCAATGGTAAATGCTTCCTTCGTGAAGTCTTCGCCTGATTGTTAAAGGGGAATTATTTAATTGGAGATCCTCTCTTATTGAAAATGAAGTCTTGAAGGGGTTGGCCTCAGCGAAATTCCGGATGGCTTCAACTTATGCAAGTGTTGTTCTGCACGGCATTCCCGTCCTGTGGTGGTCCTTTAAACTTCCCTCCTCCTCCCATCGCTTAATCCAATAATATACAGTTGACCGACAAACCCTCAATTCTCGGGCAATTTTAGTGGGTGAAAATCCAGCCTCCTTCGTGCAGATTATTCTTCCACGTTCAGTGATTTTTTGCGTGTGGTATATCATGTTGGCAGGGGTCTTCTACAATTGAGGGAGTGTAAGGGTAGTTAACACTGACAACACCTCTGTCTCCCTCACCTTCTCGCCAATAATGTAAGCGTTATATTTATATTTTATTAGTCATTTCTAAAAAAAATAAATGAATGAAGAAATAAATAAATAAGATACAAATTTATAATGTACCATACACATATTTGAAAAAAAAAAAATAATTTTTTAAAAAGACACCAGACTAAAAGTGACGTAATCTACGCAAGTCAGAAACAAGGACTTGGGGGGGGGGGGGGGGCAAATAGTCACTCGATGAAAGAAATACCATTTGCTGTTTACAACATTCAGAGTCTTGGAATGACAATGATATTGCTAGATAAAGGCTTGTAAAAGTATTAGGCATATGCTACAGTACTAATTCACACCATGAGACGGATGCCTCGTAAGATTAATTATCATCACCTACAATTGAACAACGTCATTATTAAATACAGACTCAGGCTGACATACACACACACACACACACACACAAACACATGCGCACACACACACACACACACACTCCACATGCACACACACACACACTCCACATGCACAAACACACACCCCACATGCGCACACACACACACTCCACATGCTTGACCACGGAAGGGTCAAGACGTACCTGGCGCTCCTCTCGGAGCAGCCAGGTCAACTGTTAAGTTGGCCCATACCAACCAGCTCCCCTGAACCCTCCTCCCCACCGGAATATCAACAAGTTCTCGCCAGAAGTTACAATTTCATTTAGGAAAGGACCGGAACCAGTGTTAAACATAGGTGAACAGTGGTGAACAGTGCTTAAGTCAGTTAGAACAACTCAACAGTAACAGTCGTACCCAAGTTAACCTTCACACAGTGAGGTCCCAGGTACCCAGTGATAACGGCGATGTGTTAATCGGTCTACGATGGGAAGGCCTAAGTCCACACCTCACTCATATAACACCATCTGTGAGGGAATTACTACACCACATGTCCCTCATAACACCATATGTGAGGGAATTACTATACCACGTCAAGTCCCTCATAACACCATCTGTGAGGGAGTTACTACACCACGTCAGGCCCCTCATAACACCATCTGTGAGGGAATTACTACACCACGTCAGGCCCCTCATAACACCATCTGTGAGGGAATTACTACACCACGTGATGCCTCTCATAACACCATCTGTGAGGGAGTTACTACACCACGTGAGGTCCCTCACAACACCATCTGTGAGGTAATTACTACACCACGTGAGGTCCCTCATAACACCATCTGTGAGGGAATTACTACACCACGTGAGGCCCCTCATAACACAATCTGTGAGGGAATTACTACACCACGCCAGGTCCCTCATAACACCATCTGAGAGAACTACTACACTGATGGTTACAAGTGTTCCCCAAAGAATGCAGTGATGGGTTGGGAAACACTGAGTAACACTGAGTCCGTTTATTATGGATGAGAGAAATACAAGTGGTGACTGGCGTGTGCCATGCACTTCTCACACAGTCAGACTGAGGCTGCCTTGCCATATGGCAACCTCAGGGAAATGTTGCCACATAACGTGCAGTGTTGCCACGTGATGATATATATAAATGCTACTCGGCACAGTAGCTTATATACAGGGTTGCTACTCGGCACAGTAGCTTATATACAGGGTTGCTACTCGGCACAGTAGCTTATATACATAACTTACATCTCCCTCCCCCCTCACGCTCATAGTCTTTGTCTTGAGCGGACTTCTTAATCCTAAGTCGCTCTGAGCGTCGAGGTGCACTGTGGGGCGGATCCTCGAGAGGTGTAGGTGACTCGTCCTCAGTCAGAGGGCCAGCAGCAGGGGGATGGGACTGGCCGGAGGAAGCGGCGGTTCCTCCACCAGACACGGCCGCTCGGCATCCTGACCTTGTAGTCCCGCGACCGGCCGACGCCCATCACTATGCCCACCTTGTCCCAACATGTCGTCGTCGGGTCCTGGACGCCGACAAGGGCACCAATCTCCACTGGCTGAAGAGGGCGGGCACGGTCGTCATACCGAACCTTGGCGTCCTGGGCACGTGAAGCGGCGCGGCGGTCACAGCTCTCGGCTTTGGTCTGCCAGTCCTTCGCAAAGGCCTTGGCGTGTGTAGGAACGCAAGAGCGGAGAGGGTGACCATACAGGATCTGGGCAGGGGAGCGTCCTGAGTGGGTGGGAGTGGACGCGGGTTCTGGGCAGCTCTTTGTGGCAGCGCCAGGCGCGTCGCTTGTCGACTCACGCACCCTGCTGGCGGTGTAACGAGCAGCTGGGATCTGCTCGGGAAAGTCTCTGGGCACCACGCATAACTCCTTGAGGTGCCCCCACGACAACAAGGGTGTCGCGATAGTAAGCTGCACGTCGATCCAACCGTGACACGACCTGTCGCCGTAAGTGATCTCCGCTTGAAAGGAGCCCACAGCGTCCGGCATCTGGGAACCGTCCGCATTGTAGTGCAGCAGCTGCGGCGGTGGTCCCAGGTCACGTTTGGTGAGGCCCAGTTTCTGGAGGTGCTTCAACCCAATCACGGTAGTATCGGCGCCGGTGTCCGGTATCACCTCGATGTGACCCGACACATCACCGTGTGTGACGGCGACGCGGATGGTAGGGTAAGGGGTAGTCCTGTGGCGTGTGGTCGAGTCCACCCTCCTGATGTGACTCCGCTGCTGCTTGGGGCTGCGTGGGCCATCTGGAGGGGGCTGCGTGCGAACCACCCCGAGGGAAGTGCGCTGCTTTCCTCCTCGTCTCGGGCTTTTGGGCTTGGGTTGGCGGCAGCACTTGTCGTACTGTCCATAGCGACTGCAGGCCTGACACTTGCGGCCTCGTGCAGGGCACCTGTCTGTGTTAGACCAGTGGCCCTTATGGTCACATCCACGACACAGTGCGTCGGCAGCCGGGCATGTCTTGGGGCTGTGCTGCTTTCCACAGCTGCCACAGGAAGCACTAGGCGGAGGCGTGGAAGAACGTGTGGCAGCCTTCGCGTTGTTGGCCGCCTTCTTACTCTTCTTGTATTGTGAGATAGCTCTCACAGCAGGTGGGGCCTGTAAGGCAGAGGTGGAGGACTTGGTGGCCTCGTATGACCGACATTCAGTCACTACCACCTGGAGTGTGGAGGAAGCGTCCAGGGGGATGAGTCGCTGCACCAACTCTTCCTGCCTGATACCTGCCAAGATCCCGTGCTTGATCCAGGCTTCCTCACATTCCCGGCTGTGCGCCTTGCAGACGTCGATCTCCTCTGACAAACTCTTCAAGCGTACAAAAAAGTCGTCAAAGGATTCGTTCTCTGCCTGCTTGCAGCTGGTGAAGGCACGGCGACGCAAAGCCTCGTTGTTCCGACCCTTAACATGCTCCTGTAAAAGGTCGAGCACATCCGTCACTGAAGATATAGAATCGGGAGGCACTTGCAACGTGTGCTCCAAAACTCTCTGGGTCTCCAGCGACAAACACATCCGCAGTTGGATGAGCTGTTTGTTTGGAGGCATGCTGTCCAGGTCCACCATCGTGGAGTAATCTGTCCAACGCCGCCTCCACTCACGAAAAAGCTGAGAGGGCGGGTGGGGGTTGAACAGATGCCTTGGGAGCTATTTGTTTGGAGGCAAGAGTACCTGGAGGACACTGGTGTGGTGGAGGAGGGAGGGTACTGGCGCCTATATGCGCGCTACCTGCGAGTGGGGGAGGGTGGGTTAGCGCCAGGGTCGCCAATAGTGCCTCAAAACGCAACTTTTCTTCCTCTCTTCGTGTCTCCTCCCTCTGAAGTTCCATCTCTCTGCGTCTCTCGTCCCGGTCATCCATCCACCTCAGAATTGTGGCAATGTCCGTCACTGGAGGTGGAGGATGAGAGTCTGCGCCCTGTGGAGGAGAAGGTGGTGGTGTGAGGGGGCGCCTTCTCGAGCTGACACCAATGTGAGGGGGCGGATTCTTGGTCTGTCACCAATGTGAGGGGGCCTGACTCCCCCTCTGTTTCTACACCACCCTCATCTTATCTACTTCTCTTAGGTCTTACTCTACTCAGTTCCGTCACCTATTCTTGGGTAGCATGGACATTCTCTTGGTAGCCTGGGCATTCTTTGGGTAGCATGGTCGAGGGTCTAGGCACGTGAGTATGGTAATTTTGGTATCAGGTCACTTGGATGGAAATAAAGGTAAAATACTGTGGGAGAAATGAATACACCTTAATTACTCTAAAACAAGTTTATTAATATGAAATCAAAGGGGAAAATATATGTTAACACTCTCTGTGGACATATACTTCCAAGGAGTAACCCAGGGGAGAACACTAGGGCTCGCGGCCTTTGTTATTGTGGAGTAGCCAGACACATGGCGGGTCTGGGGTCTGGCCCAACGAAGCCTTGGGGCACATTAATCCGGCCGCATCGGTGCCATCTTCTCATATATGATCCCGGCTGGACATCTAATACATCGGAGGCCGTTGTTGGATGGTAGAGCGATTCAAGAATCACAATGGGATCGGGAGACAAACGGGAATCAGCGTCAGGTGACCTGTATGGATGAAGGGACGGGCACTTACTAACTGTGACAACAACATCACGTTTCAGGGGACATTAAAGACGTAAATATGACTTCACTCAGAGCATATCAACTACGTTACTGTAACACTTGCCCAATCAACTATTAATTGGGTCAAATCACTTAAAGAAGGGCAAATTACAACACAGCGTGGATTGGCCTACCTGTATGGATGAAGGGACGGGCACTTACTAACGGTTGAAATGCCCGCGTCGCCCTCACTCAAAACAGGCCAGGGAGTCCAGCTACTCCTATTCCGATGAATTAATTTACGGTACACTCTGACGTTGAAATTGAGACTATGAACTCATTTTCATTCTCTACTATTATCTTCACTAACAATGCTCTGACTCAGCTATCGAAAGCAAAATTAAATTGATTACAAAGTGTTGGATGGCAACAGGTCCCAGTATACAGCGTCTGCTCCCAGAGACAAAGGCTGCCCGTCGGTGACGTCAACAAGGAACCGAGAAAACGGAGTACGTTTCCACTGGGGGACTCAAGAGGTTTTGTGGACGTTTGAGCATAATATGAATCCTTAAGGTTTTCAGGTTAGCTCTTATCATGACCATTACAGTGGGGAGTCGTGTCTCCCATCTTGACATTGTCCCTTCTTACCTCCCATCTTGACGTTGTCCCTTCTTACCTCCCATCTTGACGTTGTCCCTTCTTACCTCACATCTTGACGTTGTCCCTTCTTACCTCCCATCTTTGTGTATGCGTGGACTGCGCTGTTTAGTAGGGTGTGTCATACGGAGGCGAATTTTTTTTTTTGGAGTTTGAAAAATCGGCCCATGGTATTAATGATGTAGTTCTATGTGCAGAATCATGTGATATCTTCAGATTTGAAAAGTTTTTATTTTTTGCTAGGTAAATTTTAACTTGAAATCTTCTGAAAATTCAGTATTCCCACCCTTTTACCAACACCACTAAATAGCTTATTTAAAGTAAAGTAAATGTATCAGGTTAATTTATTAGGATGAAAATGATCCAGAATAGTGAAACGAATGATCTTGACACATTTATTAAATTTAATATTCCTTTAGAAAACAAAATCATCAAATACAAAAACTGGTTTTACTACTACGACCCGGTGTTGCTGCACACCATAGAGAACATGTCTTTCTTGCTTCTGTTTCTACTCATCACCTCCCTGCTGACCACCTGAGCTCGGATGTAGCCTTCCCTCCTCTCCTGGCTGTACACGTGACTGCTGGCCTCGCTCACTTGCTGTACACAACGCTCTATACTCTGGGTGTGCGAGGGCCAGGCAGGGACATGCATGGGGTTGTCCAGGAAAGCTCTGACTTGAACATTGGTGAGGCTGCAGGTAAGAGGGGGCTCACTGCCAGCCTGGATGTTATCCAGATCTATGAGATCAGTGAGGGTCTTGGCACCTAGATTGACTTCAGGAGTCTTCCTGGCCCTGAAGGAATCGTCACCAACTGATTCATCATGCCCAGATCCTCTCATAAGTCTCATATCCAAGATCTTTTTGACTGCCACTCTTCTCTCCTCCTCATCCTTACTGCAGAACTGCCTCGGGATGAGCATACCAGGAAGATCTCCTCACAGTCTGCTCCACAATCTGAACAACCTTCCTTGGCTGACTCCTCAGGAGCTCAAGCTGGAAGAGAACATGCCTCGGACCTTCGGAGAACGATGACTTGACCTTGGTGTTGAACCAATTTGGCAAGTAGACACTCACGATGAATTGGACAATAAGTCTCAGGTTGTGAAGCTGGTTCCCTTTCAGTTTATGATGAGCGACCCAAATTCTGCAGAACCTGAGAGCCGTTGTGAGCCACCTAGAATGTGAGACTGGACCTATCTGCAGGTAAGCAAGTCTATCAGGCATGATCCCAGTTTTGATGGCACTGCAAATCATGTAACCATAGTACTGGTCAGTACTCAGGTCGTCAATGACAGTATGTGCAAGCTCAACGAGTGGAGGGCCAACTATGATTTTTTTCAAAGCTCGGATATATTTCTAACTCAGTGGCAGAGTCCAGCATCTTGCCAAGAGGACCAGACCATCTGTTGTTTGAAAGAGTCTTGCCATCCAGCTCCTGGATCAGATGTCTGAGTGGCAACTCGTTGGTGTGGAGGTCACAAACAATCCAGACCAGCTTCCTCCCAATCTTCCGCTCTATCCACTGTATGACCCCCCCTTGCCACCCTGTGTTCGTGTTGGTGCTGTCCCCTCCAATGGCCTGCAGGGTCTGGTCTAAGTTCCTCTCTCTGAGCCAGTTCACAATGTTTTCTGCCACTATCTCAGCTGGTTTCCTGATGTCATCTTTCTCTGGAGTGAAATGCCACAAATACTTCCCTCCTGGTTCACTGCAGCAAGAGTAGTGTTCCTCCTCCACCATGGCAGGGAACAACTTGTCAGAATCTCCAACTTTCATGAACACTTTAGTGTCATCCCTTCTCCCATCAAAGAACAAACAATTGATTCTATTTTCTCTTATCCCCTTATCAAACTCCTCTTCTAGGTTACTGACAAGTTTCTCCTGAGCTCTCCTTACTTTGTTATGATCTATCACCAGGTGAACATCATCAGGTGTTATCAAACCACCGTCAACCCAGGCAGCTGTTGCTATCTCTGCAGTTTCTCTGAGACCAGTGTGGTGTCGCATGCTGGCCAGAGCTATGCTCGGGATATCTTTCCTATTACGAATCTTATGCCTGGAAGGTTTGGGATCATTATTTTCTGGATTAGGGACAAAGTCACCATTCTCCTGGTCAGCACTCGGATCAGCCATGGGAAAGTCATTAAACTCTGAATCAGCTTGACTCCAATCATCGGCCTTTTTTACCTTACCCTGGGCCTTCTCAAGTCTCTTTTCCTCGGCAACTCTTCTCCTCTTCTGTCTCTCTGTGGCAGCCTCCTCTCTCTTGGACTCCGGAATATCTTGGCTAGAAATCATGAGAGCCCCTATACCGCCAGTCTTCTCTCTCTGTGCTGTGGCAAATGCCAGTTCGATCACAGGAATCTTCAGTTCACGCTTGCAAATACAGGAGATGTGGGCCTCGGATTTACAGTCACGATCGCATCCAAACTCAGGACAGAGAACAATTGGGCACTTGCAAGTAATTATGTCAAATAACTGGTCCAGTTGCTTGGCAAAGCTGTCCTTAACTGCAAGTTTTCCTCTCCCAAGAGAGATATCTCTTGCCTTTTCCCAACTGGCTAGCAGTCTCTCACTAATCTTCTTCTGACTTGCTATGACTGGAGGCTTGAACTGAGCGTTAGCCAGAGTGTACTGTGCCAAGACAGCTTTGGTCATATCACTGGTAATGTCTTTGTTTGTGTAAGTTCTTTGGTTCTTTTCACTGATTTGCCTGATTAAAACACCGTATCTCAAAGCATCTCTCAATGTAGGCAACCTCGACTTCAGGAGCTCTCTCCCAGGCCCGAGATAGTGACTGAGATGGCTGGATTTTTGGTTCCTCGTCCTGACACAAGCAGCCATCGCAAATATTATCAACTTATAAATGCATCAGAATCTGAAACAGAAAAAAATATTGTCAGTAGGGTTGTTAAAGAATGAAGTCAGAAAGCAATGTTCACTATTTAATTGTAATGCACTAATGCAGCTGTAAGTTAGATTTTCAATAAATTTCACGCTAAAATTTATCTAGCAAAAGGTTGCAAAATATTGAAACTGAAATTATTTTCTGTTCATATACACTAAAATCTACCAAAAAAGTGATGGGCCATTAGTTTTAGCTGATCTTCCCTCCTATGACACACCCTACTGTTTAGTATATAAAGGTTGCCTCAACAGCTCGAACCACATATATATGACATAAACAGCGCAGAAATCACGCATATGGTCCACTCTTCTGTCCATGAGTGAGTGCGTGCATGCGTGTGTGTGTGTCTCAGAGAGCGGAGCATGGTGGCCTTAAGGCCGGTGGCTAGAGCCGCCGGTGGTGTGGTGGGGGTGAGACCGTCAGTTCTCCTGTGATGTCACACGAGAAGGGTGTACGGCTGTGTGCTTCATGGGTACCACAAAAAACAGGCCAATGCTCAACTCTCAGCTCTAGACACACACTAATACACTGACACTAACACTGCCACCGTCATTAAAGCGCACTGTGACGGAGCAACACTGCACATTGCGGGGAAACACAGCCCAACACAACACAACACACTATGAGTCGACGCGCATCACCGGCAGACGTAACTGTCTCGGCATTGTTCACACACTTTGTAAGTCCACAGATCCTAGACACTGCGCCATGATGGTTACAAGTGTTCCCCAAAGAATGCAGTGATGGGTAGGGAAACACTGAGTAACACTGAGTCCGTTTATTATGGATGAGAGAAATACAAGTGGTGACTTGCATGTGCCATGCACAGCTCACACAGTCAGAGTGAGGCTGCCTTGCCATATGGCAGCCTCGGGGCAATGTTGCCATATAACGTGCAGTGTTGCCACGTGATGATATATATAAATGCTACTCGGCACAGTAGCTTATATACAGGGTTGCTACTCGGCACAGTAGCTTAAATACAGGGTTGCTACTCGGCACAGTAGCTTATATACATAACCTACATACACCACGTGAGTTCCTCCTAACACCATCTGGGAGGGAGTTACTACACTACGAGTTTGCTGTTCAACACTTACATTAATCTGTATGTTCACTGTATGTTCCTTTACCTTTCTCTAATGAAGGCTTTTGTTAAACCACCAATGTATGTAATAAGTCATTTATGTCCAATGTATATTTTCAGCCTTCTGGCTGCAGAACTTTTTCAATAAACCGTTAATTATTATTATTATTATGCGAGCACACACACACTTACTACAGGTAGCAGTGAACCGATGATTCTGCTTAATCCCACAGCGAATTAAAACAGCAGTTTGTGTTGCTTGAAATCAGCGTCTTTAGAAAGAAATCTGTTTAGCATAGGTTACATACAATTGGATTAATCAATCGAAAGGGATTAAACGTTTGAAGATAATATTAGTATAAATTAATGATAAACAGGCAACCTCATAAACAGCCTGCACAGCTGTGCCCGATGCACGATGTTCTTTAACATACCGAGTTTTACTTATATTTAATTGTCTAAACATAAATTCATATAGGTTGGTCCATTGCTCTATCCATTTTAAAATCAAATTAACAGTATATACCAGCAGAAAGGTATAATATAATAAGAAACAACAAAGCCCAACCATTAATTAAGCAACGGGGAACTAAGTAGCCAATAACCGATCCTTTTTACATTCATTCATAATTTTTACTATGTAGTAAACAAATGGCCTTGAGTTGCCAGCTGTCTCCAGCAGTGTTCGAAGAATCTTGAACGAGACTGTACATTCAACTATGAAAATCAGTATCATGGATCAGGTGAATTACTTATGTCTATTTTTATAATTTAATCAGCGATTGAGTTTACCAGGAAAAAGTTAAAATAGGCATCCAATACACATGCTGTTAACCTTAGTTTCACAAACTCAGCGGGATTTCTAGACTAGGAGCCTCTATGGATATACGTTGAGATATTGGAGATAAGGAGTTTGACATGTTCTTTTCAGGAGATTAATGACTTTCTTAAATAGACAGCTGACAATAATCAAACTGCAAATATCAGACTCTCTGAGGTTTGGGAATGAAAACAATCTAACTTCAGTAGCAATTGGAAGCTCATGGCTAACCCCAAGGACGACATCATGAGATGCCATTCGTACTGGCAGACTCGACTCTCACTTACTTGACAAGTGTTACTAACAATAAAGACAGTTGAATCTTTCAACATCACTCACAAAGGATCTTGAATGTTTTAACGGTAATCAAACATATCTAAATTGATTCAAAATAATGGTGTTCTCTCTCACATTCAAATTTACTTTATAGGGAAGTTGGTTTCAAGAAGTCAGAGAAAATGGATGGCACCTAAGCCAGGGAAATTGCGTTTCTTCTTTGGGATAACTCACCAGTTATCCACATGTTTGGTGGGCATGGAGCATAATATGAATCATCAGGTTTCAAACAGACCAGCAATCACTGTGACCATGAACAAAAGGTCCCCAGTGAACGGGGCCTGGGGGGCGAAAAAAAATGAACAGAAAAAAATTGAAAATAGAGAACAAATAGGTAATATTGTGTTAATCTACATCACGAAGATGCCGGAAAACCAGGTTTTTAAAGTGAAACAGATTGTATAAGTATGGAAACAAAGAAGAAGGCAGAGCATTCCACAGTTTAGCTGTGTGAGGAAAGAAGGAGGTAGGCTACTATAACGGGTTATTCTCGGTGGCCGACATCTACAGAAAAACGGTGGGCACCGTGGGCAAGACGTGTGTTACGAGCCCACGGCCTTGCCGGCGGTACACAGGATGCCAAATCCACCGAACATTGCCGTTAAAGTACCTGTAAAAGAGAGAGCGAGTGAAGCGACATTGCGGCGACGAGAAAGGGAAGAGAGATTGTCGATTAAAGGAGGAGAGTTAATAAGACGAAATGCCTTTGATTCCACCCTATCTAATAGTTGGACAGAAGAAGAGCCACCCCAGATATGAGAGCAGTACTCCAAGTTAAGACGAATGAATCCCTTATATACTTGGAGCAACTGCTCAGGAGTGAAGTAGCTCTGGCATCTGTACAGCATTCCCAACTTTCGGGAGGCAGCTTTAGCTATACTAAGGATGTGTGATTTCCAGGACATATTGGAGGAAATGGTGAGACCTAACATAGTTATTTCAGAATTGGCAGGATGATAGCGTCCAGAAATGTAATTGGTGGGAGATCGTCTAATTTACAAAGTGTAATCGGTAATTATTGAGCTTTATTACTATTGAACTAAACCAAGTGTCTACCTCCCCATTCAGAGATGCTGCACAGATCCGCATTGATAGAAGTAATGATATCAGTTCTAGAAACAGATCTAGTTTGAGAGTTAGGAGGAAGGGGAAAAGGTGAAGAAGAGTGAAGAGTAGAATCATCAGCGTAAGAATGGATAAAATTAGTTGTAGTGTGAATTAAATTATTGATAAAAAGAAGGAAGAGAGTAGGTGAAAGAACAGAACCCTGTGGGACACCACTACTGGTAGAGAAAGAGCGAGAGATCGATCCCTCGACAACAACTGCCATGGATCGGTTCTTAAGGAAGCTAGAGATGAGAAAACAAAGTGGAGGAGAGAAACCAAAATAGGGAAGTTTAGATAGGAAAGACTTGTGCCATACCCTGTCAAATGCCTTGGAGATGTCGAGGGCCACGGCGAAAGTTTCCCCATAGTCCCTAAGAGAGGATGACCAAAGATGGGTGTAATAGGAGAGCAGATCACCAGTAGATCTCGCCTGGCGAAAGCCATAATGGTGATCCGACAAAAGAGAAAGGCGTTAAAGGTGATGGAGAAGATGGGAGTTCAAGATAGTTTCGAAAATCTTAGAGAGGGATGAAGTTAGGGCAATGGGGCGATAGTTAGAAGGATTAGAATGGTCACCCTTCTTCGGGATGGGCTGAACCAAGGCATGCTTCCTAGAAGAAGGAAAAGTTTGGGTTTTGAGGCAGAGGCGAAAGAGGCGAGCAAGCACAGGGGCCAGGGCTTCAGCACACTTCCTCAGAACACGAGGGGATATTCCGTCCGGTCCATGCGTCTTACTCACATCCAACCTGGATAACACACCGGCAACCCTGCGAGTGGAGATTATAGGAAAGTGCATAGGTTCAGTAGGAGGTGCAGGGGTAGGAGGGATAGAGTGGAAATCGTCTAAGGTGGAATTAGAGGAGAATAAGGTGCCAAAGATGTTGACTTTGTCAGGGGGAGAGTTGGCTATAGAGTTATCGGGTCGGAGTGCAGAAGTTGTTACAGATGTTTTTAGTTAAGGACCAAAAGGATTTGCTAGAGGAAGAATTAGTCAGGACAGCGGTCTTTCTTTTAATAAAATTCCGCTTGGCCCAACGAAGAATAGCCTTACAATGATTCCTAAGAGTAATGAAAGAGGTGAGGGTAATAGGAGAAGGAGATTGTTTCATAGCTCGATATGCCCTATCTCTCACCCTGCAAGCAAGAGAGCAGTGAGAAAGACAGTTGAGACCCTGCAATTGTGTGTAAATGAGGCAGAAAGATCGATCAGCAACCTGGGACTTGGTCACAATTCCTCAAGGTATTGGATATTTGGACCCATATTCTGGAACGGGGTGGTAATATCGACAATATTTACCTAGATTTTGCCAAGGCTTTCGACAGTGTACCCTACGAAAGGCTGAAAATCAAACTGCAAGGGTACGTAATTCGGGGAAATGTCCTAGCGTGGATAGAAGACTTTCTACATGACCGCAAGCAGTCTGTTGTGATTAATAGCACGAAATCATCATCCGTACCTGTCACAAGTTGGGTACCACAGGGCAGTGTATTGAGCCCGCTGTTGTTTATTTGTTTCATAAATTATATGCCTGACGTTGTATACTCCTCCATACAAATGTTTGCCGATAACGCCAAGTTATTTTGGGAAATCAAGAACCAAGCGGACTGTGAAGAGCTGCAGAAGGACCTCTGTGGGCTCCAAGAGTGGTCGAAGAAATGGGTGCTGAGATTCAATGTCACGAAGTGTAAGAGGATGCACCTGGTCGTACCAACGGCAAGGAGGCGTATCATATGTCCCAACGGGATGAAGAAACTGCACTATTTGAGACTAAATGTGAGAAGGACCTAGGTGTGTATGTTGACAATGAGCTGAAGTTCTCGGGCCATTGCGAGAAGAAGGTAAACCAGGCAAATAAATTATTGGGTCTTATAAAAAGGTTGTTCAGATATCTAGACGGTCCGTCCCTCGTAACGATCTTCAAGAGTGAAGTGCTTCCCCATCTGGAGTACTGTCACCCCGTCTGGTTCCTGAGATATGCTAGGGACTGTCAGTTGGTTGAAAATGTTCAAAGGAGGGCCACCAGACTGGTGCCTTCCCTTCTGCACCTCAGCTTCCCTGAGAGATTGGAGCGCCTGAACTTGCCTAGCTTATACTACAGACGGGCAAGGGGTGACCTAATTGAGGTGTATAAACATCTCAAGGGGCACTACTCAGTCGAGTGTCCTTACTTAGAGCTGGCGGACGCTCGCCCCACAAGGGGTCACAGCTCAAGATTGAAGAAGCCGCAAGTCCAGAAGACTGTGAGGGCAAACTTTTTCGGAGTGAGGGCTGTAAACTCTTGGAACAATCTACCAGAAAGTGTTGTGACGGCATCGAGTGTGAGCTCTTTCAAGACAAGACTTGACCAACACTGGAGCGGGTTCAGGTATATTCAGGATCCGGTGCATGCCCAGTACTTGCCAACAGTGCCTAACAGAGACGTGACCGATCGCCCTTAGCGGCTAACGAGCCAAACTTATGGTGAAGAGGATAAAAACAAAACAAACAAATGACACTGGGTCCAATACCTTGAGGAATTGTGTTAAGCATGAGCGCCCCGGCATAAAACCGTGTTGGCAATCCTTTACAAGGTTGTTTCGTAGTAGATGTTCCATCGCGGCACCTCTGATAATACTCTCAAGTACTTTACATTTTATGCTGGTCAGGCTCACCAGTCTATAGTTGTTCGTGGAATGACGATCGCCCTTCTTGAAGATAGGACTCACATAAGCCTCTTTCCATTCACTGGGGACCTTTTGTTCATTCAGGCACTTACAAAACAGGATCTTCAGGGGCTCGGCAAGCTCGTTGCTCAACTCTCTTAGCACTCTAGGATGCACCATGTTAGGGTCGGGACTCTTATGGACCTTTAGCTTTGACAGTTTTTTTCTAATACCCTCTTCTGTGAACACAATGTGGGTCAGTGTTGTGTCGAACCGTCTGTCCTCAAACGCAGGAAGGTTAATCGCATCCTCTCTTGTGAACACCAAGTAAAATAAGCTGTTCAATGCCTCAGCTTTATCCTGGTCAGAATCTGCGTAACTACCATCTTCAAGCCTCAGGTCTGATACTCCTACTCGCGTTTTCAATTTCGACTTTGCATAGCGGTAAAACGCCTTTGGGTTTGACTTGACCTCCCTTGCAACCAGCCTTTGGAACTCCTTTTCAGCCCTTCTACATTCTATCTTTACTTGGTTTCTGGCTCTTGCATACATCCTCCTGCCCTGCTCATCATTTGGCCCAACCCACGTCTTGAATTTCTGTGTTTTCTTCTTAGCTTTGTCGACCGCCGCATGGTTCATGTGTACGGATCCCCTCGTATTCCTAGAGGCACTGGGTTTGATCTTGGGTATATATTTATCGATCAAATGGGTCACTTTACTAGTTATGATATTCAACGTAGTGTCTGCGTTCTTGTGCCTTAGTGAGTCAGTACACTGCCAGATTCTGGGGTCACTAATTCTAAGGGGATAACTTAACTCTATTCTTAATTTTAAGGTCGCTGCCACCAGACCCCCCCTTGACAGTATGTAGCTCGTTAGGTAGCGGGCAGAGTAAGCTAGGCATTGGGATGGGTTTTTCTTTGACCAAATCGAGAGTGGGAAGAAGGGTGAAACATCTTGCATGACTTAACTAATCTATTCCTTATAAAACATATTGCCTCCCGTCACAATACGAAAAGAGTTGGCCTTCATCAGAAGAACAACTATTATTTTCATTAAACTTCTCATCAATACACGTCTTACATCAAACAATTACTATTATCATCTTCATTCTTCATAATAATCAATTACCTCCTTACCTCGGTCATTCCTTCTTACCATAACACCCACCACATCAGACTGCACCACCTGTTAGAGTATAGCATCACATGTTACATTACAGCACCACATGTTATATCATAGCACCACATCCCGGGTACACTCCACACCTACAAGCATGGAACTCCTCGGTATTCTTAGGTACACATACCGGTACCTCGTTCACACACTACTCTTGATGAGTAGAGGGGCTACTTCCCAAGTAATCATACCAGTACTGGTTCCACGCCTGGTATTATTAGGTCGCTTTGACATTACAAAGCAACAAAATTTCCCTGCAAGAAATTACATACTGTATACTGTGAAATTTAGATTCTTGTCTATGAATGGGGAATTAGTTACATCAGACACTTCCTCAGATTACTACTCCGTTTCAATAATAAATCACATTATCAACACAACGCTGTGGTTCTATAATTACACAATGAGGTTCGTAACACAAAATCTGGATTTTCTATCTCACAGTTCACAAGAACTGGTATTTTCAACAAAAAATCATACAAAACTTTGCTTTTCTACTTCACAGTTCACAAGAACTGGTATTTTCAACATCACGGACATATCTCGATTTTCTACACCACAGTTCACAAGAACTGGTATTTTCAATGCCGGGGTGACTTCATTACAACTAACAAAGTCAACACCCCCCCCCAAAAAAAAAAAAATATCAAACAACCACTACAACGGCTGATCCCACAGTTCACAAGAACTGGCATTTAAAAAAACACACACAAAACCAGAATTTTCTCCACTTTCAACAACCTATACCACATCTGGATTTTCTGTACTACAGTTCCCAAGAATTGGTATTTTCAGTGCCGGGGTGACTTCATTACAACTGACAAAGTCAACACCCAAAAAAAAAAAATTCAGTTCAATATAGATACCACTACCAACGGCTGATCTTCAATATGCATTCCGACAAACCACCTGAGCAACTGTCTCCCCCACCAAAAAATATAATTAAACAAATCAACTCTATCACACAGTGTAGCCAAAAATATTCAATTGACGTGACATTCTGGAACTATATGTCCTACAAATCCATTCTAACTACTGGTCTCCGCTGCCTCACAGGGAATCTATTTGCAGGCTGATCTTCCACACTTCCGCTATCACTTTCATCATCTGTTTCATCTGAACCTGAGTCTGAGGAAGAATCATAAGGTGGAAGTAGAGGCTCATTCAGCTGAACAAACATGTCTCTACTTACATACCTTTTCACTTTCTCAGCCGCTCTCTTTATCACCTCACTTTCATCCAATGGGTTAGTCAACTCATACGCGGCACCATCTCGTATAATTTCTGTTATAGTATAGGGACCCTTCCACTTGGCATTTAACTTCCTACTGGTCCCCGGGACGGGAAATTCATTCCTCACCAAAACTATCTCTCCTAATTGCATAGCTTGGTTCATTCTTGTTCTATTCACTCTCTCCCTTGTCTCTCGCGAAATTCTAGCAGACGTCTCCTTTATCAACCTATGAGCTTCTTTCATCTCTTGACTGCTCTCATTCTCTATTATAGGTAAGTCAATTCCTACTTGTCTCTGTACATGTCTTGAAAAAAATGCAAAATGAAGCTGTACCCCAGTAGTGGTATGCACAGCAGTGTTCAAAGCAGACTGAGTAGGACTTAGAATTTTGGCCTATGAAGTGGATTATCTTCACCTATGATTGCAAGTGTTGTTTTAAAGGTCTTGTGCATTCTCTCTGTGACACTATTACCTCTAGGGTGGTAAGGCAATGTACAATAGGTCTTAATGCCATTTACTCTACATAATTCTCTAAACTGTGCAGCTGTAAATTCACTTCCATTATATGCAATGACTACTCCAGGACCACCAAAAACATTAATGAATTTTCCAAATTCTCTTGTCACTTCCTGAGTGGATTTTGTTCTCAGAGGATAGAAATTGAGAAACTTTGAATAGTGATCTATGACAATCAACACATACCTATATCCATTCACACTATTATGCATGTCTGTCAGGTCTACAGATACTCTCTCTAAAGGTTTAGTTACTTCGGACATCCCTTGCCATTATTGTACTAACCCCTTTGTTCCTTTGAATCTTTGACAAACTTCACATGATTCTACAAATTTCACAGTCTCTGCGATAATTGGGCCAATAGAAAAGGCTCTCCACTCTGGCTATGGTCTTCCATTGTCGTAAATGACCACCTGACGTCTCTCTATTATGTGCCAACTCTAACGCTGCTCTACTCAAGTTATCAGGTACCACAAGGCAGTACATCAATGCTTTATCAATCTGCTCCTTCACTAAATACAGGACGCCATCAATGACTACAAATTTATCAATAGTTGTCTTGGGATATTTATGTTCGGGCAACTGTCCTCCTTCTAAATAACTAGCCAATTCTTCCCATCTCTTCTCTTTTCTTTGCTCTATGCCAAACTGCCTATGAAATAATCCATCTAGCTGAGGGAACTGACCTGCCATTCTACTCCTGGCTACTTTTCTTAAGGTCCCTACTGGCCTACTCAATGTGTCCGCGACTAGATTTGTCTTACCGGTTTTTTACTCTACGTTAAATGTGTAATCCCTCATTTCCAATATCAATCTATTCATTCTTTGACTCTTAGTTTTCTTGCTAAGAACAGACGTTAACGGCTGATGATCAGTCTTGATGGTAAATTGTGAACCCCACAGAAAATGATGGAAAAATCTACAGGCTAATACTATTCCTATTGCTTCTTGGTCAGTGGTGGAATACCGTGTTTCAGCGGGCTTTACCTTCCGAGAGAAATATCCAACAGGACGCAACTGAACAATGTAACTCAACTATGTAACTATGTAACTCAAATGGCTTATCCATGTCTACTTTCATCAGTACTGGAAAGGAAGCTAATGTCTGCTTTAATGTTTCAAAAGCTTTCTGGCATTCATTTGTCCATGCAAATACAACTTGTTTCTTAGTGAGCTCTGTGATAGGATATGTAATCTTAGCAAAATTTTAAACATGCTTACGATAAAATCCGCACTGTTATTGCTTCTACATTTTCTGGGTCAGGCTCAATGCCTTTCTCTGAAACAATATGCCCCAAGAATTTTACTTGTCTTTGGCCAAACTGACATTTAGATAGATTTAATTTAATTCCCATATCTACAAACCTGACAAATACTTTAGCCAATCTGCTCATTAGGGTATTGAAATCATTAGCCCATACTTTGACATCATCTAGATAGTTCCTGACCCAATCTTCTTCTACTAAAGGAGCTAAGACCTTGTTTACTTCCCTTGTAAAAACGGCTGGGCTGGCTGACAATCCAAAAGGCAGGCGTTTGAACCGCCAAATAATTATATCCATCACTGAAGGTGGTTATGTCTCTACTATTATGGTCGAGAATTACCTGATAGAAAGCATCTTTCAAATCTAAGTTGGCATAATATTTATTTCCGGCAGCCTTCTCAACTAATTCATCCAACCTTGGCAATGGTTGTATATCTACTTTCAAGTGTTTGTTGACTGCTCGGAAATCAAGGCACATACGTTTTGATCCATTAGGTTTAGTTACTAACATGATAGGTGATAGCCAGACAGCTGTTGGTGGTTCAATGATGTCCCTATCTCTCATGTCTCTCATCATTTCCTTAATAATATCCTTGGCTTTCTCGGGACACCAATACTGAGGTCCTCTTACGGGATGTTCATTGACCAATGGGATGTTAGCTGGCAAACCCTTAATTGTTCCTATTTCATCTGGACCTAAGATAAACAACGTATCATGATCCATTACCACTTGCTTCAACTGTTTCCGCATGTCCCTATCTAAGTGTGGCCATTGCTGGGCCCTAATTATCTCCTTCAACTTGTGTCTAGTCTCTCCATGTTTCATTTCGTCTAATTTTCTGGACTGGGGGATTCTCCATACCACTACAAATTATGCACTGAGCTGGGGATTTCTTATCATGAGTCAGCATTAATGGGACTTTGTTAGATCTTTTATCACTTTCTCTCTGTATGGCCAGGTGATGTGGTGAGCACAGTGGTATTTCTACAGACAAGTCTACCTTACCCAACTCTTCATAAATGTGTGAGATAGTTCAGAGATTATTCCCTTCATCATCAAAGTAATAAAATTCATCATCTTTAACTGCTTCATATTCGCCTAAAACAGCACCAGGACTCAAACAAACTGATTGCTCTGAAACATTACTCATAGGAACATAAACACAGGAATCATCTTGGACTACCACACACATATCAGGTTGTTGCTTCAACCCCCTGTCCGTAAATCTGATACTCAAGGTCTCACCTAATCCTGCCTTCGCCTTAACTTGCCTAATTTGAGAACTGTGCCCACTTATTATAGTCTTCCTATCAACGTGTACGTTACTCATCTCCTTGGAAAAAGGTAAGACCGAATCATTCGGGGGTCTTTTGACTTTGACTACCTTTTGCAACCTTCCTCAATGATTTGGTTTCCAATAAACTTGTTTCTGACCCCCCCAAATGAACTGATTTTTTTCTTGATGCCATGAACTCCAAATCTGCCCAAAATATCTGCTCCCATACATCAGTGTCCAACAGGCTGTTTGGTGACGGATTCTTTTCCTTCGGGACATTTGTACTCTCATAACAACATTGCCTTGTGTCTTGAATTCTTCCCCGTTAATAGCCAAATATCTTTGGGTACAAGGCCTAATGGGCCCCACCTTCAAAGGCTCTCACCAAACTATCTTTAATGAACGTGGGTTCACTACCCGTATCAACCAACGCTATACAAGTATGTCCACATATAGGTAATTTAATACATGGAGAACTGTGTGGGAAGGGCTGTCGTGGTCATTTGCTCCTAGGGTGATTCCTAGCTTGGAGCCCTGGGCAAGTGGTCTAAAACTCCTACAGTTCATCCTCATGCACTCCCAACATGAACCTATTTCTGGCTTCATTGGACAATTATATGGGTTATGGTTATCCTTCTTACAATACCCACACCATTCGTTCCATGTCCAACCTTGAGTGTTAGTCTCCTTCCACCTCGTGTTCTGATTCTGTATTCCGCCTGTCTCCTCGGAATTCTTAGGTACACATACCAGGTACCTCGTTCACACACTACTCTTGATGAGTAGAGGGGTTATTTCCCAAGTAATCATACCAGTACTGGTTCCACGCCTGGTATTATTAGGTCGCTCCACGCAGCGACTGCAAAACTTCTCAAACATACAAATATTTTCTCCTATCCTGGGTGGTGATGGCCATAAGCAGTCACGTCACACACGGTGAGTCCTTCACAGTGTGGTAATGGCCGACACTCTGAATGCATGGTACCTGTTTTGGTGGGAGAGCGTGGATCACTAAGTTAGAACCTGATGGGCTTCTATCACCACACAGTAGTGCAACTATTACTTCACTTTATAACATCAGGCAAGGGTATAAGATGTAAAAAACTGCTAGATATGTCTTTTTAGGGCTGAATGGAGCACGATGGAGTTCACTGACCTGTTTTGGTGAGACAGCAAGGATCACTAAGTAAAATGCCTCGCGTCTCTCGCTGAACTAGGCCTACAGTTTCCAATCTATAATTTTTACTTTGATTTTATTCTGGTTCTCACATATACACTTTCCTATCTGCTGTGACCTTATGCCTTATAATTATATATCTTAATCCTAAATTACATACTAAAGTAAGGGTCTGGTTTGCCAGTTCCTGGGGAAATTAATTGGGCTATATCAGTAACTCAAAACTGTAGCCCGGGGCAGAATGGACGACAACATAGACCATGCCTAGTAGGGAGTGACAGTTTTGCAAAAGTTTTCAAAATCTAATTGCTTGGGTTGGATTATTTGTCTATCGGCCACGCTAATTCCGAATATGTTTGAGTTTTTTACATCATTGCATTAGAAGGTTTGTGGATACTTTTGGGTTTGGCATGAAAAACGCGAAAAAACTGTAAATAATAAAGGGACTGGCAATGTGGCACAACCTGTTAAAATCAAGTTATTGAATTGGATTATTCGACTACTGTGTACACTGGTTCATAATATGCTATTGTTTTACAACTCAATGCGCTACAAATTATGCCGATATTTTTGCTGCAAGTCACCACATACGTATATTTCGAAAACCAGGGCCCAATATTACCAACGGCGTGGATAGATTCCGTGGAATGAATTCAGGACATTCCCGCTCATGGAACATTACCAAACTCCGTATATGTGCCAATGGCAGGCCAATGGCAATATTTACAGAGTTTGTTGAGGCTCCCTGGACGGGAATGCCCTGAATTTATTCCACGGAATCTATTCACGCCGTTGGTAATATTCGTCCCAGGACTGATCAACGAATTCAGCCCAAGTAGCTTGACTTGGACAGTTAAGGACAAAATCTCAGTCCGTACTTTTGAATAAAATATTGTTCAATAGGTGGTGATATTGAAGTGCTGAAAGTTGTTTTTTCTGTGTTGTTTTGCAGTTAGTTCAAAGGGCCGCCACCAAGATGGGTCGTCCTAAGATTAGCAACACTCAGCTGCGCCAGGGTAACGATAAGGTGTTCGGGGTTCGGATGCCTCTGCCATCTAACAAGTTGCCTCTGAACAAGGAAGTTGGAAGTGCCCTGGCTTATGAAGCAGAAAACGAGAGGTTAAGGAGAAGAACAAATGCTTTTGATTATATGGATGCCACCAACAAGGTGACTGAGAAGGTACTGGATGTGTATAGGAAGGCCACTGTCCCCACTATCTCTGAAATCAGGGTGAAAATGAGAGTCCACGACCTGTGGAGGATGCGGAGGGAGACGATGATGATGAAGGGGAATGGACAGAAACAGAAAAGGAAGAAAACGAAGAACGGGAAGCTGAAGATGAGCCTCGAACCTCATCTTCAGCTTCCCGTTCTTCGTTTTCTTCCTTTTCTGTTTCTGTCCATTTCCCTTCATCATCATCGTCTCCCTCCGCATCCTCCACAGGTCGTGGACTCTCATTTTCACCCTGATTTCAGAGATAGTGGGGACAGTGGCCTTCCTATACACATCCAGTACCTTCTCAGTCACCTTGTTGGTGGCATCCATATAATCAAAAGCATTTGTTCTTCTCCTTAACCTCTCGTTTTCTGCTTCATAAGCCAGGGCACTTCCAACTTCCTTGTTCAGAGGCAACTTGTTAGATGGCAGAGGCATCCGAACCCCGAACACCTTATCGTTACCCTGGCGCAGCTGAGTGTTGCTAATCTTAGGACGACCCATCTTGGTGGCGGCCCTTTGAACTAACTGCAAAACAACACAGAAAAAACAACTTTCAGCACTTCAATATCACCACCTATTGAACAATATTTTATTCAAAAGTACGGACTGAGATTTTGTCCTTAACTGTCCAAGTCAAGCTACTTGGGCTGAATTCGTTGATCAGTCCTGGGACGAATATTACCAACGTCGTGAATAGATTCCGTGGAATAAATTCAGGGCATTCCCGTCCAGGGAGCCTCAACAAACTCTGTAAATATTGCCATTGGCCTGCCATTGGCACATATACGGAGTTTGGTAATGTTCCATGAGCGGGAATGTCCTGAATTCATTCCACGGAATCTATCCACGCCGTTGGTAATATTGGGCCCTGGTTTTCGAAATATACGTATGTGGTGACTTGCAGCAAAAATATCGGCATAATTTGTAGCGCATTGAGTTGTAAAACAATAGCATATTATGAACCAGTGTACACAGTAGTCGAATAATCCAATTCAATAACTTGATTTTAACAGGTTGTGCCACATTGCCAGTCCCTTTATTATTTACAGTTTTTTTGCGTTTTTCATGCCAAACCCAAAAGTATCCACAAATCTTCTAATGCAATGATGTAAAAAACTCAAACATATTCGGAATTAGCGTGGCCGATAGACAAATAATCCAACCCAAGCAATTAAATTTTGAAAACTTTTGCAAAACTGTCACTCCCTAATGCCTAGCGTCGTATTTTCATGGCATGGGTATATCCACTTCACTTCAATCTGTATTTAGGGATCCTCCCCTCACACGTTGCAATCGTTGAACAAATTCATAAGATTCTCTGATAATTGCATTGTTCGTGGTTATTTGTCACATGAGATAACGAGGTGTATTAAGCTCACACCGAGGCGTACATAATATTTACTTTGAAGTATAGTTTCTGGATCACTTCCAACACTTCACATAGGTCTGATACATTTATCCTTTTTCCAGATCATTGTTCTTTTATATTTTCATCTGATAGCCTGCGGTAGCTATGTTCACTAATCGTTCACAGACATAAATAGCATGACCTTCAAACACGATCTACCCTTATCCGTTATAGTACACTAGTCCGTATCAATTGGACCTTCCCAATCATCCTATAGATACCTTGAGTTCTCCTTAATGCTATGAGTACAGACACTTAATATTATATGACCGTACCTGGGTACAATTCATATAAAACATGCAGTAGGTGAGTTATCCCTTACCAACGTTTCCCGTTTTCTGAGACTCTACAAGCACGGTGGATTTGAATGTTATGTAGCATTATATAAGAACATAAGAACATAAGAATGGAGGAAACTGCAGCGGGCCTATTGGCCCATACTGGGCAGTCCCGTTTACACCCAACCCCTATTGCTCATATGAGCATCCAACCTATGTTTGAAGCAATTCAGCGTATTCGAGTTAATGATGATATTTGGTAACTTGTTCCATTCATCCACTACTCTGTTTCCAAACCAGTGTTTACCTATTTCACGCCTAAATCTAAATTTGTCCAATTTAAAACCATTGTTACGAGTTCGCTCCTGGTTGGATAATTTGAGTACCTTTGTAATGTCCCCTTTGTTTAGCCCTGCCTTCCACTTATACACCTCTATCAGGTCGCCCCTCGCTCTACGTCTCTCAAGGGAGTGCAAATTAAGATGCTTTAACCTGTCTCTATACTCAAGGTTCCTAATGCCCGGGATTAGTCTTGTCATTCTCCTCTGAATTCTTTCCAAGGATTCTATATCCATTCTGTAATACGGTGACCAGAACTGGACTGCGTAATCCAGGTGTGGTCTCACAAGAGCAAGATACAGTTTTAGGATGACCTCGCTAGTCTTGTAACTAACACTCCTTTGTATGAACCCAAGTACTTTATTAGCCTTGTTACGAGCAAAAACACATTGTTTACTTGGCTTAAGGTTCCTACTTATCATTACTCCTAAATCTCTCTCGCAGTCGGATTTCTCTATGGCATCGTTGTTCATCTGGTATCTGGTTTCCCTGTTTACATTTCCTATACTGAGTACTTTACATTTGTCCATGTTGAATTTCATCTGCCATTTTTCAGACCATTCGAAAAATTTGTTTAGATCCTCCTGTAGTTTTGCCGAGTCCTCGTCATAATTGATAACACGTCCTATTTTAGTATCATCAGCAAATTTACTTATGTTGCTGTCTATGCCGATATCTATGTCGTTTATGTATATAATAAACAATAATGGTCCAAGTACTGAGCCTTGGGGAACTCCACTTGTGACGTTGCTCCAATGGGACTTAGTGCCGTTAATGCTCACTCGCTGTTTCCTGTCCTGTAACCACGCCCTAATCCATTTAAGGATGTCACCTTTGATGCCATGAGCTTCTACCTTTCTAATTAGTCTTTCGTGGGGTACTCTGTCGAAGG
This sequence comes from Homarus gammarus, assembly GCA_958450375.1. Lineage (NCBI taxonomy): Eukaryota > Metazoa > Arthropoda > Malacostraca > Decapoda > Nephropidae > Homarus > Homarus gammarus. The sequence goes on from CAUDMG010003841.1 coordinate 1,128,128, forward strand.
CTTTGCTAAAGTCGAGATATACCACATCATAATTGTGCCCCTCGTCCACTGATTCGAAAACTGATGAAAAGAATGTTAATAGATTAGTTAGGCAAGAACGTCCGCTTGTGAAGCCATGCTGGGAATCATTGATCAATCGGTGCTTCTCCAGGTGATTTCGAATAGAGTTTGAAATGATTGCTTCCAGTAATTTGCCTACTATTGATGTTAGACTGATTGGGCGGTAGTTAGAGGATAGTGATCTATCCCCCTTCTTGAAGATCGGTATTACATTCGCTATCCTCCAGGATTCTGGTACTACACCTGTTTTTAACGACATGTTAAACAACTTTGCTAAGGGCATACTAAGCTCTTCCTTACATTCCTTTAATACTCTGGCAAATATCTCATCGGGACCAGGTGACTTATTAGGCTTTAGTTTGTCTATTTGCTTACTAACATCGTTACTGGTCACTACTATCTCACGTAATTTGTTTTCTTCACTATCTCTGAATAGAGTCGGTGCCTCGGGTATCATGTTTAAATTTTCGGTGGTGAAAACTGTTGAAAAATATTTATTCAAATTATTGCTCATTTCTCCGTCGTTATCAGTGAGCTCGCCGGAGTCTGACCGTATTGGTCCAATCTTTTCACGTGTTTTAGTTTGATACATTTGGTAGAATCCTTTGGGGTTTGTCTTTGCCTCCCTTGCTATCCTTACCTCATTATTCCTCTTTGCTTTCCTTATCTCGGTTTTAACCCTACTCGCCAATACCCTATAATAGTCCCGGAGGTGAATTTCGCCACGATTTATCCTTCTACCTATAGCCTTCCTTTGGCCAATGATGTTCTTTAAATAATTATTTATCCATTTAGGGTCATTGTTGTTTGATCTGAGTTTTTTGTATGGTATGTTCTGCCTTTGTGCATTAAGTAACTCACTATTTAAATTGTCGTGGAACTCGGCAGTCTCAGATCTCGTTATCAGGTCGGTGTCATCTGTCATGTTCACGGCCAAGCGCGACACCCCCTCTCTCAGCTGCCTCTTTAAACTGTCAAAGTTTGCCCTTCTGAAATCTGGTACTTTAGTGGAATTTTCCTTACGTCTGCCCTGAAAATCTAACTGGAATCGAATTTCTTTGTGATCTCTGTTTGCAAGTTCGTTCCCTACCTCGACATTGCTAATGAGGTTTTCTCTGTTTGACAAAACTAAATCCAATATATTATTACCCCGTGTGGGTTCGGTTATATGTTGACTTAGGAAACAGTCCTGGATCGTCTCGAGAAAATCCTCTGATTCTGAGTTACCCGTAAGGTCGGTCCAATCTATTTGGCCAAGGTTAAAGTCGCCTACTATACAGACTTTGTTGTGTATGGAAGCCCTGCGCATTTCATCCCAGATAAGTCGCTCATTGACGCTATCAAGATTGGGGGGTCTATATATTACTCCTGTGATTAATTTTTCCCGACCGTCGCTTAATTCTATCCAAATTGTTTCTGTATTCCTCTCAGTTTTTATTTCCTTATTTATTTCACACTTCAGATTATCCTTAACATAGATTGCTACTCCGCCTCCTTTCCTGGTCTGCCTATCGGTATGGAACAGTTTGTAACCCGCAATTTGGTATTCGACTGGTAATTCACGTGTGTCTAGGTTGATCCATGTTTCAGTGAATGCAATTATATCGATTTCTTCGGTACATACCAAGGCCCTAATATCATCCATTTTGTTTCTCATACTTCTACTGTTCGCGTAATATACATTTATGTTAGTCGTGTTCTGAGTCCTCCCCTTACCGCGTTTAGTTTTAAACTCCCTGTCTAATTTAGTTATGTCATCATTCCTAACACTATTTCCCTGTAATCTTTCGCCTTGTTTACCCGCTCCCACTGCAGTCTCCTCCACCCCCATGCCCCTATGTTCTCTTAGCAGTTTAAAGACTTCGATATCTTTTGAACTGCCCCCTCTAGAGCCCCAGCCAGGGTTGCTACTCCATCCCTAGACAGGTGCACCCCATCCCTAGCATAAAGGTCCCTTCTGCCATAGAAGTTGTCCCAGTTGTTAATGAATGGGACTGATATTGACTTGCAATATCTGTCAAGACGGTCGTTAACACCAACTGCCCTTGACAACCATTCACTGCCAACTCTCCTTCTAGGCAGGACACCGCATATGATAGGGATCCCTCCCTTAGTCCTAATACGATCTATGGCTGCCTTGAACTTATCAAGAAGCTCCTCGCTCCTACACCGGCCAATATCATTGCCTCCTGCACTGAGGCAGATAATGGGTTTGTTCCCATTACCAGACAAGATATTGTCCATCCTGTCAATTATATCCCCCACCCCAGCTCCTGGCAAACACACCCTCATCCTATTTTTGTTTTTACCACAAAAGGCCCTGTCCATGTACCTTACCTGTGAGTCACCAACAATTAAAGTTTTTATACCTTCCTTGTCATCCCTGCCCCTGACTGTACTAACGTCCAATTCGTCTATCAAGGGACTGAACGGGTTGGTACACTTAGCTGTTGTTGTCGTTGTTGTCGTATCCTTCGTGTGCTTCTTTACCACCAGCTTGGTCCTACCACTACTCACAATTTTCCACTTGCTTGATTTTTCGTCAGCCACTGGCTTTACTCGTCCAGTCTCTCCTTTTAACATCGCCAGCTCTTCCCTTAATTTCAAGTTCTCCAACTTGGCCTTCGCCAATTCTTCAGTGGACCACTCCAGTTTGGTCAACAAACTCTCATACCCAAGACCGCACCTAGCTCTGGCCATATCTGATAATTATCCCTCCGGAGCTAACCCTGCCGTGACCTTTCCCCTAGTGAGGTCAGAGCACAACTTGAATTAAAGAGATTTTAAGAATGACAGTGATGTGCGCAGTACATCAGGCCAGTGGATACCCCTCATCTCTTCCCTCATCCCATTGTAATTTCCCCCTGTAATATTTGCACCTTGGCCTGGCTTATCTTAAACTAGGTAACAGTTAAATCTGAATGACAGCACTATATGGTGACTGGTGCCAACTGGGGCAAGGTGTTCCAGTTTGGCCACCATACTCTCCTCGTTTGTTATGATGAGGTCTCGTGGCTTGGGTGCTTGCTCCCCTCTGTAATGTGTCGGGTCTCTAACATGTTGGAACAGAAAATTATCTCTCAGAGTTTCTACAAAAAGAGTAGCAGGGTTATTCAAGTCATTTGGGGTGAACTCGTTTCTCCGGTCGATGTCGCCATAGTTAAACTCCCCCATGATAAGGAGGTGGCTAGGGTTGAGTATCGCCGCGTTGTCTATTAATGCTCTGAAGTTTCTTTGATTTAGTGGGCCACAGTTTGGGGATCTGTAGATACACCCGACAATAAGTAAGTCCCTTCCTTTTAGTGTAATTTTACACCACTTGGACTCTTCTAAAACATCCTCTCTCTGTACCCTTGCCTGGCTGGCTCTAAGGTCTTGCCTAGCATAGATAACCACATCCCTCTTGCAAGTTTCTTGAGAAAGGTTCGTAACTGAGTCATATCCAGCAATACTTAACTCACATTCCTGTTGGTTGATTACCCTGTTCTTGTATAACAGTTCTACAACTCCCACAATATCTGGTTGGTGTACCTTCAGGAGTGATTCAAACTCGTCTCTCTTATCAAGGAACGTGCCAGTATTAGTGTACATGATATTCAAGCCAGAATTTGTTCACGGTAACTTCTCTTCTCTTCGTAGTTACCCCGCCCCCACCCATTCTCAGAAGCTGCAGCATTTGCTAAGTACACTGTATTTTGCAGGGTGTGATTAGAAATTTCATTGTTAACAAGGCGCTCGCCTCCTCCCGGCTGATAGGCGGAGCTGGTGCCACCTCCTGGGCGGGGGTAGAGCGGGTGGAGGGTGCGCTGCTGTCCCCGGCCCTGTGTCGGCACACTTGCTTCCACCACTCTCTCCCTGAATACAACCCATGTACAGTTGTACACCCTTCCCCGCTCCGCCTCGACTCCTCCCTTCTCTGCTTCAAGCACTGCAGGAGCTTCCTGTGCTGTTTCCTCTGCATTACCGTGCGACCTGGGTAAATGAATACACTCCGAAATGCCTCTCTCCTTGCTAAGTTTTTTGCCTGCCGAATAACCTCCCATTTCTCCTCCTCACTCACTAGTGTGATCCTGAGGGGGCGAGGCTTGTCTTCCTGCTTTTGTCCCAGCCTCCTCACATCCTGAGGGGTTGATGGCATTTTCAGAACCTCTGTACAAATATTCTTAAACTGTATCTTATCGTGTGTTATCTTACTCTCTGTTCTCTAAGCCTGGTTCTCAGGGACTCCAAAAACTATTACATTGTTCCTGCTTTGGAAACGTTCATGTTGTTCCTCCTCTACCCTAACAGTAGGTCCGTTAATTTTCATTTCATCGACACACTTCTTCAGAGTCCGTAGCTGCTGTAGAACCTGTTCTGATCCTGCATTGCTCTCCGCCCCCTCCCGTTGTCATAGCCTGTTAACTGTAAGGTTCTGTCGAAGTTAACTCGGCTGGAATGTTTATATTTTATTAGGTATTAGTAGAAAACTGTCGATGTTTGTTACCTGCATCGTAATTACCCTGGTGATGAACTTTGTGCTGAACCAAAGGCTGCATTGGCGCTACCGGTGTAGGCGTCGTAGTTGTGTAATTACGTGCTGTCAGAGGTTTAGACGTCTTTGGTGAAAGCTTGTTAGCGTAATCTATCATCGTGGTAGGCGGTATAAACTCCCCTTCCTGGGCTCCACAATAGATGGTATCACGTGCCGCCTACAGGAAACTAATCAGTTCTATCAAAGTTTCCACTTTTTCTGGGGATATCTTACCATCGTCATCATACCACTTCGATCCCTGGAAGGTTGCTTCCATATCTTGTCTGACCGCTCTTGCAATGGAGACAGCCCCCATCGGTGTTTCTGCGTGTACCACAGGTGCTAAGTGATCAAGCCATCGAAAAACCCAATGTAGCTCGCCCAAGTGGGACCCAGACTCAAATATACCAATTACAGCCCGTTTGAAATTTTCATAATATGGGTCCGCCAGTCCATACGCAGTTAGGTGCGTACTCGCAAAGGAATTTTGCGGGATGTGGGAACGAACGAACGCTTTTTTATCAGGATCATCCGTAATCTGTACGTTACACATCGTATCTTCGCATGCCCTAATGAAATGGGTTATTCTGTAGTCATCCTGACCCGTGAAATCACGTACCTGATCCCCACGTGGTAACACGTGAACAACATTTGAGGGGTTAGTCGACATATTAGCGTTAGAAGCAGGCATTCCACTAAACTTACTTCTAACTGAAGGCTCTGTCAAAGGGGGAGGTAAGGTTAATGTATCAGACACACAGCAACCCGGAAGAGGAGAAGAAACAACCTGTTTATGATCAGGCGAGGGACTATATTTTTTACCTGACCGTAGGGTTCGACGGTTTAATTCGTCAGATGAATGATCTCTTATATCCTCACTGCTATTAACAGAACTGTTTAACTGCGTTTGCGCCTGTGTTTCTGGCTCACCCACTAACTCAGTCTCTTCAGTAGAAATTTGAACTGGGGCATCTACACATGAATCGTCACTATAATGCTCCGTCAATTCATCAATGGCACAAGACGATGACTTTAAAAATTCCTCCATTAAACGTCTATCGGGTCATACTAAGACTTCCATAAATGTCAACACACTTGCCTCTCATTTACAGTAACTGATATTAAATACTGAGAAATATATTAAGTCAGTGCGTATAAAAACATGTAAGACACTTATAAAAATTGATATAACTTACAGGTGTCCTATCAATGTGGAGATATGTCGTCGAATATGTAAATGTGTGTATATATTTAATGGACACTAAATACCTATCGACTTAGTCGGATGCCTTCATAGAAAACGTGATCCGTCCCGCTTGTTTCCTCATAGCTGATCCCAGGTGGGGTGTGGTGGGGTGGTTGCCTTCGCCAGCCCTTTCAAGGTCAGGGTGGTTGTGTGTGGGTACTGCCTCCGCCTAGTTGCTTAGCAACCAATGATGCTCCAAGATGGCGACGGGCGAGTCCACTTCACGAGGGGGAGTCCATTCACCAAAGTGTTGAGTGCTGGGTTTTGACGTCTTCGGTCACCTGCTCACTGATGAGATGTATCTTGTTCTGAGTGCCCAAACCTTCTGAAGCCCTGTATATAAAAGGACTCACTGAGAGCACTCAGATAGTTGTACAATCTTCAATCACGACAGCCCAAAACAGTCTTCTTAAACAATGGTGAAAGATCCTGTGTTGCCAAACTTTGAAACTTGTAGGTATGTGGCACCACTGTACGCTGGTACTCAGAACGCCCAGTGCTGACTAAGGAAGTTCTTTGTGCCACTGCTTGTTGCCAGACAGGGGTGTTGCCAACTTTCCATGAGAGAGAAAATCTATAATAACTAAGAATAGGTTATTGGAAATAATTCTGCACCGTCTTTGGGTGACAGAATGAGTCACTCAACTATAATCGTCTCACTATGGGATATATCACTACACTTGGAACCTTTATGTAACAAGTCGCTGTTTCTTTGTTTTTCTTGTTTCGGAAAACACTGATGACTTTTGTTTTGTAGAATGTGTATTAATACCGGAATTCGTTTTCTTAACCACTGCTGCTGCCACCATGTCATAGCCTGTTAACTGTAAGGTTCTGTCAAAGTTAACTAGGCTGGAATGCTTATATTTTATTGAGTATTAGTAGCAAAACCCAAATTGTCTGTCATCCATTTATTCAGGAACAACTAAGAAAATTCCAAAGTGTAAATCAACCGTAACTTAACACTATAACTATGAGTGTTAAGAGAAGGATGGAGGCTATGTAAATAGACCTGCTTAAAGACGTCCCTTCTATGTGAGGCATTGAGGGAGAGTGAGGCCTCAGGGCGTCAGTGCCCAGATCGCCCGGCCCTTTCAAATCCTGACCTAAGCTGTCTCTGGCCACACCTTATAAGGAAGGGTGCCGACCAGATGCCATAAAGATGACTCCTCATAGCTAGTGGAAAGTTACAGGGGATGATTATGTGTATAAATCAATATGTAATTAACCCATTTATATAATCTTTCTGTTGATGAAACAGGGGCCATTACACCGTGGCCCTGCTAATATGTCAGCATTACTCCTCTTAGCAACCACCTCCATTCTGTCGGCTACTTCCTCAGTCTTAGCAAGGATCTCTTTCCCAACTTGTTCTAGTTTGGCAACCAGCAAGGCTCCAGCTTCATCTATTTTCGTCCCAAGGAAACTCGTTCCCCTATGGCTTGCAATCGCCTCATTCACCTTGATTTTGCAGTCAGGGCAATACCAGCAACAGCCTTCATGCTTTACGGCAGTTTGCAACATCCTAATCGTTGCAGTAGTCAGGGCTGTATCCTCCATATCCGACGTTCCCTGGCAGAAATCACATATCATACTCACGGTTGTTGCTGTTGTGGAGGGGTGGGGGTGCAGACTGTATAGATCTACACCTATTTAAAAATAAAGAGAAAAAAGACAAAAAGAACAGTACTTAGCCACCCTCTGCTGGCTTTAAACCTCTCCTGTTGCCTTTAGGGTTATCTTCTGTTTTCCTTCTCTTTTTTCTTCAGTTCCCTTCGGCGTTTGTCAGTATTTATGTGCTATCTCTATGTACACTGCATTTTGCTATGAATAACGGATTTTATACACCCACTCAGTCCTTCAGAAACACAGAAAAATAAAATAAAACTTTCTTTGGGGCGGTAATAGAATGCCTTTTTGGATAGCCAAGCTTGTTGATTTTATTTTTACTTTTTTTATTTTAACTAGTATTGAGCTCGTTGTTTTTTGTTTGCTAAGTTATTTAGGGAAATTAAGAACCAAACATACTTGAGCTACATAAATATCTCAATGATTTTCAAGAATGGTCGAGAAAATGGCTGCTGAGATTCAATATCACGAAATGCAAAAGGCTGCACCTGGGACCCGCCAACAGTAAGGAGGCATATCACATGTCTCAATAGGACGAATAAATTGCATTAATTGAGACCGAATGTGAAAAGGACTTGGGTGTGTATGTTGACAAGGGACTTTAGTTCTCGGGCCATTGTGAGAAGAAGGTGGATCAGGCAACGAAACTATTAGGTCTCATGAGAAGGTCGTTTAGATATCTGGATAGTCCTTTGCTCATTTTCGAACTTCAAGAGTGAGGTGCTTCCCCATCTGCAATACCGTCCCCCCGTCTGGTCCCCGAGGAATGCTAGAGACTCAATAGATTGAAAATGTCCAAAGGAGAGCCATCAGACTGGTACATAATATACTGTATATGACAGAAGGAATAAAGTATAGAAAAGAATATTGACTTAGAAAATATAAGCAAATAAATATAAGATAGATACTTATAGACTGAAAGACTAAGAAAATAAGATTATTAGAAAATATAGATATGAAGCAAGTATATAAGTACTGAAGAATAAATAGAATAAATATGAAGTAAAAACGAGCCCCCATATAATACTACTCTCAGTGGACCTTGCGCCTTTCCGACAAGGTCAGACCTTTGGTCAAGGCTCAGACATTTCCCCCCCCCCCCAAGGGGAAGCAGTCTCTGCCTTCTAAAATCTTAAAAAGGAAATAGCAAGTGCGGTAGTCAGCTCGATTAGCGAGACGATTCCATTCATAGTAGAAACCGGCGCTTCCGACTCTTCCATCGCTGCCTCCCTGAACCAAGCTAGTAGACCAGTTGCATTTTTCTCGAGAACACTCTCAGACAGTGAGTGAAGACACTCTTCTGTCAAAAAAGAGGCCTATGCTATCGTTAAAACAGTAAGGAAATGGAACATTTTCTGTCTGGATGACACTTTACTCTCATCACCAATCAGCGATTTGTGTCCTTCATGTTCCACTCCAAGAAGCTGGGAAAAATCAAGGACGACAAGATCCAACGATGGCGGGTCGAACTAGCCTGCTTCGACTACGACATTGTTAGGTTAGAAATTGCCTCAAGGAAATAAAAAATCTTTTTAAAGTAAAGTCTACAGTAAAGTGTGGAACATGAAATGTTCAGAATATTGAAGTGTCTGAAAAACAAAGGTCAGCTACCTAACTTGTATTTTTTTTTGTATTCTTTTTGTGAAATCTCAGGAAAGTGTTTGTTGTATACCAAGGTAATATTTTTTGGGTGCCTTCCTACACTGGTACCATAGCAACTGTTGTGACCACTCGAGATAATACTTTGATATTTACAGACAATGATCGAGCAGTGAAAATCTGCCGTGATGAGAGTGTTGGGGGCAGTGTTCATTTCTGAGTGTCACCGGAAGGCAATAATTGTACTAAGGTTATGTAACTTAGTGTTATTTGAAATTGTGACATATATTGGATGTATTTGTTGTGGTTTCAATTGGAAGTGTTTTAGTTCTCGGTTGACGTCAGTTTTGACAAGTGAATTTATTGGTATAACACGAGTTGTGTTATATTTCCGAGTACATTGTATTTTTGTGTTGTTTCTATTAGCTTATAATTTCAGTGCAAAGGGCATTATTTTTTAGCAGTGTAGACTTACAGGCATTGTCAGTAAGTGTGTTTTATAATTATTTGAGATCTAATACGTGTATAATTTCAGCAATTGCATTGATGGGTTGAGGACTCTGTGACATAGAGTACCTATCAGTGAGACTTACGGTCGATCTACACTCAGGAATTATATATACAACTTTTTATAATAAAACAAAGGAACTACCGTTTGGGTTTCGTTACTTAAAACCCAAATATAAATATATGTGAATGGACTGGTTAATTGCACAAGCAGCTGATTCAAACAGTTGTGGCCTCAATGTTCCTCAAAGGCACAGCCTCGGGCCACCTAGTGCTCGAGTCAACCAAGGTGAGAATATACTTTGCCCCATCGCTCGCCCTTGGGTATATCGGCCCCACAATGTCCACCGCCACCCTCTCAAAGGGTTCGGAGATCAGTGGAAGGGGCTGTAGTGGTGCAGGTGGGACTCGCCCTCGATCATTAGTTTTCTGGCAAACATCACAAAAGCGGACTAGCCTAGCGATCTCCTGGCCCATCCTTGGCCAGAAGAACGCTGCACTGATGCGATCAAAGGTCTTCTTTTTACCCGTATGGCCGCCAAGAGCAGTGCAATGACCTAGCTTGAAGACAGCCACGTGCTGAAATGAGCGTCTGCTTTGCTTGCCATTTCCTTCGACGTCTTAACTCCATTGGCCCTGGTTTGAGCCATAAGTTCAGGAGGACAAGACCTTTCAAACTGCGTGCGCACCATTAAGTCTATAACCCCTTCCATGGACTTGGGGGTTTCATCCTTACTCATCCACTGAGCCACATAGTTCCTTAAACGTTCCCGGAACTGTGCAGCCTGGCCTGCTCAGTAGTCAGCCCATATGCCCGCAGCAGTGTAGACTTTATGTCAGGGAATTTATTTTCAGGACGCTCTAGTCGTCGAAGAATCCGTAAAGCTTTCCCATCGAATAGGCTCAGGAACTAAAATTCCTTAATGCTGTCATCAAGCTCGTAGGCTTCTGCGAGATGCTCAAACCGGGAAATGTACATTTCCATGGATTCGCCCTCCTTAAAGGTGGGCATATGGGGAAATTTCCTATAAGTGACGTTTTGAGTGGGAGTTCCTGACGGAGAAGAATTTTGGTTCCTTTCCGCTAAGGCCAGTTGGAACTCCCGTTCCCTTTGTCTCTCTTCTCGTTCCAGCTTCTTTTCTTCCTTCTGAAAGTCTAGCTGGGCTAAGAGTTGTTCATGCTCGCGTTGCTTGTCTTCTCTCTCCTCAGCCTTCTCCATGTATGCAACCGCCTCAGCCCCCTCCAGCCCGAGGTCACGTGCTTCCTCAAAAGCCGCTGCACGAGCTGACATGGTGTAGGTGTGGGCAATACAATTGTGCAATTATCCACGGTCTGTGTCCCTGTTCAGGCGCCAATTCTTATGTTCAAATGCAAGAAAGTGGTTTTCTTACCGTAGAACTCAGATACCTTCACACTGGTTACTCACCCAGGAGATTATGGTGTATCACTACGTAGAATTTCACTCTGCTTCCGGCATTCAATGCGTTGTGTACTTGATAAATGATGATTTAATGAATTCCATTAACTTCCAACTTCCATCTAAGTATTTGGTTATACTTGTCATAACCAATCAGTCATTACCTTTGATAATAATAATAATAATAGAGGGGTCACAGATACGTCAGATAATTGCACTTACGTTTATTTGGCACAATTCCATACACTGGACTTATAATTTGCACGGATAGGTCAGTCACTCACATTCACGCCACAGTACCGTAAGTTATAAGGGAGAGTTTGTCAACCTGGAGAATTAATCGTTAGATCTATTAGGCCGGCCTGGAGTGCTCTTGTAGCAAACAGGCCCTCACCATTGATCACTTCCTTTACAGGATGTGTTAACTTGTCGCTGGACTTAACAACAATTTCGGGGAATTGCACACACAGACTCGTAGCAGGAGGTCTTCTATAACCCAAGGTTTAAAGCCTACTGGCTAAAATGTGGTTTTGAGGCGTGAGATGACCCCTATCGGCTGGCCGGGTACCTTATCTCTACCTAAACAAACATTCGATGGGTTGTGCGGCAGGCCCAGCACAACCCATGACACTGACTTGCCTTGGATCACACCTCGGATCAAAAGATTTACGCAACAGAGAGAAAGCCTTTTATCTCAATGATCACATCCGCTACAGGTCCCTTGGCAACCGAGTCATCCGCGAAATACGCACTGCAAAGAAGTCTCACTACCCAACCAAATTGCAACACCTGAAGCAGACCAACATCAGTCAATGGTATGGTAAGCTTAAAGAACTCTGTGGACTAAACAATAAGACACACCCCCTCCCCTTCCTTAGCCATCTCACTAATGTTGACGCAGCTGAGCAATCAAATAACCATTTCTCTACTATATGCCAGACGCTCCCCCGGCTTGACACAACCACTCTTCCTGCTTACCTACCAGCCCCCCTTCCCACTGACTTAGTAGAAGAATTTGAAGTCGCAAAACGTCAGGACAAACTAAAGTTAAAACGCTCTACCACCAACATTGACTTACCAATGAAACTCTTCAAGGAGTTCTCCCCGGAGCTTGCTAAACCCCTATGCTCCATCATCAATACTTCTCTCAGTCAAGCCAGATGCCCAGCTGACTGGAAGACCTCCTATGTATCACCAGTGCCCAAGTCAACCAGCCCACAATTCTTAAATCAACTACGACCTATTGTAATCACCCCAATACCCAGCCTAATTTGTGAAAGTTTTGTGTTCGACTGGGCTTATGCTGATATTGCAGGAGTCGTAGACCCTCAGCAATTTGGCAATATGAACACTTCCTCCACCACTCACTGTCTTGTCAGCTTTCTCGATTACATATACCGCCATCTCGAGAAACGAAAAACGTCTGTAGCTGTCGCCTTCATTGTTTCACTAAAGCATTCGACCTAGTCGACCACAATTTAATCATCAACAAAGTTATTGACCTCGGGCTTCGGAGAAGTCTTATACCACGGCTTACAGACTTCCTCAGTGACCGACGCCAAGCCGTACGCTTCCGAGGGGCTGTCTCCACCTTTCAGTCACTCACCTGTGGGGCCCCCCAAGGCACCAAGATGGGACCACTCTGCTTCCTCATGCTTATCAATGATGCCCTAAGAGAAACCCCTGCTCGCTTGAAATATGTCGACGACTCCACCATTGGGATCAGCATCAACAATTCTGCTGCCGACTATACCGCCCTTCAGGATTTATTGAACAGTCTCCAAAATTGGGCTACCAACAACCACGTCACCATCAACCATACCAAGAACATGGTTATGCACATCAACCTCTCCTCCGACATTGTCCCACCCCCTTCCATAACTTTCGGTCCGAACACACTCCAGGTTGTAGATTCCACTAAGCTCCTCGGCGTCACCATAGACAACAAACTAAATTGGAAACCACACGTCAGTGAAGTTGTCAAATCCTCCAGTTTCCGTCTCCACCTCCTCCGCAGATTCAAGTCCAATCGAGTTCCTGCACCCGAGCTCCTCAGTGTTTACTCAACTTTCATACTTCCCAAGCTCACCTATGCCTCCTCTACCTGGTCCTCCTCCCTAAATGCCACACAACGTAAACACCTAGAAGATTATTCTCTCCCCTTCCTACTCCACATATCAAGAAGAGCTCAACACACTGACCCTTTCGACTCTCACTGACCATCACCACGACCTCATCTGCAAATTTGGTAAGAAGCTTCTGCACCATCCTCGACATCGGCTCCTACTACCACCTGAGATCCCTCTCCGGAGAATTGCTGTTCGACACCACAACCGCATCCAGCCCATACGTGCACGAACTGATCTCTATAAGAACAACCCAGTTAAAACCATTGAAAAATCATCAATAACTTATAATCAACCAGTTTATTTACTCCCAGTAAATACTACTTCTTGCACTGTCACTATGTTGAAATGCCCTGTAGTTTGAGCTTTTCCCCATCTAGTTATTATATATCTTATTTGTATCACTTATGTTATTTGTATATTATTTGTAAATCGAAACCCATTCCCCCAATTATGTAACTGTATATTTTCTGCCTTCTGGCTGCCAAGCGCTTTCAATAAACAGTTAATTATTATTATTATTATCTATCATTATTACACGTTGTGTGGAGTCACTGGGTGGTTTGGAAGTGTTTATTTACATTCATACTTTCGTAACTACAACATATGGTATTTTTCTTCGAATCATATATAATGAAGATAATACAGAGTATAAATGCCATATACAATATTTATACATAATGTCATCTATACAGCCGAACTATGACTTTGTGTGTTCGTGCGTGTGTTGCCTAGTGATAATTTGAGTGGGCCCCCCTCCAGAAAGGACACTGTTGTAACCTCCAGCACCGACCCAGGTGGGCTGGAGATTATGGTTTCCGAGTGTACATGTTGAATTTATTATGCACTGTGTATGTGAACCTGCAAGATGTATATACCTGCTTTGTGCTAAAACATTCAAGATTTAGTGTGAGTGATGTTGAATGCGTAATTTTATTTACTTTTAGTAAAATTGTCAAGTCCTTGTGTTAGAGCTTATAGCGTTTTTTTTTCTTTTTCTTTTTTACGGGGATTAGCCCACCCTGGCACAGGTCACTGACCCACATTACGGCCTTGGGGCGGAAATGTAAAAATAATCCTAATAATAATAATAATAATAATAATCCATAGTAAATAAAATTTATAATAAAAATACAAAATTAAAAATAGAAATAATAAAATATTAATAAAACCAAAAATAATAATAAAACATTGTAAATAACATTTATAAAAAAAATTAAATACAATAATAAAATATTATAAAAAAAATAATAATAAAGAACCATATAAATAAACA